>CM053622.1:631314394-631325209 GCA_028646595.1 Phalanger gymnotis | reverse complement strand
CCCCCCCCCCCCCCCCCCCCCCCCCCCCCCCCCCCCCCCCCCCCCCCCCCCCCCCCCCCCCCCCCCCGTCAACTACTCAGATGTATCTGTGCTCCCCTGATCCAGTGGTGTATGTAGGTGGTTGGATTACCTTGTTCAGACAGTGTTAGCCCCGTCTGTTGATCTTTGTGCTAATTGCTTGTATTTTCTCCATGTTCAGGATGCTGACCTTTCCCCTGAACTAGTGAATATAATTAAAGTAAGATTGTTGACCTCTTCAGAGTTGCTTTTCTTTAAGAAAAGCAGATCAAAGAATCTGTGCTAGCAGGCCATCCTGGATGTGCTGGGGGTGTTTGCTGCTACAGAAGGTTAATAATGAACTCCACAATCAAGGACAGGAAACTTCATACCATGAGACAATAGACTCTCTATCACCTGCAGGAATTGGTATTTCTAAGAGTGATGCACAATAGAAAAAAGGGGGCTAAGGGGCAAAATCTACAACACAATAATACATAAAATGTTGGGAGTGAACCTAAAATAAGTACCTTAGAAGATTTAATTCCATGAGGAATAAAGAGACTAAAGAAAAACTAAAGTATAAAGACCATGAATCGAAGAATAAAAGTCTAGAATGGACAGAAAGGAAAGATAAATCATGAAGAGAATGAGGGAAAGAAATCTTTTAGAAAAGGGTACAGAAAATAAAATTTAAAAGGCTGAGCAAACAAGGGGAGGAGAGTGTTGCAACAATTCGGTTAGCAGTTGCTGTGGGGGTGAAAGACCAACACAAGCCCAACAACAAGAATGCTGCCAGCACAGGTTCTTTTGATCTGCTTTACTAAGGAAAGCAATGTTAAGGGGTTAACAATCTTATTTCAATCCAACATACAAATATCATTCACTTAGTTCAGGGGAAAAGCTAGCACCCTGAACTTCAGAGCAAATACAAACAAATTACAAACATACATTATATACAGGACAAATACAATTCATAGTTACCAAGAAAATATCCAGGTTGACAAGCCGGGAGGCTCTTACAGCGGCTGCCCAGAGTCTCATGCCAATACTCTTCCAGTAAGTGAGAACCTCGTGCAAATAGCCCTGTTCTCTTTCTATACATCAAACCTCATCTGAGCAAGCAGAACTTAGGTGCATACTATTGGCTCTGGTCTTAGCAACTCTCTTTAGGACCCTGAGGGCTTCACACCTACATAGTGTTAGCACCTAGTAAAGAGGGGTTTGGGCCTGGGATTTTGCACCTAGTAAGGCTCAATCAAAGACAATTTTTCATTCTAAAACAGCAAAAAAGTCCCAACTTAATTGATATTACAGAGAGGAAGGGAGACTTTACTTGACTAACAAAGAGGAGAAAAAAGAGGGTAAGAACTAACTGGATAAAAACAAGCAAGAAAAACTCATACATTAAGGCTTCTTATATCTATTTAAGGTCAGTTGCTATCAAGGTATCTTATATTTTAAATCTATTACATGTGAGAGCCCAGAGTGCAAGGCACTATATGAATTGCTCTTGGGTAGGCATATGCAATATGAAGACAAGGGAAGGGGGTTCCTACTCTCAAGGAGCTACAGCCTGGTTTATAGGAGAGAAACACACAAGATTGAGCTGCAACCTGGCATTTGGATCTTGAATGCCTTGAACTCTGTCTCAAAGAGTATAGTTTTTGGAAGACCTAGTAACAGCTGTCTCCTCAATTACCTGGAAAGGAACCTCTAAGTTAGTATTGTAGCTAGACTTTAAATATACAAAGCCAAGTGCAGAATATGGAGTTTTTGTGCTGTAGAAATGGAATGGCAGGTTAGTTCCCTGTGTGTGAGTATAGTCCTTTCTTGAGCCTATCACTTGAGAAAGTACAGTATTTCAAAGTGCCATGATAAGCATGGTCATAATTGTTTGAGGAGTATTGAGGGCATGCCTGGATATGTTGTATTTATCTTTAGGGATAATGAAATGTACATAAGTGAATATTGTCATATATTTCCATTAGTGTATTTTTCATTTAGGAAAGAAAACAAATATGCCTTTCTACAAATAGCCTCTCTGACATTCCACTTTGGCTTGGCACTTTTCGCTAATACAATTCCCTTTACCTGGAATGACTGCTGCATTCTAGCTACTCAAATCTTATCCTACACTGTCTTCTGGGTATGTGTGTTCTTCTCTTCTATTCAGTTATACACTTCTTGAAAGTGTAGACCATGTTTTTTTTCATCTTCGTTTATCTCATGACTCCTAGAAAAGTACTTTGCACATAAGCATTTGTTGAATGAATGTAAGGGGTTAATTGGGGAATAGGTATTGTAGTACAGAAATAGAATTGGCAAATATAAAAATTACTTAGAAATTTGAATTGTGAAAGTTAGGGGAAACCAGGATGGAATATTTTGAAAAGGACAGCACAATTTTGGTTTTAAAATTAAAGTTAAAACTTTTTCATATTGGGATAATTAAAGAGAAAATAGAACAATAGCAACAGGGCAGCAGGTGAGCCTAAAGAAGCAGAAATATGAAAATACATAAGCTGTAGTATCACTGGAACAATTTAATGTTGTAGTCTTCCAGTCCAGGTAAGACTGAGTGATCTTTGACTCAGCTGATAGGAGGCAGGCGTACGTAAGTCTTTCAACAGCATGTTAGATATTAAGATAGAAGGGCTTAGGACAGGTGACAATATAAGTGTAGAATTTTTAAAAGAAGTTTAGAGGTAAAAACAGTAAGTATGTTGCCATTGAATAGGACAATGATGCTGTCTGAAATTAAAATAGTTGATTTCAAATTATTCTGGAGGATTCTTAAGTGGCTGAGGGTGAGAAAGGGAGTGATTTAAGAAATGAGGAGTCAGACTGTGCAAAAGTATGGAGGTGAGAGATGGGATGTTGAATTTGGAAAAAACATAATAGGCCAATTTGTCTGGAAAATAGTTTGTATAAAATGTCCCTGAAAGGTATGCTAGAGCCAGGTCATGAAAGGCACCAGATGAATTCCTGTTCTGTCCTGGAAGAATAAAATAGTCACCAAAGCTTCTTGAGCCAGGGAGTGAAATGGCCAGACTTAAGCTTAAAAACAGGATTATTTTGGTAACTTTGTAGAGGATAAATTTTGTAGAATGAGGAAATACTGAAATCTAAGGGGAAGAGGTTTCTCAGGGGTGTATTTGTGGTCTGTTACATCCATAGCAAGATATCTTTGAGAGTTAATGTCTGTAGCTTGACCTCAGGATTGAATATGATAACTTTGGGAATCAATACATGATAATTCTGTGGTTACAAGATAGTCCTACTTTAAAACTTCTGGGAAAACTGGAAAATAGTATGGTAGAAACTGGGCATAGATCAACATCTTACACCATATACCAAAATAAAGTCAAAATGGGTCCACAATTTAGATATAAAGACCGATACTATAAGCAATCTGGGAGAGCAAGAAATAGTTTACCTGTCAGATTTATGGAGAATAGAAAATTTATGACCAAATAAGGCATAGAGAACATCATGAAATGCAAAATGGATAATTTCGATTACATTAAATTGAAAAGTTTTTGTACAAACAAAGCCAATGCAACCAAGATTAGGAGGGAAGCAAAAAGCTGGGAAAGAATTTTTACAACTAGAATCTCTGATAAAGGCCTCATTTCTAACATATATAGAGAACTGAGTCAAATTTATAAGAATACAAGTCATTCTCCAGTTGATAAATTGTCCACGGATATGAACAGGCAGTTTTCAGAGGAAGAAATTAAAGATATCTATAGTCATATGAAAAAATGCTCTAAATCACTACTGATTAGAGAAATGCAAATCAAAACAATTCTTAGGTACCACATGACACCTGTCAGATTGGCTAACATGACAAAACAGAAAAAATTATAAATTCTGGAGAAGATGTGGGAAAATTGGAACACTAATATTGTTAGTTGAGTTGTGAACTGATCCAACCATTTTGGAGAGCAATTTGGAACTATGCCCACAGGGCTATAAAAATGTTCATACCCTGTGACCCAGCAATACTACTTCTAGGGTTGTATCCCAAAGAGATCATACAAATTGGTAAAGTACCCACATGTACAAAAATATTTAAAGCAGCTCTTTTTGTAGTGGTGAAGAATTGGAAATTGAGGCGATGCCCATCAATTGCAGAATGGCTGAACAATTTGTGGCATATGAATGTAATGGAATATTATTGTGCTATGAGAAATGATAAACAGGTGGACTTCAGAAAAACCTAGAAAGACTTAAATGAACTGATGCTGAGTGAGGCGAGCAGAACCAGGAGAACATTGTAAACAGTTACAGCCACATTGTGCGATGACTGACTTTGATAGACTTGGCTTTTCCCATTAATTTAAAGTTCTAAGACAGCTCCAAAAGACTCATGATGGAAAATGCTGTCCACATCCAGAGAAAGAATTACAGAGTCTGAATGTAGATTGAAGCATACTATTTGTTCTCTTTTTTGTTTTGTTTCTTCTTTCTCATAGTTCATTCCATTGGTTCCAATTCTTCTTTGCAACAGGATTAATGTGAAAATGTGTTTAATGTGAATGTATATGTAGGGATTGCATGCTTTCTTGAGGAGGGGAGGAGATGAAAGGTGAGGAAGGGGGAGAAAATTTGAAACTCAAAAGCTTGTGGAACTGAATGTGATTTTGGAATTGGGGTCCAAGCATATGCACAAGCACCCCATCGGTGTTAGTAGTGATTCTGTCTCATGTGGTAGAAAGAACATTGGTTTTGGAGCCAGAGGACCTGAATTCAAATTTCTCCACCAATGATTACTTATATGACTTTGGAGAAGTCACTTACCCTATTTGGACCTCAGTTTCCTCTTCGGGAGTTTCAAATAGATGGCCTCTGAGGTCCCTTCCAGTCAAGGAGCAGTCTAAATGCCTAGTGAATCTTCAGTTTAATGGAGGTGAGACTGATGCTTATATACAAAAAGGACAGCAAAGGATCTGGATAGGATTAAAGAAAGGTCCAAAGACAGGGAGAATTAAAAGTGATGTCAGAATGGGGGAAAACAAAGAGTCCTATTAGAATTATTTACATTTGACAAACAGGGTTTTCTGATGTTGTTACAGTTTCAAAGATTTCGACTCTGATTCTACTTCCCTTAGGAGATCAGATGGTATTCGGATTGAATCCTATATAGGAAAATATAAGTAACAACATTATTGCAAGTAAAAGTCTTCCACCCTTGGGTTCAATTGTTTTACAAAAGAATTTGCCAGAGATTGTCTTTTACTCCAATTATAACAAAAGACTTGGGGGGATACTTAAGTTTACCTCCCTCTGAGAAAACTGATTGTACTGAAATTCTCTTCCCCAAATCAAACTGAGGAAGTTTCTGATTTAATTTCAGTAATTAGTACAATACCCAATTTAATATAATTTTAGGCCGAATAGATCATATCTTAAAATTATTATCCCAGCCTTAGTCTATGGAAGAATTTACACAACTATGCTGGCAGGCGGATGACAAGACCTTAATAATTTCCACAATTGTTTGGGATATGGAATGACAAAACAGCAAGATCTCACATACTCACATTGTGCTCATATCTTGTACTAACCATTTGATCTGATTATAGAAATTTGCTATAAAAAGATAAAGCAGGGATATGATTCATCAATTCTACCTCATAGCCAGACTCAAGCATAGCCAGGTGGGTAACATTCCTTTTTTTTTTTCTTTCTTTCTTTCTTTTTTTTTTGGTACTGGAACACTTTTTATTGTAGGTGGAGTGGGATAGCTGGACACAGTTCAGATGATTCCAAATTTGTTGGCAACATCTAAAGCATCATAGTCTGCAGCAAGTGAGACATAAGCCTTCTTCTCTCCATCAGTCTGGATCAGTGTGTTGACCTTGGCTGTGTCATTGTCATACAGCTTCTTTACCGCCTTCTTGATCTGACTCTTGTTGGCCTTGATGTCTACAATGAAGACTAGGGTGTTGTTGTCCTCAGTCTTCTTCATAGCAGACTCGGTGGTCAAGGGGAACTTAACAATGGCATAGTGATCAAGCTTGTTTCTCTAAGGGGCACTTTTCAGAAGGTATTTGGACTGCCTTCTAAGTCTTAGTTTTTTGGATCACTGGAAGGTGGGGGATGTTTGCATCTTTTTTGTGGCTATGGACACCCTTCAACATTGCCTTCTTGGCCATCAAGGCCTTGGACTTGGCTTATGTCTTGGGGAAGACAACTGCTTCCTTCTTCGCCTTTGGCGCCATCTTGGGGGAAAAAGCGTAACATTCCTTTTCAAAAAAAAAATACAATGGGAAACTGAGCCAGGAGGACCCATCTTAGACTGAAGCTAAAATCGTCTTCTCAGTTTTTCTAGCTGCAGACCTCCACCCATATCACACTCTCTCTGAATAGCTTGTGGCATTTCTCTCAGATGGTAGACTATTGATTAGGAATGGATTATTATGCTCTATCAGACAACTCAGAATCAGTTATAGTCCCAAGGACTTTTTGCTCAAACAGCAAGTTTCAATAATCAGAGCTTGGGGAAAATTTCACCAGGACTTTCATCTGAAATTTAAATTCATCCTTATGTAAAGCCAATCGTTAGAGATCATTTCTTTGCACTTGCAAATTCTCAGCAAGCCAAGTTCATTGTTTAAGAACTCCATAACCCAAACAATCTCTTTGGCAAGTTTATAAAATAAGGGGGATCAATGGGGAACCCTGAAAAGAGGCTTCCCATCCTTCCCACCTACCTTTAGAGCTACTGTGGGCTATGCCTTTTGACTAGCCCTGTGGACTGCTCTGAATGGGCAGAACCAATGTGGATAAGGCTTTCACCTCATCCCTTCCTTTCCATACACAATTACCAGTTTTAGGTTTCAGCATTAAAAATAACCCAGATATCTTAGTTAACAATCTTATAATTTTCATAAGTGAGAGCCAAATTGTTTTAGCTGCAACTTCCTCTTAACAATAGGCTAAGATGATGTAATGCTAATTAAGATGGGACTTTTTTTTTTTTTACTGTTTTCTCTTTTGGAGCACTTAGGTAATCAAGTGCCTTTGATTAATTTGGCCTTGGTTTATTTGATTAAATTGGGAGTCTTTGATGACTTGCTTATGTCAAGGGAAAGCCTAGTTCACATAGGTTTGAGTCACATGGTTGTGATGCCCTTTGACCCTGAACAGGGTATATAAACTCAGAGGTTAGCATTTTGTTTGGGGCTATCACTCACTGGAAGTGTTGTGTGATTTGACCAGACGAAATTCTGGGTAGCTGTTGTTAGGATCCGCCCCCAACCCCGCCCCAGCTTTGGAAAACACAAATGTTGGTGCTTCTCTGGTAACTATGTATATTGTCATTTGGTTAGACAGAAATGTTGATCTGTTTATATTTTCTCTGTTTGTAATTTCTATTTGTATTTGCTCTGAAGTTCAGGATGCTGGCTTTTCCCCCTGAACTAAGTGAATGGTATATGTATGTTTATTTAAAGCAAGATTGTTAACCCCTTAAAGTTGTTTTCCTTAGAGAAGCAGATCCAAGAATCTGTGCTAGCAGCCTTCCCGTGTGCTGGTGTTGTTGGTCTTAGGCCCCACGTACTGGCTGCTAGTAACATTGTTACAGATGAAAATACCCAGTTTTCTAAATGACAGTTACAAAACATTGTAAGAGAGGGTTAGCAGGGAAACAATTTTTCTGCTCCTTTTAGTTTTTCTTATTTCATACTCTAATAACATCCAAGTTATGAAAAGCTGCTTAACATAACTGATACAAAAGTTTACCAATTTGAAACTTGAAGCAAACCAATTACTAATCAGGTGGCTTCAATCTTGTTGAATGCATTTCCAAATTACTTTACACAGAAAATTGGCATCTCATCATTAACATGTTGAAACTACAACCTTAAAAGAGTGGGCTTACCAAGTGTGCAGAGGCTGGCTGGCTTTTTACTTCATTACTTCAACGCATCCCACTTTCCTCTCTCCCCACTATTGGGCTATTGGAGGGGTGGTGAGCAGTCTGCTCTGAACCTGGATGCCTCCAGGATTTCTGGTCAGGCTACAGGGTGCCCAGGATCCAGGGCCATTGCCAGTGGGGTCCCCTGCTATAGCAGCTGGCCCTTCTCCCTCCTTCCTTTGCCAGTGAGGGAGTGTGAATTTGACAGGTGGAGGAGAGTGACTCAAATTCCCTAACATTCTCCAGCACTCTCTTAATTGATCTGGGATAAGAGGGATTAAAAGGAAAAGCTGGGGCTCTCTGCAGTCCCTGAACTGAGAAGCCCTTTTGCTTCGGGGGAAGGGAGTGGGGGAAAGGAAGTGATCCTGAGTGCATGAGGTGTTTCAAAATCCCTTAATGATCAATCTCAAAACCTCCAGGATCTGCTAAGATGCTTTGTAGCTGTTCTAACTTTTCACTGTATCCTCAGCCTGGTCAGAGCTTGGACTACAGGAAGAAGAATCTTAAGAATTTTGTTTTTTGACTTTTTACTCAAATAAACTTCCTTTGCTTCTATGTCCAAAGTGAGGCTGAACTTTCCAGAGAGGTGAGATGGGACCTCTGGAAAAAGATCCAATTGGCACCTAGTCCTTTCTCCCCGATACTAGAGAGTTTCAGGGCTTCACTTTTAAGACGTCTCTTTGTGAGATTTGTAAACCGAATTTGTTCCCGTTTTTCAGGAGACTGCCTAGTGAGAGTCATGTTACACAACAGCTTTACTCTTTAGGTGAGGCAAGAAATGTCAACTTGCCTCTTTTTGATCTGGGTGGGGGGAAGGTCCCCCTTTTTACCCCTTTGTCTCTCCACATTCAAAACTTGGCCAGAGTTCCAATGCAGAGAGAGTTTTTTAATCAACAACATTTGTCTTTCCAAAAGTTTTCAAACCATTTACTCTGAAACCCTCTGTTCACACTATTCATGCAAATAGATTATGCCTTTCTTTCTATCCATGCTCCTCTCATTCATATATGCCTTTCCTTCTATCTATTTATCTTTCTTGCCTTTCCTTCTATCTATTTATCCCTTGGGTGAACCTTGATTAAAGCCCTTTAAAATGGCACATATCTTATTCCTTTCTAATTCTGATCTAACACTTCTCTTATCCTCCTCTATTTGCCTTTATCAATCATATAACCTAAATAATAAAGTACTTTTCTTTCTCTTTCTCTCTTTTGTACTCCCACTTCTCTGAAGCTGCTGCAATCAGGCAGGGAAGTAGATGGGGAGAAAGAAAAAAAGGCATTCCAAGAAGAGTCCAGCTACAGCTCTTAGAAGCTTCCCTTGCTGGCTGGCTACATTTTAAACCTCACAGGGCTTCAGATTACACACAGACACTCACTCTCACCACACAAAGACAAATATAGAGGAGATTTACGGGACAGACAGACAGGTTGATACAGATAGTGATAGGGAAAATCCAAAAGCTCAGAGAGTCTTGTCAGAAATCCCCTGCACAAATGAGACGATTTTTCTTGGTCCTCTAGATTGTATTGAGTTGAGGCACAAAGCTTTCCTTTTCAAGGTCTTGAAGACCAAGCCTTTTTCAATTCTGTAAAAGATAGCTTGGGGCAAATCTTGGGGAAGTCCTACTGAGTCAGGCTTCGAAGCTGAAAATCCAGTGGCCATGAGGCTGGAAGAGAAGGGGAATCTGGCAGGCACAGGTGTGAAGACTGGGGAGTCCCCATATGAAGGAGGATCCCAGGGTAGGCAAAAACTTGCCCATGGGAAGAGAAAATGTTATTTCTTTAAAACACACACACACATACATGTATATATACACACACACATATATACATATGTACATATACACATAATACATATATGCACATATACACACATATACGTGTGTATATGTGTGTGTGTGTATAAAAGTAGATTAAGTGTACATATAAAAGTAGATCAAGCTCTTTGGTGAAATGTGGTGGATTTCTGATTTAAATACTTATATTTCTTTCTTTTTAACCTAAAATTACTGTTAGAGGACTTCTGGGTAAAGAGAATGATTTTTAATTTTGGAAATGAGTTAATTTCACATTTTCCTCCTTTCTTTTGTTGTATAAAAATCAGACTTTAAAATTATTGGCCCAACTTTAGGGACAGTCAGAGTTTCCCTCACTCCATTTTGCTGTGTTCCTAGGCACAAGTGGAAATATTTTGTAGTATTAATATAACCATTTATCAAGCCACAGGTATATTCTCATATTGATTCATAGCGATTTTTTTTGTTTCTAAAGCATCAATATATTTCCATCACCAAGAGGCAATGCACTTTCTTCCTCTTTTTAAATTTTTTTTTATTGTACCAGAACACAAATACAAAATGGAGAAAAGAAACAAAAACATATCATAAACTTAAATATTGAAACTTAAATATAAAGGAAGAAAGAAAGAAAAGCATGTCATGTGTATAGCAAAACATAGGAGAAGATTCAAAATGTGTAACAATAAATTTTCATTTCAAGAAAGCCTGTATGATAAATAATACACCTTGTGTTGAGAATTGTCCATCTTTCCTTTGCTTTCTTTTGTTCTCTGCTGTGCACTTTTTAACTTTGTTCTTTTTTCCCCTCCCCTCACCCACCTAGAAGGCTACAATATAATTTAGATATTTCTTGATATATACATACACATACAGATATATACATACACACACACTGTAGTAGGAAGGCCGAATTTATGATCTCAAATATAATCATGTATATGTTTGAATGGTCCGAAATCGCAAGGTATGAGAGATTCTCTAAGGAGAAAACAACAAGGAATTTATTTAGGCCCCACCGCAGCAAAAACTTGAACCAGTCTCCCCATTCCAACATCTTGACAAAAAGACTCCAGGCCCAGAAAGCCCATTT
>CM053622.1:631292674-631313894 GCA_028646595.1 Phalanger gymnotis | reverse complement strand
ACTCCCTTCGCTATCTTGGGGTAAAAAGTTCCAGTGGCTGGGGCTGAGGCAGCCTCTCAAATCAACCAACCCCAGGGCTTGCCTCTTGTTGTTAAAATGGGACCTAACTCGGAGGTGTTTACTCCTTGCTGGGACCAAACCCAGTCCTGGGGTTCTTCTTCAGATCTTCTCAGACTGTCCCTGGAAAATGCTGGTTGTGCCCCTATTTTTCTTTGTCTCCACCCCACTTTGTTTGCCCTAAGGTGCTATATTTTAACTCTTTTGTGGGGGAAAGTCTTGAGAGTTTGGAATTTTCTGACCTACTCCGCCATTTTCCCAGAATCTTCTCCCCACTTTCTTCCTCTTGCAAGACTTTCTTCAGAACTCCTGTTGGCTCACAAATAACAGACTTGAAGTTGAGAGGGCAGAGGTGAACCCACACTAGGCAGGAAACTTCACCTACAGAACAAAACAAGACAAAAAGTTGACTGTCAAATGAGGAAGGATTGCATAAATAAGTTCTAAGACCCTTGACCCCTCTGACAGGCTATTTTTTTTTATGACATTCTAGCCTTTAAAATAGCCTTTTTCTTGACTTAACAGTCACTAGGTAATGACTATTATTTTGGAGGCAAAAGTAACTCATCATTGAGTGAAAAACTGAGTTTGTGAACCTTTGCATGAATATGCCTAAGGATTTCATGGAATTAACATGGAATGACATAGATGGAAAAGATCTAATGAAAATTGTTAAAAAAAACTGAAAGCAATATTCCATAATGACTTCATAGCATTAAAGAATAGTAGGTATATAATCATTTGTTTCATAGGGGGCATGTGATATAAAATGTAAATTGCAAAGCACAGGTTAGCAACATCTTACATATATGTGCATATACACACATGTATATCCTATATTTGGTTATATATATAGTAGTATGTATATATAATGCATGATGTATGAAATTCTCTAATCTTCATTCCCCTTCTCTTCCTCTTCCACCTCCTACCCTTCAAGAAAAAAACTGAGAACTTGGAAGGAAATTCCGGTGATTTACTTAAACAAGTGCCCTGGAATACTTCTTTTGTACTTTGATTGATTGGCAGCCTTATTTTTGAAGTTCCTACCATTGGGTCATTCTGTTGCAGGTTTCTGTGGATTAGTAAGCACATCTCAGTAGACAAAGAAGCAGGACAAAATATGGGGCCAGTCAGCTTCACTTCCCAGAAATTGATCCTAACAAGCTAATTGTAGAGAAAATGCAGTCTCACTGCAAATAAAATGACAGATTACTTGTAATGATATTTAAAGTGAAAAAAGAGAGGAAGCACGGGATACTGAATAAAGAGAACGATACCCCTGGAGCCAAGAAGATCTGAGCTCAAGCCCATCTCTTTCACACACTGGCTGGGGCTGTATTAGCAAGGCAATAATCACAATATAGACAATAATTGTCAAAATGCCTATGTGGTTCTGTATTGCAAAATAGGAGACTCTCCATATGGAAAGTAGAAGAAGTAAACCATTTATTCAGACACCAGAGAACTAAATCTCAAAACGAATAAGCCCAATCCATCACAGCAGCAAATAATTCAATACACAATATCACAGCAGAGAACTACTTTATCCTATAACCTTCCACCCTCCCAAGCCCCCCTGCTGGGGCCTTGCTACCAACTCACAGCACAGCTAGTAAATAGCTGCTCTTTCCCTCAGCTCTAACTGGTCTCTCAGCATTTCCTGTGACACACTTTCCTACTCCTCTTAGCAAGCTCCTCCTATCACATGTGACTTAGGCTTCCTGTAACAAAAGCTGATTACATGGCCTATTAATGGGTGGGAAAGATCTTCAAATCTAAATTGTTATTATCGGGGCCCATGGGCAAATCAATTTCTCTCTTGGTATTCTAGACAACTTTCTAGAACCATAATTTGGAGAGAATGTGGTACTCTTCATTGGTAGAAAGATTTTCCTTATTCAGGAGTTCCCTACATTAATGAAATCATTACTCCAAGCCTATCTGTATCCTAAAATGTAAAGATCAGTGAGTGTAGTCATAATGATTTTAACCTCATTCATTGGGGGTGTTTTATCAGAGTCCTTATCATTTTTTGCTCCACCAATGCTGTTTGCCCTTCATTTTTGAAGAGGACCAATGGCATCACAGCGTGATACCTTGTCACTGCCTTCATGGCTATTGGAATAAATTGTTCTCATTCATCCATTCTGCCTAGGGAAAGCTTCATGTGTTTGGAGTAACTCACCAATGGGTTTGAAGCCTGTTGGTTACCCTCAACCTGTTTTAGTCTGTCTGCTGAGAGGATATGGCCTCAGCACATGCTACAGCTTCTTGGAGCCATAGATAAAGAGTTGAGTGTCAGGTGGACATCAAAGATGGATAATCAGTCCTGAAAAGCACTCAGTAAAGCCCCACACGAGAAGCACTAGTCCCTCCAGGACACCCTGCCCCACTAATAGAAACCAAAGAAACTTCCACTTGCACTGGAGTTTTCTGAAAGCTTTTTAGTATGGATGTTCTCACAGAATGTTTCCAGAACATTCCTGCATTGGACCAATGTTACCTCCGAGTTCCCTTTCAGCTCTAAACCTAAGATCTTCTGATCCTCTAAATTGGAATCAAATGTCATTCTCTATGGATTGGAAATTTTAAATGCATGTAAAATACTATTTCAGAATCATCCTATTGCCTTTCCTTTTAGGAAAGCATGAGTTCTACATAAGAAATTATATGCAAAGTTTTAAATTACAATATAAAAAACCATCTTCCCATATTTTTGGATTTTTATACTAATTCAATATAGAAGTCATCCTGAAATTTCAGAATTATTCGATTTAATGTGTTCCTTCATGCAAACCTAGAAAGGGCTAATCACCTACTTGCCCTTCCTATGTAGAAATGGAATCTGGTTCAACAGGTAGATGGGAGGTGGTAATGAGACAGCCCTACCCAGCAAAGACTATGTGGAAGCTACTCTCTGTCCCTCCTGATTTCTTTTCAAAAGTATGGGACAGATGGATCTTCATAAAGTTAAAAGACATGGCTAGAGAGAGACCTTTATTTACTATGATCCCAAAGGTGGTGTGCATTTGTTCTTTCCACCCAGGTTCTAAAGCATTCTAAAGCAGGATTAAGAAGCCAAGGGGGAATTTCAATCCTCTATCTTCCCCAAAATCACTCCTTCAAAAAAATGGCTTAATCATTTTAAAATTATTCCCTTTAGTGCTTAACTGAACTAAAAAAGTAATGAAACTGATTGTTTTATTTCACTTGCAGTGTCAATCTTATTTAGTCACACATATATTAACACTTTCATCCTAAGTTACTTAAAGATTAATGAGATAAAGCTAGGTGCCCAATTTCTTCTCTCCCACTCCTTCCCATTTCTAACACCAAATTAACATTGAAGGCAATTGGACAATTATCTGTTTTCATGATAATTTCTTGCTAAAGAAATAAAGTAGAGATTTTATTCCAGCACAGTAGTTTACTTTGGATTCTAATTAGTACATTCACTAATTTTTTAGAAATTAGAACTTAATCATGACATATATGTCAGTATATATACATATATTCTTTTCTCTCTATAATTAGTCTTTATAATCAATTATTTTCCCACTTATAGAGCTATGGATAGATTGCTCTGTGACATTTTCCTAAAGTAAATGCCAAGTTATTTAGAAACAATCCTAGAGAAAATCCATGCTCCCACTATGAAGATTTTAGACCAAAGTTTCTGACTTATTTTTAAATTTTTACTTTTGTTCAAGCCTTAGTATTATTTACGACAAATGATCACATCATGCTGAACGTTTAAAGTGGTGGTACTTACTGAAGGGTTAAGAGATTAATGCAGGCAGTTTTGTGACAGCATTTTAAGACTTGCAAAGTGCTTCACACATATTATTTTATTAACTCTTCACAATAACCCTTTGAGAAGAGGTACTTTTATTAGGAGCAGCTAAGTGGTGCAGTGAATGGAGCACTCACAAGTTCAAATCTGGCTTCAGACACTAGCTGTATGACCCTGGGCAAGTCACGTAAGCTGTTTGCCTCAGTTCTTTATCTGTTAAATGAGCTGGAGAAGTAAATGGGGAACTATTGCAGTATTTTTGTCAATAAAATGCCAAATGGAGTCATGTGGACAGTTGGATGCAAGTGAACAATAAATTATTATTATCTCAGCCTTAGAGGTGAGAAAACTGAAGGTAAGAGAATTTAAGTGATGTAATTTCGTTGTGAATTTAAAGTCTGATGTGTTTTGAGGTTAATACATACAGGTGACATAAGCAAGGTTTGTTTATTTTGTGAATATTATATTTACCATACTACAAATGCAGAGTAAGTGAAATTTATATTAAAGGACTTACAAAAAATTAAAGTACATCCAGAATGTTGGGGGACAGCTAGAAAAATTCTTAGGGTTAGTATGCCACAGTGCACCATTTAAGAGCTAATCTCTTAGACAATTTGTCTGATTTACAAATGAATGATAGATCATTCTGTTTTCTTTCCAGAGCTTCTTAGGATCTACAGCCAAAGAAATCAATTCAAATTAAAGATAAAAATAATGGTTCTTAAGAGAATACAAAAGGAACTGGGAAAATAAAACCGTTAACTTCAGAAGAAAAAGAGAAGTTGGAGGGTTGGCAAACTGGTAGCTACTCTATAGTATGGAACAGCTAAATATGAATTAAAGGATTATAAGTAGCCCCCAAATGGGGCTAAAGTGTATGATAGAAATTTTTTTCTTAAATATTCTGAAGGGAGGTTGGCATGGTTCTGAGTCTGAGTAATTAGTCTTTTCCAATGAGGATAGAGTCCTATACAATTGACCCTTTGAGCCAAGGGTTACAATTATATTTGTTAATATATACATTCTGCAGATATTAACAAAAATAAAATATAGGTAAGCTATATTTATTGCCATATTTATAAATACATTAATATAGCCATCATTTATATGGTTTTAGACTAATGACCTCATCAGAGCAGGTGACTTAGTGGAAAACACCTTCCATCTAAAAATGTTTGACAAGTGTCTATAACACTGTAAGAGTTTAGGAGAACTTTTCTTTGGCACTCAGAGATTATTTCTTCTTTATAATCACAAATCATCTAATCTGGGCCAGATGAGGGACTTGAACACAGGTCTTTGCTCCACAGTCAGCCTTCTAGCTACTTTGTCACTGCCTAAAAAGACTGATAAGAAGCTGATCTCTGCTAAAGCCAGTCTTTGCTTCCAAATATTAGTTCATACCAGCCAACATGCCCAGGAAGGAGTTTGGAAAGCCTAGTTGTTTACACAGACCTATATCTTCAGATATTTTCAAACATGCAACATCATGCCAACAGTCAAAATACACACATAGTTTCAGGTCTAGGACAGCAGACCAAGTGTAACTTATCAAAGTAAAAATGCAGTCCTAATGGTAGGACTGCTAAGTTAAAGAAGAAACAGGGATTACTGTTATCTTCTACCATCAAAAACTGGCAGTCTGGTGTCTATTTTGTCATTAATTTGAATGTTGTCTAATGAAATTGGAGTTTTAGCTAACACATTCATTCAAAGGGAAAATGGCTTGTTTCGGAGTTAATGAGCATGTTATTTTCTATTCAACGCTATCCTCAATGAAGTCCATTTTATTTCAAAATCTTTTTGTGAGATGTTAATGAACTGATTTTGAATTGTATGTAACTTAAAAGTCTTTCGTATATCAACTGTTAATTCTAAGACCAGCCATCCCTGATTCTATCAACTTCATCACCATACCTCAGTTATCTCGACTTAGCTTCTGTGGGCCTCTTCTCTTGTTGGTGAGTTCTTCTTTGGAACCTCCATTTTAAGGAAGGTCCCAGACCAAACATCATCGTCATCATCATCATCATCAGTAACATTTACATAGTACCTACTATGTGTTAGGTATTGTGCTGTTGTTGTTTGGTCCTTTATTTTCAAAGAGGACTTGTGTGTGAATTCAATTTAAGTGAGGCAGAGTTGTACAAAGTTGTCAGCCTCACTCTCTTTTCCAGTCATCAGAGTCCAGTAGTAAGACAAAAGACAGAACAACTAGTGATGACCCAGGATGCAGTGGATGATCTAGGCATTTTTGATGTTTGACCATGCTCTAAACATTACACAATGCCAGCTTTAGCCACCTTTGTGGCTGTTGGAATAACTTGTTCTCATCTGCCCATTTGTAACAACAATGTTGCTAGCACCTGCTGCGGAGGTAAAAGACCAACAACTAGAGCACACAGGAGGGCTGCTAGCACACGTTCTTTGATCTGCTTTTCTAAGGAAAGCAACTTTAAGGGGTTAACAATATCACTTTAATTAAGCATACATAAATCATTCTCTTAGTTCAGGGGAAAAGGTCAGCACCCTGAACTTCAGAGAAAACATAAACAGAAATTACAAGCAGAAATTATATGAACAGAGCAAATAACACAAATCAGCAGACAGGCCTTCTAACTGTCCATAGCAATACATACATAGTTACCAGAGAGAGAAGCACCAACATCTGGTTTTCAAAGCCAGGGGGCTCCTCAATGGCTACCTAGAGTCTCATCTGGCCAAATCGCCAACACTCTTCCAATGAGTGTATCCCCAAAAGCAAAACACCAACCTCAGAGCTCATACACCCTGTTCAGGGTCCTGAGGGTTCAGTACCTACTTAGCAAAAAGGGCTGTGGAAAAGATCTTTAATCACTAGCACCACATCATATACATTGTTTCCAATCAATGACTCTTGATTCAAAGACAAGACTCAAATTCACTCCATTACCTCAGTGCTGAGAAGCACTCCAAAACAAAAGACAAAAGGTCCCACTTTACCTGCCTATTCAAACAAAGGCAAGATTCACCAAAGGTACTTGATCTCCTTAGCATTACAAAAGAGAAAACAGTAAAAAAAAAAAAAAGTCCCACCCTTCTTATCATTATACCATCATGCTGGTGGAAGTCTTCATATGTTTGGGTTAGACTGCCCCCTAACTCACTGTCAATTATCCTTAACCTGGTTTAAGTGCTTTACAAATATGTACTATTTTTACCTCACAACAACCCTGGGAGGTAGGTGCTATTATCTCCATTTTACAGATGAGGAAACTGAGGTACTGACTGGACAACTGATTCAGGGATAACTACCACATCAATAGCAAGTATTTTCACATCTGCTAAAATTTATTTTGGTTTTTTTTTGTGATGCTGTTTGATGCTTCCAATGTCTAGCACCTAGCGATTCTTTAAGAAAGTTTTATGACATAACATATATAAATTTATGATATAACAGCATGAGCCTTCTAAGTAACCTGTACACTTTTACCTATCATTCTTTTTTCCTGAATTATGCTTCCAAATATATTTCTCACCATCCCCTCCTTTTCCTATCTTGCATTGAATTTACCAAATATCATTGTATGTTACCTTGGAGGGTCTTAGCAAATTCTTCAAAGAATTTCTCAGTTTCTGCCAGAGCTCTCTGGTGTTCTTATTGTGATGCCAGAAGAAAGTGAGGAAGATATTTAATAGGGTGATTGGACCGACCCTTTGTGGAGAAATTATTTCAATCTGTATCATTGAAAGGAATTTCCAAATTGACACCCACACCATCCTTGAGAGAGAGGAAAAGGTTTGGAGATTGGAATAGTGAATCAATTAGGGATTGTCTTGCCACAAGGAGGGCCCAGGTTCAATGATGTAACATAAATTTATAGTGGATGCAGTTAGTATGGTTTCATGATTTCTTCCAGCTTGATTCACCATCATGAAACTAAGAGTGAAGGCTGCAAATTGGGAGTAATCCAAGACTGAGGCTTGGTAAGGTAAAATTGATGAAATGATAAGCAAACAAAGGATTTGAGAGAAAAGGGCTGTGTTGAGTTGAACTGATTCACCAAGAGATCAAGGAGGAGATTGTTAAGCTTTTCGTAGTTAAAGGAATGTAAATATGTAAAGCCTACTGGATTAAACTTCAAGATATGTCTAAATCTTTTCTTTATAGAAAGAATAAAACAATGACAACTTTGGCTGAGAAGATTGACAATATGGCCAACTAGCATTCAAAATTTCTTGTTGAAAATATTGAGGACAGTATAATTACACTCAGATCTTTTGACATGGATCATTTTGCAAATGTAACCTGTTCAAGCCTGGTTTATTGCGTGGGACTCTTCTCAGTGATGGGGAGAATAAGTACAAAGTTGCATGCCTATGTTAGAGTGGCATTGGTGAGAGCTTGGGAGACTAGAGACCTTTGAGAGATGCATGTTTCCAGATCCTGTTGTGGGAGAGGAGAGGAGAGGAGAGGAGAGAAGAGAGGAGGGAAGGAAGAGAAGGAGGAAGGGAGGGAGAGACAGATAGAGACATAGATAGAGACACAGAGATGGAGAGAGAGACACAAAGAGATAGAGACAGAGAGACAGAGACAGAATAGGCTTTGGAAATCAGGAACATGATAAGGACTCTGGCTTTCTAAAATCTGTTTTCTTCTGGAACCATGTGTGCCTCCTATGTAATATTAATAATAATAATAGCTAATATTTATGTAGCACTTACTATTTCCAGGTGCTGTGATATGTAATTATGTTAATCTAGCCTCATAACAACCCTGGGAGATAGTATGGTGTTAATCATGATTAAAGATCTTCCCCACCCATTTAATAGGCCTCAGGTGGAGCCCCTTAAGGAAGCTTGATTAGGGAAGGCTTGTTTGTAGTCAGGCCCACACCCTTTTGCTAAGTAGGTGTGAAGCCCTAGGGCTCTAAACAGGGTATACAGATATATATGTATACACACACACACACATATATATACATATATATGTATATATGTCTATATGTACACACGTATATGCATATGTTTGTGTGTATATATATGTGTGTATGTATATATGTGTATATATCTATATCTATATCTATCTATCTATCTATCTATCTATCTATCTATCTATCTATCTATCTATCTACATCTATATCCATACCCAGACCAGAGAGAGCTGTGAAGAAGACAGAACTGTGAGAAGAAGAGAGAACTTTGAGAGAGATGGAGACCTGGAAAGGTTCTGAGAACTACAAGGGCTTTCAGAACTTTGGGGGAGAGGACACAGACAAGCAGACAGTTAGGATTTGTGCGTGAGTGTTTATGGGAAGGCCCTAACAGAGGAGAAGGTTACAGGATGGCTTGGCTCCTTGCTGTGACATTGTATTTTAATTTCCTTGCTGTTAAATTGAAGTGGATTTACTGGTTTGGGGATACAATTGTTGCTATGTTGAATTGGAGTTAATTGGTTTTGGGATTTGATCCTCTGGTGTCTAAATAAATACTTTACTTCTTCTGCGTTCTATATAGAGTGACTCTTATATTTTGCGATTCCAAACTATACAGGCATATTCATGGTCACTATCAATAGTGTGAATCTTGCCTTACTGATACAGATAGGTATTGTTTTACCATCATTTTACAGATGAGGAAAGTGAGACATAGAAAAGTGAAGTGACTTGCTCAGGGTCACACAACTAGTAAGTATCCGAGACCTTAATTGAACTCAGGTTTTCCTGATCAATGTAGATTCCAGGTATATCACTTTAATGCCAAATATCAAGTTAAGTTCATTGTTAAGTTTTGATCTACCACAATTATCCTAACAGGAGAACACACCTCACTTTAGTTTCAGGACAAATTTCAACCAAATCAAAATTGGATTTATAATAAAAAATGATAACATTAAAAATCTCAGTTTTCCCAAGAGCCAGCACCTCCAATTATAGAGCTCACTGGTTTCGGTTAGCTCACTTTCAAAAAAATCTCACATTCATTTTCACAAAGACCTCACACTTTCAGTCTCACATTCTCATCCTTCTCTTTTGGAGCTCATGAGGCTCTAAAGTTTAGAGCACACTCTTTTAATGCCTTTTCCAGGATAAAAATTTATACTTTATTTTATGCTGCAAATTTATGTCTATAGGATGCAGTTTAGGGGTGCTGGGACCCCAAAATATCAGGTTACATGGAGGAATTGCCTGGAATGAATTTACTAACTCAAACCATCCTCCAGTCAAGTGGCAAAATTTATTGTGACTCCAACAGAAATGGGCGGAGTTCCTTAGGGAATTTGTAACCTGATAGAAGTGAAGTTAAAGCTTATAAGAAAAAGGGACAGTGAAAACATGCAAAGTATGCTAATTAGGTGGGGGGGGAGGTGTTAAGGAGTGGTCAGTATATGGAAGCAGTCTAGGTGCTAGGCTGCTGGAATGTATGGGAAAACTCCAGGAGTCAATAGAGATAGTTTTGTCGAAGGGACAAGGGTTGCCAGAGCATGGTCCTTGAGCAGGCGCCAGAGACAGGACCCTTGGGCAGGCATCCCCTGTGCCTGTGCCAATAGCCTGTATCTGAGGAATTTCAGGGTCAACTCTGTGCCTGTAACAAGGAGAGAATTTTCTCACAGGATAGAGGAGAAGCAAGAGGGTGCCCCACACCCATCCCGAGCCAGCACTGAGATTTTTGTTTGCTCCCAGGGACATGGTCTTAGGGCTTTTTGGGGTCCAGGTCCCACCACCCCATCATATAGTTTCTATTTGATAAACGTCGTCTGTCTGAAATTGCTAATGAGCATTTCTCCAGAAAGTTTTTCATGTCCTTCTTAATCTCAATGAGATAAAAACCTCCTCAAGGCTGCCTTCTAGTTCCAAATCCTTTACTTTCAAACCCTCTATTCACACTGTCAGTGCAAAGGGACTCCATCTTTCTTTAACCTTTCACCTGTTCTTTCATCTCTACTTGCTTAAACCTTCTCTCTTGCTTCCTCTCGTCCCCCAAGTAGCCTTTGATTAAAACCCTACACACTACAAAACAGTATCTTTGTTGTTACACTCTGATTCATCATTTCACTTTACCCTGGGTACTCTCTTTAGTCTATCTCATCTTGTTTCCAATCATATTCTAATCTAGTCTAATACTCCACTGAATCTTTCTGGTACAGATTTTCTTATTCAGTACCAATTAATTGTACTGTTTATACTTTAGTCACTGAAATCACCATCTACCAAAATCATGTGTCTATTGTTTTCAAGGGAAGGGAGAGAGTAATAGAAACATGTGCTGTTTGCTCCTAATCTTAATCCAAGGGAATAGCAAACTGTCCCAAAATCTGACAAGATGTTTTAGCAGTTCCAAAACCCTCTAAGCCATTATTTGGACAATTACAGTAAAGATTTTACATTTCAGTAAAAGATTTAGACTCTGATTAGTTTACAATGCTGTAAATGTCTGTCAAACAGGAAAAAAAGATTTGCTTTTCTGTCTTTTATCTCTCCAAACTCAACCTGGCTAGCATGGGGAAGATAGAAATTATCTGGCAGGATTTCCTCATTTCTCACTGAAAGTCTGATTAAAAGGGTTGTTAATCTTCAAAAATATCCAAACTAAACATATGCACACGTGAAAACTTTTGAAGGGCAAGTCCCAGATAAAACCTACCTCACTGCCTGCCAAATTTGAGTTTTCCTCACTAACCGAAGTGAATGAGGGTAAAAGTAATAGTGATCAACTATTTCAACCAGTTCATCAACGTTGCTCAATCAATTACATGAATATCTGATAAA
The DNA here is from genome assembly GCA_028646595.1 of Phalanger gymnotis. Taxonomy (NCBI): domain Eukaryota; kingdom Metazoa; phylum Chordata; class Mammalia; order Diprotodontia; family Phalangeridae; genus Phalanger; species Phalanger gymnotis. The sequence continues at coordinate 631,302,290 of CM053622.1, read as the reverse complement.
GTGGACCCTTCCTAAAAGATCGTGAGGTTGTTGGCTCTTGCTTTTGAGTCCTGAATCATAACTCCATGCTCACCAGGATACTGGGGCAGCTACTGGCCAGTCTCAGATCACGTATGAAAGTTGAGGGGAGAAATACAAGAAGAGAAAGAAAAAGAGAGAAAGCTCTGCTGAAAGACTGGCTGAGTTTTAACTGATGGCAGGGCTCCCCCTAGAGCCCTTGAGTTATCAAGCCAAGGGAATTACTTTTTTTGGATCACCCAAGTTCTTTCCTGGGCTAAAGCCAAACATAGACTCATAACTTTCTGGACATCCAGAGTCCTCAGGCCTAATCCAGGACTTTAAATGTGTTCAATCTGAACCCCTAGGGACTCACCGGGTTCTTATCATGTTCGACTTGATCCTGCATCGATTATTCTTGCCCCTGCTCAAGCCAGAGATCATGGAGGTTCTTAGATTCTGTGGTTTTAGGAGAACCTTTAGGTTTACTAGGGTCAACACTGAGATATCCCACTTCTGACACCAAAATTGTTGGTCAAAAACAAAACCAAAAACCTGAAAAGGTTTTAGAAATTATTTTTTTAAAGTTATTTGGCAGAAGAAAGTCTCTACGAGGTTTAAATTATATAGAATTTAAACAACGGCATAAGAACTAGTTAGAGCACACTTTTTTAATGCTTTTTCCAGTATAGAAGTTTATACTCTATTTTATGCTGCAAATTTATGTCTATAGGATGCAGTTTAGGAGTGCTGGGACCCCCAAAATATCAGGTTACATGGAGGAATTGCCTGGAATGAATTCACTAACTCAAACCATCCTCCTGTCAAGTGGCAAGTGGCTGGGTGGCCACCAAGTAGGCAGGCAGTTTCCAGTTAAGGTTGCTTGAGATATACATCAGCAGGTAAATATAAATGTCCAATAAAATTCGGGCTAAGCAAAAACACAAACTATTGGGTAACTAGAAACACAAACTTTTTGGGTGGACATAAGACCTGGGTGGGTGAATCCAAAAAAAGCACTTTGAGTTCCAGGAGGTTCTCTGAGGTTAACATGACTTTTGGTTTCAGGTTAAGCAATTTCTAGCTATGTAAAGTTAGGTTCAAACAATATTAATAATAAATTTTTTTCCACACATAAGCTAGAAGTAAAGGACCTATTGAGGAGCTGGCTTCCCCTGCATGCCTATAGCTTCCCAACTTTGTCTCTCTACATATTTCCTGAAGATTTTCTTGGAACCACAAACACATTTGTTGATGAATTCTCTTTACTTTTTTGGAGAGGCACAGCCATTAGTGAGGGTCTGATGACTCTTCAGTCAAAGCTAGGAGCCCAAATTGAAAGTAAAGGGATTTTTAAAAGCATGCTAAAGAATTTGCTCTGTGCTAGAAAATTCAGATTCTTGAGGTACAAATTTGGTTTCTCAGGCCTGATTAGATTATGTAACCAATCAGCAGCATTCTGCAGAAACTTCCTATAGAAAAGTAAAGCATTTCACAGTAGAGGGAGGGGTACTGAAACAAGTGAATCAGTCAAGGGAGAAAAAACGTATTTGGAATGCAAGTGGCAGGATTTATGAACAGAATAAGAAATTAGAAAATATGCCTGTTCAAGGGCAGGTGACAAAGGGAGTATAAGACCAAATAATTTTACAATTATTTTGAAAGCAGTCCTTTTAGATGTTTTGTCTAAAACAAGACCAGTGGATGAGACTAGTTTTTATTGTGTCCTTGCATAGGAGGTAGGGACATTTTAATATTAGACCATCGAGTGATTAAGAGAGTTTCTATATTGTTAGTTCAGGATGTAGCAAAATAATTGTGGTTCTGATTTCTCCTCCACATCTCTCTTCTAGGCTCTGTCTACCAAATGTGTTTTTCAAGAAAGCTCTGGTCCCAACTCTGTATCTTATATAGGTATAACTCAGTATTCTCTCCATCAATTAGGAGTCACATCTCTCTTCAAAAATACAGCAGGCTTGGTTGGAAACCCAGCCTTCCTTACCCTCTTTGCCAATAAATAAAGGAGTAGAGGGGAAAAATGTCATGGAGGTGGGGAGCTTTTAAGAAATTTCATGTCATTTGCCTTAGAAATCTAGTTCTCAGGAAAGCTTCTCTTATAATTTGACTGATTGGAAGTCTTATTTTCAGAATCACTGCCACGTGGTTATTCTTTAGTATGTATGATTTGTCCATTCTGGAAGAGGACCAAAATTACCTCACTATGTTAGAGTACAGTGTGTCTTAACTGTGTCTGGTCAGACCAATATGAGCTTGGAATACTCTGCCACAGGTCAGGCAGAAACAATCCACGTAAACATTTTAGGGTGGATTCTCTAAATTTGTGCATCTCAAATTTCTTTTGAGCTACTTCAATTTTGCTTTGCTTATAGAGCATAGCACCTTCCCTGATGGGGACTTGCCATGAGGACACACTACTGTACCAGTGTCTCCCATGTCACACAATTAATTCCAAAGTTCTTAAGAGAGACCTGGAGAGTGTCCTTGTATAACCTTTTTTCTGACCACCATGTGAGTGCTTGCTCTGTGTGAGTTCTCTATAAAATAGTTTTTTTTTAGGGAAGCATATATTTGGCCTTAGTAAACTCTCATGAGCGCAGCTCTGTAGACAAACCATACTTTAAATTGGGGCCAGCCTGATTTTCTTTACTGAGACTGATCCTAAAGGGTTAATCATAGAGAACTGTAAAATCTTGTTTCATATGTAGTAAATAATTGATCTTTGGAATGAGAAATCTAGGCAGAGTTCAGGGCCTACCCTAAATTGTACATCTTTTTTTCCTCATTAAGGGAAAATAGCATAAATTGACCCAGAGTGTTCACTGTTCACTTAATACAGACATTTTCTATAAGATTTTGCACATAAATGCTTTCACAGAATGCTACCTGAATACTGCTGTTCTTGAAGTGAAATCAAATGCTGACATCTGCTGATTAAAAATTAGAAATACATTGAGAAGATGTTTTGATAAGCAGCCACCTTTGTATTTCCTTCTTTAGGAGGAATAAGATGAGAAATGGATATTTCTGGATAAGAAATGATATTTCTAGGTTTAAATGACAATGAGAAGCTATAGCAGTCTTTCCACAATTTTAGATTTTTAATTTCATTCATTATAGAATTGTGCAATCTAATTTAAAAAAATCCTCAGGAAGATCTAGGAATACCTAACCATATTTTATTTAGCTTCCTAAACAATAGAAAGGGCAGCTAGGTGACACAATGGATAAAGTGACAGGCCTGAAGTCAGGAAGACATATGTTCTTGAGTTCAAACCTGGCCTCAGACACTTACTAGCTGTGTGATCCTGGACAAGTGATTTAACCCTCTTTGCCTCAGTTTCTTCACCTGTAAAATAAGCTGGAGAAGGAAATGGTAAACCACTCCATTATCTTTGCTAAGAAAACCCCAATCCGTCATGAAGAGTCAGATACAACTGAAAAACGCTGAACACATACAAAAAATCTGGCTGATTGGGTGTAATGAGTCAATGGTCGATGAGCAACCCTGAGCAGAGCTGAACAGAGATGTTTATAAGGGTCACCTACGCGTTTTGTCATCTTACAACTACGGGCTTAGCATTTAATAATTGTAAAATCCTGACTATAGTCATAAAGGAAAGGCTACCCCCTCTCTTCTATAATATCAAAAGTTGGGATAAGACTATTAATTATGTCTGATTTCTTAAAGTCTCAAAACTGGACTAGAGAAATTAAGGAAGGAATTTCAATGCTCCATCTTTCTAAAACCATTCCTTCAAAAAGGAGGTATTTGGAGGGAAAAACCATTTAATTTTATATCTAATTAACCCAACAACATAAAATAACACAACTGCTATTTATTTATGGCATTACTTTTTCACACTTTGTATAGAGCATGTAAACTTTTTATCATTACTTAAAAGACTAATGTGGCAAAACAAAATGTTTCAGTTCTCCCCTTCCCTTTTCTGCTTTTAACAGTAATTAGCACTTAAAGCAAATAGATAGATGCATGTCTTTTGTCCAAACTATGACTTGCAATTGGTAGGTCAATTATAAAGCTTATCTATCAGTATCTATCATATAGATACATGTAACATGTGTACACATACACATACATGTACATACATACATATACATTCATACATGATTCGGAAAGATACTGAAAATCAATAATTTGAGCCTAGAATTGAACAAGTGAAGGACAGCAGCATGGGTTGTTTCTGGGAAATTAAAAAATTTACTTAACAACTTCAGATTTTCCCCTAAATCAAACACCTAGCTTTTTCATTGTTCTATTATTCTAATTTGTATAATCATCAAAACTCAAGGAATGCTACACTCTCCAATTAAAGTTGAGAATCACAGGACAGTGGAGAGGTGGCAACACATTAACATAGGTTAAAACACAAGGAAATAACAAATGGAAAGCAGATTAATGTACATCATCAAAAATGGGTAAGTGAAAAAGAAGCTGTCTGTTAGTCTCTTGTTAAAATCCAGCAATAAATGAGTTGCAGCAGATATAGTCCATTGGAATCCTCAGGATGTCCCAGGAAAGCAAGGAAGGCCCCAACGTATTGGGGCAACTCCCTGTGCTGAAGTAATGGCATAGTATGAAGAGGAGTTACACTACATGGGCAGGCACTGGTAGGTTGCTATCCCTGAAAGGACAATTCTATTTGAGCATTTGAATATAAATAGTTTATGTGATAATGGGTTGTTACTGTGTTTTTGCTTAATTTGAAGATCTTCCTATCCATTAATAGGCCCCTGTGACCTGCTTAAATCACATGGAAGCCTAAGTCATATGAAGCCTGCGGGGGGAGGAGCTTGCTGAATGGGTGGAGCAAGAAGGGTAGAGCAGAGCCAAGAGCAGTTAGAGCTGAAGGAGAGAGAGAGAGGAAGCAGCTAGCTGTGAGTTTTTGTTTGTGAGAAGGCCCTAGCAGGGGGAGTGCTTGGGGATGGTGGTGCCCCCTGCATTGTTATTGTGTATGGATTTCTTTGTTGCTATGATGGATTTGGCTTTCTGGTGTCTGAATAAATGTTTTGGTTCTGTCTTCCATATAGAGAGGCTGTTATATTTTGTGATTTAGAATTACTCCAGCATATTCATAGCACTGTGAATATTGCATTGGCCATACAGACAAATTCAGTTTTATAATGTGTTTTCTCTTTTCTATCTAATGAAATAAAAGTTTTGGGGTACCAACTTTACACTTTTGTCAATTTTAAATAATGTTTTTATGGGCTTCAGAGATACCATGAAGGGAATGACAAAAAAAATCAATTACTAAAACACCAGGTTCATGTAGAGCGTTGAGAGAATATAGGCTGTTTAAAGGGCGAATTTGCTTCTAAACCAAATTTTAGCACTTTGAATAGTTGTTTCAACATCTATTGAATAGATATTTCAACAATCCAGCTAGCAGCCATTGTGGGGGTGAAAGACCAACATAAGCCCAACAACAAGTATGCTACCAGCATGCTGCCAAAGTCCAGGTTCTTTTGATCTGTTTCACTAAGGAAAGCAATGTTAAGGGGTAAAACAAGCTTATTTTAATCCAGCATACAAATATCAGTTACTTAGTTCAGCCAGCACCCTGAACTTCAGAGCAAATACAAAGTATAAACACGGACAGATAGACCTGATTCAAATCCCAATACATAGTTACCAGAGTTTAACAAAGTCCCAACATCTGGGTTTACAAGCTGGAGGGCTCTTAGCTACAGCTGCCCAAAGTCTCTGCATCAGCGAGTGCCACCAAGAGTGACAGCCCTGTGCAAATTAGCTCTGTCCTCTCTTCTTATACCGTTTCAGACGTCATCAAATGTCATCTGAATGACTAGAACTCATGATTGGCTCTTGAACTTCACACCCACACCCACATAGGCTTAGCACCTAACAGGGGTTTGGGCCTGGGGCTTAGCACCTAGTAAGACTCAATGAAATACACTGAATTACTCAAAGGAAACAAAAGCCAAACTCTTCAAGGGCACTTGGTTGAACTGAGTGCTAAGAGCCCATTTTGCTTACCGACACAATAGATATCAAACTACTTAGAATTAGCTTGAAGAGGCACTGCAGGAGGTAATGTTTTTCTAAATTCATTTGCACTTTCAGGACAGTAATACTATTCAATAGGAAAAAAATTTATCTTGAAATTTTCAGAACTTTGTTTTCACACAATCATGTGCCAATTTCTCATTGAAATGTTAACAAAATTTTTTAATTAAATAAAAATTTTCAATATGAAATTTTCTCATCTTTTTTCCATTCCTCTTTACAAAATAGCTAGGTGAAAGACTTGACATGCACAACAGTTTTGGTAGTATCATACCTTTTGGCCAGCTAGGTGGGGAATTTTTTTTTCTCCAAAGGTGACTTCTACCTAAACAAGAGTATCACTGTGGGACCTGGAATAACAATGAACACTTGGTTATCTGGTTATACGATACCTTGTTTGCAAGGCATTTTCCTCACAATAACTTTGTGAAGCAGGTAGCACAAGTAGAAGTATCAACATTTTTACAGATGATGAAATAGAGACTCCAAGGAGCAAAGTCTCACAGGTTGTAAGGGTCTGAGGAAGGAAGCAAACCCAGACCCTCTCCCTCCAAGGTCAGTACTCCTTTTCCTCAACTTCCACTGCCTCTCTACAAGCTAGGAAGCTTAGGAACTACAAAAAGAAGAATAGCGTATTGCACTGGTGCAGTCATTCTCTATTTTTCATTAATTCCTCTTACCCACACAGGGTTAGACAAGTGCAGCATGATTCATTATGTAGATCATTGGTGTGGAATTCAGAAATGGGGACCACTAAGCTATACATAAGAATGACTGTGGGCTACATGTTTATGTATTCTTTAAAAAAAAATTAACATCACATTCAAATCAGATAGGAATGACATTTTAACATGGTTTGGGTTGCACTTGAGACTGTTGAGGACTACATGTGGCCCATGGCCTTGTGCCTGATACCTCTAAGGTGGATAGAACCACTGGTAAATGAGCTCAGTCAGTCAGTGAGTATTTATCAAGTATTTATTTAGTGCTATGTGCTAGGCTCTCAGTTCAAATATGGCCTCAGATACTTACTAGCTGTATGACCTTGGGCAAGTTCCTCAACCCAGTTTGCCTCAGTTCCTTATCTGAAGGATATGGCAAAGGAAATGGCACACCGCTCTAAGATCATTGCCAAGAAAATGCCAAATGCGGTCGTGAAAAGTCAAATAGGACTGAAATGAGTGAACAACAATAAAACGTGCCAGGCACTGTGCTAAGCACTGGGGATACAAGAAGAAGCAAAAGACAGCCCCTGCCCTTAAGGAGCTTGTAATCTAATGGGGGAGACAACAAGTAAACAAATACAAACAAGCTAAACACAGAATAAGTAGGAAATAGAGAGGGAAAGCATTAGAATTAAAGAGGGTTAGGAAAGCCTTCCTAGAGAAAAATAGAATTTTAGTTGGAACTTAAAGGAAATCAAGGAGGCAGAGATGAGGAGACAGAGAGCATGCTAGGCCTTATGTGACAGTCAGAGAAAATACTTGAAGCCGAGATTTAGGGTCTTGTTTGTGGAACAGCAAGGAGGCCAGTGTCACTAGGTAGAAGACTGTGACAAGTCATAAGACTGCAAAGGTGAGGGAAAGGGACAGAATATATTCTGAAGGGCCTTGAATGCCAAGTACAGGTTTTTGTATTTAATCCTAGAGGTGATGGGGAGCCTCTGAAATTTATTGAGTTGTTGAGCAGGGACCAGTGTGACATGGTCCAACCTGCCAGACAAATGGAGGTCAAATCAAGAAAGGCTTTGCTTATTAGATAAATAATTAGGTATTTGATTAACCTTACCAGGATTTCTCCTGCTCAGACATTCCTGTTTTTTAAAAGCACATTACTAATGTCACAAAAAAAGGCAGGCTGCTTGAAACAAATTTAATTCAGACCATTCTTAGTCATTTTTAAAGTTAAGATAAAGTCATCAATTTGTATAATTGGGAACTTATTACTAGAATAAAATCAGGACATATATATATATAATATATACATATACATAAAAGTAAACACGGGATGGCATGGACACACACATAAGGAACACAGTGGTCAGGGCATATATATGGAGAGACAACTCATTTATACATACAATGCCACTGGGCTACTGTGTCTTAGTGATCTCATTTGCGTATCTCATCTCCCACTGACACTAGGGTTTTAGCATCTGCCGGATGGACCAGTTGTAGGCCTGGTGCCTCTTCTGGACATTGCTCAGACAGTGTTTCTGGACACTGGTCTCTGTAGGACACTGCTTTGCAGGAGATAGAATTTTTGCAGATTCTGCTTGGCTCTAGTCTCCATTGCCTCCACCTGCTGGGTCAGCAGAAATCCTTGGCTAGGGTACTGAAACTCATTTTAGCTGCCTAAAAACAGATCTTTTCCAGATGTATTAGAAAAGTTCCTTGTCTTGGGAGCTCCAGAAACTTTTCTTTTTTTTTTTTTCTAGAGTTTCTTCTCTCAAGCCTCTTATCTCCCTCGCATAAATTTTCATGCCCACATGTCAAGGTCTTCAGAACAAAAATCAGATTCATCCCTGTTGGCCAGTGTGTGGAGACTTATTCTTTTCTTTGGACTCCCCATCAAGATCAGAGACCTCACCCTAGTTTAGGATCAATATTCTATAATGATAATTTTTGCCCCCGGGGTATAATCCAGATTATGGTTATTTGCCCAATAATTATCAAACGGTTCTGGAATTTTGAGTATTTTACAATCTGCCTGTTTGTCCTTCTTTCCCGAAGAGGACCAATGACATCACAAGGGTAATGTCTTGACTTTCCTGTGAAATGGATTAGTGGTCTGAGAAAAGGTAAGACCAGGGACAAGGTCATTGTCTCAGCTACCAGCCCAGCCTCATTACTGAAACTTTCATCAACAGAGATGTCCAACGAAGCCTGAAAGCATTTTTGAGTAGTTAATTATGCCATGCGCTTTACTAAAAGGGGGAAAAAGAGGTACAAAGTGAAAACAGTCTCTGCCCTCGAGGAACTCACATTCAAATGCAGGGAAACAATATAGTAGGAGGTGTTTTCAGAGTAGATGGGAGGTAATTAGGTAGGGGTCGGGGTGGAGGAGGCCCAAACAACTTTAGGGGACAGGGAAAGGTCTCCTACCTGAATGTGCTGGAATTTTCAGTGTGAGCATTTACATCTCCCGTCCCCCCTCCTCCCCCAGCTTCCCTTGATCTTTCCTCTTCCCCCTCCCCCCAGGGCCTCGCACCCCGCTCCCCCACCTTCCGCTACCAGCGGTTCCCGGCGGGCCCCATTCTCTTTTCTTCCGTGGTTCCTCTGCCCGACTCCGGGAGGCCGAACTTCGGCAGAGGAGAGTGGGAGCAGCTCTTTGGGAGAGGAAAAAGGGGGTATGGCGCAGGGAGGCGATGGGGGGCTCGGAATCGGTGGGACCATCCTCCAGTGGGCTGCTGGGAAAGCGCTCTTTAAGACAGGGGCTTCTCACCTGGGCACCCCGGGGAGGGAGGGAGATAGAGAGAGAGAGAGAGAGAGAGAGAGAGAGAGAGAGAGAGAGAGAGAGAGAGAGAGAGAGAGAGAGAGAGAGAGAGAGAGA
>CM053622.1:631273338-631292174 GCA_028646595.1 Phalanger gymnotis | reverse complement strand
TTCCTTCCTTCCTTCCTTCCTTCCTTCCTTCCTTCCTTCCTTCCTTCCTTCCTTCCTTCCTTCCTTCCTTCCTTCCTTCCTTCCTTCCTTCCTTCCTTCCTTCCTTCCTCCCTTCTTTTTTAGAACAGGTCCCTACTGGAGAATTCTACTTCTTCTAGGCTCTCAGCTAAATCACATTAAAAAAAGAATTTTTAAGAGATTAAGAAAATTTTTAACTTTTCCCGGTCCATGGGTTTGTTAGTTTAACCATGAAAATGAGGACCGAGTCTAAAATAAAGCAAAGAGAGAATAAAATTTGACTCTTCAGTTTTCCAAATACTTCTAGAAAAAAAGAGAATGCTGTAAGTGCCTTGTTTTTCCAAACGTACTATTAAATGAACAGTTCTGACCTGTCATCTCAAAGTTTTTTTTTAGGGGAAATTGGATTTTGTGTCTAATCCTATTTTACAAATGAATAAACTGACTTCACAGAATGCTTCCACCCAGTTTAACAAGAAAGATATATCAAGCTTGCCTCTTTCCCACCTCCAAAGACTATGATAAAGATTAGTGAATGTGTTTAAAAAATAGCTAGATAGGCAGAGGACTGATGATAAAGCATGATATCTATCTTTTGAAAGATGATAGACTGAAGACGAAGAAAGAGACATATGTTTTTAGAAATAGCCAATGAATGAATTTGTTTTGTTTGACTATATTTTTTACAAGGGACTTGTTTTTGTTTTATGTTTCAGTGGAGGGTGGGAAGAGAAAATGAATCATTGCTCATTGAAAAAAAGTAAAATAAAATTGAAGTTAAAAAATAAAAATCAGACAGTACAATTTCTGTGCTAGTCTTGGCAAAGTTAAAAGATGTACAGATCTTCACCCCATTGGATAGATCTTCTGTGGAGGATTTATGGAAGGACATAGGCAAAAATTGCATGGGATAAGAAAGTATGGAAAGGTTATAACATATACAAGTAAGTGAAGTAAATTTGAAAAATATTTTGAGATTACCAACAATAGATATTAATAAAGATAAAATGGCCCAACACATATGCTTTCCATGTTCTAGGGCCACTTTTAAATGTGACTTGCCAATTTATTTTGCTACTGCTCTAGAAGACATTTCCTATGAAGATAAAACAAAATATACTGTCAGAATTGCTACTTTAGCTTACATTTTCTCTGTACTGGTTTACTTTTGGAGTAATCAGCCCCTTACTGTGCTTCTCTAAATATTTAATTTATATAGATCATACTTGACTTGAAAAGTAACAACATGTGTTTTGACTATGAGTAGTAAGAAATTTCTTACACAGCTGTTAAGCTTTCAGGATAGGCAGGATATTCATTATGAAGTGTTACTGTTTAGCTGTGTTTCCCTCTTCAGATTGTTTCTAGTTCTGTTCTTCATTTTAAAAAATTATGCACTAGAAAATCATCAAGAAACATGAATATTTTCACGCACATGGGCCAGAAAACTAAAATTGAATATGAACAGGCTTTTATTATATATTAAATTTAACATGGTAGAATCAACATTGCTGTTTATTTATGACCATTTTTTAATTTCCTTATGTTCTCTTCTGTTTATTTTTAAAATATTTTGTTGATACGATTTTTTTCTTTTCTTTTTCTTTTTACCTCATTGTCACGACTAGTACCTTCCAATTTTCTTAACCCTCAAATCAAAGTCGTCGAAAGACAAACATATAGCCAAGGAAAGTATATTTGTATTGTCTGGAAAATACATGTCCCACATTGCAAATATAGTCTACCACCTCTCCTCTAATAGGTGAAAGTAATGCTTTGTTAGTAGTCTTATGGAGTAGTGGATGATAGTTATGACACTGATAGGAGTTCTTGGGTCTTTGAAAGTCATTTTAGTTTACAGTGTTGTCATTGTATAAATAGTCCAATTGCTACTCACTTTAATTTGCACATGTTTTCCTAGATTTTTCTAAGCTGTCCCATTTGCTATTTCTTACAGAGCAACAATATTGCACTATATTACATACCATATGAAGCAATGTCATCGCCAAGACAAAACCACATACACAGCAATTCACCCATTGGCTATGCTTCATTTGGTCATGAACTTGGTGGAGCAAATGCTTTAAGTGTGAATCCACTCCCTCCAGGGATGGAGGGTGAAGGTGTAGGGAAGAATGTTAGGGAGAAATGTTTGTAACTATATTCTTGCTATATTATCTTAGTATGTTTACTATTTTCTATGTTTACTGGCCTTTGTAAAAGACCTTTGATATTAAGTGACTTAGGTCCTACCAATATGACCATTTGAAAAGAAGAGTCATTTCAAAGATGACTAAGATATGAGGAGGTCTCTATAAGTAATTGAGAAGGAAATCCAAACCAAGTGAATAATAAGCAATGAACAAAAGTAAATGTACTGTTTCTATTTCTTCTTAAGATTTAATATGTAGTGATATAAGAATAAGATATGCAATATTTTATTTTTGTAACAGAAGCAATCAAATTAAAATTTAGCATACTAATGTATACTCTAGTGATTAATACAGGAAGGAAAAAGAAAATTAAAATAATTCATCTTGACTATTGAAAAGGCATTTAACAAAGATGAGAAATATATAGTTTTGCTATTGGTGGCAGGCTATTTTCTTGACTATTTTTAAAGATAAAATTTATTGATTCTTTTGTGTTTTATGATATAGTAATTTCTGGATATATTTTCTTCCCCAAACCCTAGTCAGTAATTGAAACCTCCATTATAACAATGACAAACAGTTAAATAAAGAAAACCAATCCACTTATTAGCTGACAACATACATTTCCTTAATCTATGAAGGGGTTTTAGTTGAGTTGACTCACTTAGTTTCTTATTGCTTAGTGCTTCAAACTTCGTCATTTTAAAATAGTAAATGTTATTATACATATTCAAATATTTCTTAGACCATAGTAGGTACTTAATTATTGAATAAATGAGAGAAAATCACAAATATAATTAGAATTCATTTGATTTCTCTCCGCCCCCCTTTTTCTGTCTTCAAATCTATTTCTCCACTATACCTTGGAGAGGTAAGCCCTATATTCTTATCTTCATTCATTCATTCATTCATTCATCCATCCATCCATCCATTCATTTATATTTGGCAAGGCAATCAGGGTAAGTGACTTGCCCAGGGTCACACAGCCAGTAAGTGTCAAGCATCTGAGGCTGGATTTGAACTCAGGTCCTCCCAACTCCAGGGCCTGTGCTCTATCCATTGTACCACCTCACTGCCCCTATATTCCTATTTTTAAAGGAGTCATTCTTGACAAGAATAAACACAATATTCCCTATTTTTGTTTTATGATGCGAGTGCTTTTAAATACATCACATACAAAACTAAGTACCACTAACTTAAACATTCCATCTTAGTGAAAAAATAATATTTTATCTCCAATCAGATTTTTAACATTTACACAAGCTGTAGTTCTCTCCATCATAGAGATGGAGAGCTGTTCAGGGAGGAATTATTTCAAGAATCTACATACCCTTTTTTAACACCAGTAAGATCAATGAGGCATCCTGACCACTTAACAGACCTGTACATTAGGGATATGTGTTGCAGAACACGCAGAAATCAGTCATTAACATTGGCCTGTGAACAAGTTTTAGTATTCGAGGACAAGGCATTAGCCATCTAGAAATCTGAGTTTGCTAAAACTTTTCACTTTGCAATGGATCATAAAACGGGGATGGAAATAAGTGACAAGAACAGCATTCAGAGGGTGAGAGAGAGTAGAACTGAATTATTAGTAAGTGAACAAACTAGAAAGTACGATATTGATTATACATGAACCTGAGTAGCAGAGATGAACCTCCAGTGACATGTACTGTGTGGCTTTATCTTTAAACTTCATCACAGGCATGGGGTAGGGAGGGGAAGTAGAGGGGAAAAGGAAAGGAGAGAAAGATTCAGGGAAGGATTTGAACATACTTGCATATTTTTCAAAACTATATGTAGCATCCAACTAATGCCAGATGTTTGGAAAGTTAAACCGACTTGTAAGGGGGCATCTTGTATTTATTTGTAGACATGAATGTAGATGTGATGAAGGCATTTCTTTGTATAGGCTGTGCAGGTGATTGCTACCTATGTGACCTCATCTAAGTTGAGTCGCCTCTGTGGGCATCATTTTCTTCATCTGCAAAAGAGGGGGTTGGATTAAGTGACATCTGAGGCCTTTCTGGCTTTATATCCATGATCCATAGCCTTATATCCAGCAAATCATTATGGTCCTACTCATTGATGTTGTGCTCAGAAGAACCACAAATCTGATAACGTGTAGAATGCAATGATAAGTTTAGCTGAAAACTGCAGTCAGAACAGTTCTAAAAGCTGTTTTGAAGTCATGTGTACAGATGCTTTCATAATTAATTGTCATCAGTTAGGAATGTGCATTTTCTCCTGTTTAGTTTCTAGAAATAATGAAACAATATGTGAAGTGTGGTGTGGGCTAGTGATGTAGAAACAGTAACAAGATACACTTGCCTCCTTTTTGGCAACCTATGGAAAAGAGATTTTACCAAATTAATCAAGCAACTAGGAAATATAGAATACAGTTTTTTTTGCTAGCAAGTGATTTTGTCAAAGTGTGCACCCAAACTTTGACTACTTCCTGTTTACTGACCTGATAAACTTGTGGCCAGTACCTGGGCAATGACCTCGATTCACATTAGAGCTAAGAGTAAGATACAGGTCAGGAGTATCAAACTCATAGTCTGTAAAATACCCAGGGGCAGCCAGAAGCAGATCAAAACTGTAATTGTGAAATATCAAAAATACCACATAGATAATGTTAATTTGTGAGGCTTTTTTTGTGAACATGCAGCTGACAGAAATCCATTTCTATTTGAGTTTGACACCACTGATATAGACTGTTTGGAAATTTCTAAAATAGAAAATCTCTCATCTCTACTGTCAAGCCTCCCAGTCTGCCTTTGGGAACTATCTTGTTGACCAAATTCACTCGTGACAGTTGGCTTTCTAGTGGCCACATAGTGTGTTAACTTTGAGTTAGATAACTTAAATAAATTGTATCATAGCAAAATCAATACTGAAAAGCAATTTTCAAAAATTGAAACTATAAGGAAACCTCTTCACTTAATTGACTTTCTTCCCTTCCTTTCCCTTCCCACCTATATCCAATAGATGGGGGAGAACTAGGGAAAGCATTTCAAGTTTTGGAATTCAAAAAAGATCAGCCAAGTGAGCAATCTGAGGCAACAGAATGAGGGCTTAGGAAGGACCCTCAGGGTCTGGAATTCATGCTTGCTGTTACCATGGCTGGGGAGTTTCACAGCAGCTATGAGTCCAGTTCGGTCTTGCTCAAGTCTATTCTATACTGCAACAACTGGTTTCTGGTCCCCCTCTGGCTCATGGTCCTATCTTACTAGCCCCATATTACTCTGTGTTCTTTCCATCATATCTCTGCCTTAACCATCACAATGTTCTGGGATTGCTCAAGGTTCATCTTTGCACCCCTTTCAGGTTACTTTTGTATCACCATGGCAGCAGTTACAGCTGATTGCGGTTGCTCTCCCCTTCCCACCAGTGGCTCCCAGACCCTCAGTATGGAAGGAATGGCAGAGACAGGCCAAAAGTTTCTTCAAGAGCAAAGGAAAAAGAAAGCGGTGATTCTGAGAAGTTCTGTTTGTTCACATGTCTTCTACTTCTCTGTTCATTACATCAAATTTAAATCGGTTTATCACATCATAGGGTTTTCATGTAGAAAGAGTATATTAATGATCTGAAGAAATAAATGTGAGGAAGTGATTTTTTATTAAACCATATTCAGACTGATGAAGTGTGAGGAACAGAGAGAAGACCAGTTTGGTGAGATCATGAATGTGGGAGGAATGATTTCTAATGAGGCTGGAAAGAAAGTTTGCAGCTAAGCCATGTAGGGCCTTAAAAGCTAAACTCATATTTTGTCATAGAGGCAAAAGGGAGCCAGTGGAGTAACATGGTCAACTCTTCATTTAAAGGCAATCACTTTGGTAGGCATGCAGAGAGTAGACTGGAGTGAAGAGAGACAGGTGCCTATTGCCATAATCTCTTTGGGAGTTGAGGGCCTGAACTAAGGCAGTAGCTGTATGAGTAGAGAAAAAGGGTTAGATGCAAGAGATGTTGTGGAGAGGCAAATGTCAAGGTTTTACAAATGTTTAGATACATATGCTGGGTAGCTGGGGATAATGCCAGCATTACAAACCCAAAGACTGGAAAGTAGTGGTACCTTCAGCAGAAATAAGGAAGTTTGGAAGGGGAAGGGCTTAGGAGAAAAGAAGATGAATTTAGTTTTGGACATGTTGAGCTTGAGGTGTCTCTGGGACATCCAGTTTGATAGATTTAGGAGTCTTCTGCATAGAGATGATAATTAACTCCATGGGAACTGATAAGGTTCCAAACCTTGGGGAACCACTATAGTTACTTATCTTCATTCATTCATCTCTCTCTCACTTAGGTCCTTGCAACAGGGCCACAGTCTTTCCTATTGTCTTCTGGCCAGTGAAGGTCAAGGCTCTCTGCTGAGGCAAACATTCCCTGTGGAACATCTGAGGCCTTTCTGGCTTTATATCCATGATCCATAGCTTTATATCCAGCAAATCATTATGGTCCTACTTATTGATGTTGTGCTCAGAAGAACCACAAATCCGATAACGTGTAGGATGCAATGATAAGTTTAGCTGAAAATTGCAGTCAGAACAGTTCTAAAAGCTGTTTTGAAGTCATGTGTACAGATACATGTGTACAGTGGTTGGCACCATTGAAGGTAGTACATCTGGTGTTTACCCTGCCTAGCAGGAGACACATCACGTTCTCTGCCACAACTCTTCCTGTCACTGAGGCTTGTCCAGGGAACAGACCTCTTTTGTTCTCTGACTTTGAGAGTCTCTGTCACCAACTCCAGATTCTGATAGCATGAATACAAATCCTGGTGACTTTTCTTTCCCTGACTGACTTCCCTAGGAAGTGCTTGTCACAGTTGAAGGAAATATTCCCTATTTATTCAGAAACCAAGAAAGTATTCCCATTGCCTCCCTAATTAACCTCTTAAATATTGATGTTCAACTGCTCATAGCTCCTTTATTTGAAAAAGAGAGGAGCCTACTCCAAGCCAGATATGACCCTGAGACCCTAGTATCTGCCCAAATCTCCAGAAATTTGACAGGGACACATATTTCTGTGCAGGAGACAGGAACCAATTTCCCAAACACTCATACTAGACACTGCTTTTCCCAAAAGTGGGAAGGTTTGTCTCCTTGAGTTACCAATATATGCATCTTAAGAGAGACTTGACAGCAGCTTCTGGCTCTGCTTGGTTCCTCTTCACACTCCCCCATATAACCTCAAACATTCTCCCTTTCCCGGCTCCTCCAGCTTTTCTGCTTCCTTCCTCCCTAGCCCCAGCTCTCAGTTTTCTTTTGTGGTCCTAAGAGCTGGGATATGATGAATAACCTTGGCTTCAGGGTTGTGCTTCTTGAGATAACTGTTCACTGTGAGAACTGGATGGGGCCTCAGTCTTGGGATGGGCAGCTGGACCGGGAGTCAGAAAGACCTCTGATATGGACTAGTTGTAGGACCCTGGGCTCGTCCCTTAACCTCTGTTTGCCTCAGCTACCTCAACTGTGAAATGAGGTTAACAACAGCACCTACCTCCCAGGATATTTGTGAGGATCAAATGAGATACTGGTAAAAAGTACTTAGCATAGTGCCTGATGCATACTAGGCTCCATAGAAATGTTTATTCTTTCCCTCTCCCCTTCTATTCCCAGTCCACATTGGATAGATCTCTTCAGATGTGACTTGGCTTCTTGAGTCCTGAAGTGGGGCTAGAGAAGCTAACCTGCCAAGCCTAACTCATTACCAACCCTAAATCACAAATTAAATTACAACTAAAACATTTATTGTTCAGTTGTTTCAGTCTTGTTTGACTCTTCATGAACCCATTTGGGGTTTTCACAGGCAAAGCTACAGGAATGGTTTGCCATTTCTTTCTGCAGCCCATTTTACAGATGAGGAAGCTGAGGCAAATAGGGT
Source organism: Phalanger gymnotis (assembly GCA_028646595.1). Taxonomy (NCBI): domain Eukaryota; kingdom Metazoa; phylum Chordata; class Mammalia; order Diprotodontia; family Phalangeridae; genus Phalanger; species Phalanger gymnotis. Next base: position 631,284,123 of record CM053622.1, on the reverse strand, counting down.
TAAGTGACTTGCCCAGGATCACATAGCTAGTAAATGTCTGAGGCTGGATTTGAACTCAGATCTTCCTGACTCTAGGCCTGGTGCTGCCCCAAACATATGATCATTCTTTATGTTTAATTCCCATATACCTTAGCCATCTGCTCATGTAATATGGTCATCTATTTACAACTTCAAAAAATTAGAGAAAATGAAATAAAGTATTCTTTTTATTGTAGGTAGAGTGGGATAGCTAGATACAGATTAGATGATTCCAATTTTCTTGGCAACACCCAAAGCATTATAGTCTGGAGCAAATCAGACATAGGCCTTCTGTTTTCCATCAGACCAGATCAGTGTGTTGACCTTGGCCATATCATTGTCATACAGCTTCTTTACTGCCTGCTTTATCTGATGCTTGTTGGCCTTGACATCCACAAGAAAGAGTAGGGTGTTGTTGTCCTCAATCTTCTTGATAGCAGACTCAGTGGTCAAGGGAAACTTAATGATGGCATAGTGATCAAGCTTGTTACTCTTAGGGGCACTTTTCAGAGGGTATTTGGGCTTCCTTCAGAGTCTTAGTATCTTGGGTCACTGGAAAGTGGGAGATGTTCAGATCTTCTTTTTGTGGCTCTGGACACCCTTCAACATAACCTTCTTGGCCTTCAGGGCCTTGGACTTGGTGGGACAATGGCTTCCTTCTTTGCCTGTCAGCACCATCTTGGGGGAAAGGCAAAATAAAGTATTCTTTTACACAGTATTTAACTGGTTATGTTCAGAGGTAACACAAACTGAAAATGTAAGTGCAGCAGATCCAAGAAAAGATTAGACAATGTTGTGAGTAATAAATATAGATACTCAAGGTTTTTAGGATAATTATTAAAGTCAGCACCACAGAAAACAACTACTATAATGTCTGACAAAACACACTTGATAACTCTGTCAGAAATATAGTTGCTGGATCCATACTGAATGGAGCATAGATCTTTCTGTGTTTGGCATTTCTTACATTCTTTTAGAGGATGTAGGGGGAAAAACCCCTTAATATTACTGAGGCATTCAGAACTCACTGGATATTTTGGGGGCTCGGTAAGATGTTTTCTTTTTAGTGTGTAAATGGTCTTACCTGACATTAATGTGTGTCTAGTTAGTGTGGCATTGTATTATCTACAAAGAACATAGCAATTATTCAATTAAGTAGGTGGAGAAGAAAGGAGAAAGCAGTTGTGAAGGGGAGCAAAGCACAATGTAGCAAAGCAGAGCATAGGAAAGGAAACTATGAGAGGTGTGGTTAAAGCCTTGATGAGACCGCCAGTCCAGGAAAGACAGACCACGCTTTATTCCTGAAGGCAGAGGGATTTTTACATTTCTGGGATGAGGTGGAAAAACACTGATATAGATGAATTGTTTCACTTACATTAGTTACCACAAAGTAGCTGAGTCTCTACCCTGTGGCAACTAGCTTAACATAGCTGCATGTTATATAACTTTAATAAATCTGTAACTGGATTGTTTTGCTTTGGCTAGTTGCTAAAGGGGTACGGGGAACCTGTAGGCTCAAAGCCACATGTGGCCCTCTAGGTTCTCAGTTGTGGCCCTTTGACTGAATCCAAACTTCACAGAACAAATCCCCTTAATAAAAGGCTTTGTTCTGTAAAACCCGGACTCAGTCAAAGGGCTGTACTTGAGGACCTAGAGGGCCACATGTGGCCTTGAGGCCGCAGGTTCCCCACGCCTGGTATAGGTGAACCCAAGTTGAGCAAATGCAGTGACAATCATTCAGGCAGGCTGGCTATTGTGTAGAAAGGGTTTTTAGTGAGGCACAGGCTGAATTAGGCAGGCTCCTGCAGGAGCACACTGGAGCCAACTCTAACTGATTGTTAGATTTTCAGCATGAGTATTTACAACTCAGAAATTGGAAATGCTACAAATTAGGACTTGATCGTTTTGTCGATCACTTAAGTGATGGAGGAAATGTCGATAATACAGATTAAAATTAATATCGTATGTACATTTCTGCTTCTCCTCTTTCTTGCCCTCCCATCCACTCCAAGAGCTAGTGAAACATTTACCAATACACTGCTGCTCAAGGTCCCTTCCAAATCTAAGATCCTCTGATTCAAGATAACAAAAAAGTTCCCCAGAATTAGAAGGATCCAAAAGAAGGACGGGATAACTCGGGAGGTGAATCCCCTGTCACTGAAAGTTTTCAAGTGAAGGCTGGATTACAACTTACCTGTAATATCTTGGAAGGGATTCTTTGTTGGATGGATTGGTCTAGATGGCCTCTGAGGTCCTTCCTACTCTCAGTGTCTGTGAGGTGAGTGTAAGTGAGGAGTAGAGAATGACACTGAGGTTGTAAGCATGAGTGACTTGGAAGTTGTTGGTGCTATTGAGAGTAATAGAAAAAGTTGGGAAGAAGGGAAGGTTTGGGATAGTAGGGGAATAGGGAGATAATAAATTCTGTTTTGGACATGTTGAGTCAGATTTGTCAAAATAAATACAACATGAACAAAATGTGAATTGTATATCAAAGAAGTCTATTTCTAAATCATATAATGTAATTTTAAAAATATTTAATTTTTTATTTGTCCCATTCATATATAAAAACAATTTTTAACATTTGGGTTTTGTTTTAGAATTTTGAGTTCCAAGTAATCTGTGTACCTCCCTCTTCCCTCATTGACAAGTCAAACAATTTGATATAGGCTATACATGTACAGTCACGCAAAACATTTCCATATTAGTCATCTTGTGAAAGAAAACGCAGACCAAAAAAAAAAAACCCCAAGAAAAATAAAGTAAAAAATTAGCATGCTTTCAGACTCTGTCCATTCTTTCTCTGGAGATATATAGTATTTTTCCTCTTAAGTCCTTTGGGATTGTCACAGATCATTGTATTGCTGAGAATAGCTAAGTCATTCACACATAATCATCATACAATATTGCTGTTACTGTGTACAATGTTCTCCTGGTTTCGTTCAAGTATTCCCAGGTTTTTCTGAGGGCATCTTGCTTGTCATTTCTTATAATGCAATAGTATTCCATCACAATTATAAAACACACATTGGTCAGCCATTCCCCAGTGGATGGGCATCCCCTCAATTTCTAATTCTTTGTCACTACCGAAAGAGCTACTATAAATATTTTTGTACATATAGGTCCTTTAGCTTTTTGTATCTCTTTGGGATATAGACCTAGTAGTGGTATTGCTGGGTCAAAGGGTTTGCATTGTTCTTATAGGCCTTTGGGCATAGATCTAAATTGCCCTCCAGAATGATTGAATCAGTTCACAACTCCACCAACAGTGCATTAGTGTCTCAATTTTCCCACGTCCCCTCCAACATTTGTCACTTTCCTTTTCTGTCATATTAGCCATTCTGATAGGTGTGAGGTAGTACCTCAGAGTTGTCTTAATTTGCATTTCTCTAATCAATAGAGATTTAGAGCATTGTTTCTTATAATTATAGATAGCTTAGATTTCTTTGAAAACTGCCTGTTCATATCCTTTGATCATTTGTCAATTGAGGAATGGCTCTTATTTTTGTAAATTTGACTCAGTTCTCCATACATTTGAGAAATGAGGTCTCTATCAGAGATACTTGCTATACTTTTTTTTCAATTATGATTACTGTGTATTTCTCTTTCTCCCATTCCCCCTCCCTGTTTATCCTTCTTTCTTTCTTTTCACCATGTTTACCTTTCCCAATCCACCCTTGCTTCTGTCAGCCCCCTCCCCTTTTACATATTCCCTTCCTCTCTTACTTTCTTGTAAGCATGATAGATTTCTATACCTGAGTAAGTGTGTGTGTTTATATGGTATTATTAAATTAAGGAGGCTGTATCTTCTCAAAGGAGCATGGCAGAGTACATTGTCTCTTTCTTTTTTTTAAATTCATGTCACCATTAATTTTAATTTTATAACCCATGATAAATGACAATTTTATTAAGCCTAAGATCAACTTCTTATAGCAAGTATTATTCTACAAAAGCCATAATTCCTTTTCCTCCTAAAAACAGTACCTTTCCTCCTTTCCTCCATAAATTCCTTTCCTCCATACTCCATTCCTTCCAAGTCATCATGTCGAGAAATGAAAGTTGATTTTCTGCTTTTGCCAGAGGGGCATGCTGAATCTTGCTGTACTCAATGCAAAGCATTATAAAGAAGGAGCTTACTTTCTAAGAACCAGAAAAATGGCTATTTGATATGAGGATAGATGGGGCCAGGATGCTCATACATAAATAAGTGGCAAGCATTGTGGCTATGGGGACCCTTCTTATTTCCTAGTTTTGTAATAGATAATAAGATATTGAGTAATTTTATTCATTGCACCAAAGTCTGTCTTGATGTTGCTCTGATTCACTGCAATTATCCTGAGGTGTTATTTACCAGAGATGACTCTTCCCTATTCTTGTGATTATTCCTGTTTTGGCTTATGTCCATTATTATTGGTCGTTCACATCATCTGGTTTTATCAGTCCATGTATTCCATAAGAATTAGCTTTGTCTTCTCAGGCCTTGCTTCAAAACAGAATGACATGTGACTCAGAAGTTCCCCTAGAATAAATAATTCTGCCATATTTCCACTCATAGCTTTTCAATCTTCAAAATTCTATCAGAGCTTTTAAAATGTATAGCCTAAGAAGGTGGTTGCAGGTGATTGAAGTTAAAATACACATGAGTCTTTTTTGTTGAAAAATGGAAAACAGTGAGAGTAGTAACATATTGCTATTAGTAACAACAGGCAATTACACTTTTGTGTAACTTTTTTTTTCTGGGAAAGTTTCATTGGGTGGTTATTTAATGGTATATAATATGTTGAAACAAAATGAATCCTTCCTTCCAAAGATCAAAGGATAAGAGATATATACCGTGTTGTACTGATATTAATATATTAATATTAGAAGTGAGGCAACTAGATGGTGCAGTGGATAGAGTACCAACCCTGGAGTCAGGAAGACTCATCTTCCTGAGTTCAAATCTGGTCTCAGACACTTACTAGCTGTGTGACCCTGGGCAAGTCACTTAACTCTGTTTACCTCAGTTTCCTCATGGGTAAAATGAACTGGAGAAGGAAATGGCAAACCACTCCAGCATCTTTGCCAAGAAAAGCCAAATGGGGTCATGAAGAGTTGGACACAACTGAAATGACTGAACAACAATAGAGAACTCCCCAGCATGATCCTCTATGGAGGACTTAGGGAAGACTATGTGCAAGAGAATAACCGGGTAAGAAGGCATATATGGGGAAGGTGGAGTCAAGATTGTGGAGTGAGAGTCAACATTTTGGACAATCTCACTCAGTATATATCTCTTCCACAACAACCTAGAAAACCTCCAGATGAAATTCTGATCAGGAAAGGTAAGAAAATGTCATAGTGAGTACAGTCATCCCTTACACATCACAGGAGTTAGGGGCATGGTGCCCCTGGGATGTGGAAAACCCATTAAAAATTTTCGGCCCTCCTTTCATACCAGATAAGAAGTCTGAATTTTTCTTTTTCTTTTATAGAGTGTTTACAGTACCTTATTGTAAAATTTATATAATACTATATATCTATTTTATGCATTTCTGTATTTCTAAAGTTTTTCTGTGTTGTCTGCTGGCTTTTGTGTGTCTTTGTGGTTTCTGCAAAACTTTCCCAAAAGTCCCATTTAATTTCTTATGGCAATCTGATATATTAAAACTGTGATGGAGAAAGTCATGATTGGAATGGTTAACTGTAATTTTCCAAACCAGGGAGGCTTACAAAGATAGAGAAGTCTGCAGACCCTGAGGTAGTGGTTAGCCAGGAACTGTAGTGTAGAGGAAATGAAGGCAGCAGCAACTTCAGTGGTGGCAGCAGCAGTGATAGTAGTGGGGGAGGCAGAGGGAGAGGAGCATTTTAGCATTCAGGGATGGTAAGGGGCTTATGATCAATAAGTAGGGCAGGAATAATCGAGGCAGAAAGAGATCCAAGAGGACCCATGAGCTAGCACTTGGAACAGAAATGGATTCCAGCTGGCATCTCTGTCACCCATAACCTAGTTCCAGAATAGAAAATAGCAGTCATAGTCTCAAGTGAGAAAGGCCCAGAGAAAAGAATAAGTTCTAAAAATTTAGCTGTGTGATTCTGAGCCCAAGGGCGGGGGGTTGAGGGAAGAGAGGTGATTCCATTCTAACCTAATTTAGCCCCACACATAAATCTGCAGTGGAATAATCAAGGAAGGAAACCAAGAACAAAGGAAAACAAAGAAATTTAATAGTTCTGAACCTGCAAAATCTCCCAGCAAGCTAACAGTGATTGAGTCCAGTAGCAGTCTAATGAAACTCAACCATATGCAGTACAACAACCCCAAACCTGGGTCAGAAACTTGCAGAGTTCATACCAGGAAGGCAATGAACAAACCTCTACCCAGTACACACCTTCTTGAAAGCACCAAAAACTTTCAGGCTCCCAAACTGAGCTATAAAAACAGCAGAAGGACATAAAAAATGGATGCTCAAGCCAGATATTCTCTCTCCTCATGAGAAGTGAGTCAAGCCCAACAGTAACATAAAATCCAAAGTCAAGAATTAGGCTAGAAGAATGAACAAATGGAAAAAGAAACAACCATAAAAAGCACTATGATGATGGGGAAACTCATTACACAAACACAGAAGACAGTAACTTGCAAACAAGTATTTAAAAAATGCGGATTGGACACAAGCCCAACAAGAATTCTTAGAAGAGTTAAAGAATGAGTTTTCAAAAATGCAAAAAGAAAAAAAAAAGATTTTAAAAACCAAATCAGTAGGGGAAAAATGAGAAATGAGAGTTATGCAAAAAAAAATTTATTATAAGAGAATTAACAGTTTTATAAAAGAGGTATGAAACATTACTGAAGAAAACAATTCCTTAAAAATTAGAATTGGCAAATGGAAGCAAATGACCTGATACGACATCAAGAAATAATAAAAAATGTCAAAAGACTGAAAAAAATTAGAAGGAAATGTGAAATATCTCATAGGAAAAGCAACTGACCTGGAAAGAAGATTAAAGAGAGATAATGTAAAAATAACTAGACTGTCTGAAAGTCATAATTTAAAAAAGAAGGGGAACTAGACATCATATTTCAAGAAATTAAAGAGGAAAACAGCCCAGGCATCTAAGAACCAGAAGGCAAAGTAGAAATTAAAAGAACCCACTGATCACCATTTGAAAGATGAAAACTCCAAGGAATATTATAGCCAAAATTCAGAATATTATAGCCAAAATTCAAATTTCAGAAAGAAAGAATTCAAGTACCTTGGAACCATAGTCAGGACCATGCGAGATTTAACAGCCATCAACAGAGGCCTTAGAATATAATATTCCAGAAAGCAAAGGATGTCGCACTATAACCAAAAATAATCTTCCATGTAAAAGTGAGTATAATCCTACAGGGGAAAAATGGATATTTAATGAACTAGATTTTCAAGCATTTCTGACAAAAAGACTAGAGCTGAATGTAAAATTTGACATTCAAACATAGGTTCCAGAAGAAGCATAAAAAGGTAAATATGAGGGAGCAATCAAAAGACTAAACAAGTGGAATGGAACTGTTAGTTCTTATATGGGGAAAGGATACATATAACCCTTCAGAACTTCATTATCCCTAGGCATCTTAGAGGGAATCTAATGAGACAGAAGGTCAATGTGTGATTCTTTTATGTTGAGATAATCTCAAAAGAATGGAAGGATGAGGAAGAGTAATACACTGGGAAAAGGGGGAAGGTAGAGGAAAAATGAAGAATACCTCACATAAATGGGACACACCAAGAAGAGTTTATATGCTGGACTGAATAGCAGGAGGGGAGCAGGCAACATTTGAACCTCACTCTCATCTGAACTGATTTGAGGATGGAAGAACACACACACACACACATTTGGATATAGAAATTAATTTTAACCAACAGAAAAGAAGGAGGGAAAGAGATTAGTAGAAAGGGGTGAAGGGATAAGATGAAGGGCAGATTAAAGGAGGCACGAATTAGAAGAAAATGAATTCATGAAGAGGGGAACAGGTTAAAAAATAGAAGTATAAAAGAATATGAAGGAGGGAAATACATGGTTAACAGTCATAACTATGAATGTCAATGGCATGAACTTACCTACAAAATGGAAAAGGATAGTAGAAAGGATTAGAAACAGAATCCAGCACTATGTTGTTTGCAAGAAACACACTTGAAGCAGAAAGATACATATAGTTTTCAAAATGGAGAGCCAGAGCAGAATCTGTTATGCTTCAGATGAAGTAAAAAAGGTAGAGGTGGCAATCATGACCTCAGACAAAGCAAAAGCAAAAAGAGACCTAATTAAAAATAAACAAGGGAATTACATTTTGCTAAAATGGGATCATAGACAATATTAATATGACCATATATACACCAAATGGCATAGCATCCAAATTATTCAAGGAAAAGTTAAATTAGTTACAGGAGGAAATAGCAGTAAAGGCATATTGGTGGAGGATCTCAATTTACTTCTCTTGAATCTAGATAAATCTAACCATAAAATAAACAAGAAAGAAGAAGATGAATGGGATTTTAGAAAAGTCAGCTATGATAGACCTCTGGAAAATATTGAATGGGAATAGAAAGGAGTATACCTCTTTTTCTGCTTCGTGAGACACTTTCACAAAAACTGACCAGGTATTAAGGCATTTAAAAGTTCATGAACAAATACAGAAAAGCAGAAATATTAAACACATCTCTTCTGCATGCAATAAAATTATCTTCAATAAAGGACCTTTATAGCATGAATTAAATATTAATTAGAAATTAAATTAATCCTAGAGAATGAGTGGATCAAAGAACAAATCATAGAAATAATGCAACAATCTACCAAAATTTGTCAGATGTAGCCAAAAACAGTACTTAGGGGGAAATAGATAGCAGTGAAATTACCACTCTTCCATTTCTAAATCCTGGTGACACAGAACCCCATTATTAGTCTCTGAAGATAATCAAACTGTTTGTTATGAAAATGGTTTTGTATGATGAAAAACACAAAATTTGAAATATGTGTGTCATCTTATGTGCTTTATGTTATCTAATATCTAATTTAGAAAGCTTTCTACTGAAAAGCCTTTTGTGGTTAGGGTTACATTTGATTTTTGAATGGTGGTATTGCGTTAAACATGTGTTTGAATATAAAATTGTAACCACAACAAAGCTTTCATGGAATATTGATTGCACTGTATATTCTTGCATGCCTTTGCCAGCCTTAACAATCCAAGCAAAATATTTTGTTACTTTTGTTTTGCCTAAAGCATGCTAAAGAAATTGAATGCTGTGCTATGAGGAAGGAACCTCTGAACTAAATTTCAACAAAAGAAGTTGATTCTAAATTGTGTTCTTCTCCTTTTTTAGTTACATTATCTATACACACTTTATAAAACTAAGTCAGTAGTTTCATTTTCCATTTTATTGTAGAATACACTTATTTCATCTTGCACATGTACAACACTAATGAGAAAAACATGTAGGGATATTTCCAAGTCTTTTACTAGCTATTTATGGAATATGTCTTGTCAGTTTTTTGTGCAAATTAAAGTTAATTCAAATAACTAGTCTGCATTGCAAATATTAACCAGGATCCATATTTATAAACATTGTTCAAATTAAATGCATTGTTAACACTCAAACAGAATGAATTTTTTGAGAACTCAATAAAATTAATTATAACTAGGAACTTTTTCCTAAATTCTTTCCCTTTTCTGTCTTTCAGTACTCTCTGGTGTATAGAAGTGCTCAATACTATATTATATTTGTTTCAGATGAATTTTTTCATAGAATCATATAGTACAGTAACTTTCTTTATTTTTAAATATAATGTAATGATGAGACACAGACATCTCCACTCCAAATGTTCATATGGACTATTGGTACCTGACGTATGGTAGAGTCTTCTGAGCTTGTATTGGTCTGTTCAGCTAGAGCTGGACACTGTACATTGACTCCAACATAATGATATTATGTTGATTCTCTTTGAGTATGAAGGACAATGACCAGCCAACCAACCAACCCATAGCTGTGGAGACCTATATAAAACTTTTTTTGTCTTCCAGTTGTGTCCAATTCTTTGTGACCTTATTTGGGGTTTTCTTGGCAAAGATACTGGAGTGGTTTGCTGTTTCCTTCTCCAGCTCATTCGACAGATGTGGAAACCGAGGTAAACAGGGTTAAGTGACTTGCCCAAGGTCACACAGCTAAAAAGTGTTTGTGGCCAGATTTTAACTCAGAAAGATGAGTCTTTCTGATTTCAGGCCCAGAGCTCTACTCACTGTACCATCTAACAGCTGATGTGAACTACAGTTAAGTTATATTTTGAGACTTTAAATAACAAACTCTGAGTGGCAGGAAAATGAATAAAAGACATAGGATTTTGTGGGGCTGTTTCCAAGATTGAATCCAGTATATGGGTCCCTGGGTAATATCCCTTTTTATTATTGACTGAAACCACTTCGAATTTGCTTTAAGTTGTTTTGGACCTTTAAAGTACTTTTTTCTAAATGCCTCAAAGAGAAGAGAAGGAAGGCCAGAAAGAAAGATAGATAATCAGGACATTTTGAAGTTATATTTTAAATCTATATTATAAAGATATATAAGTTTTGCATACTAGGGACTTATATTTATGTACAATGCTTCTTTTCCATTCTATTCTATATAAAGAAATTCCCGGGGGGCGGAGCCAAGATGGCGGCTGGGAAGCAGTGACTGGCATGAGCTCCCCACCAAGTTCCTCCAAAAACCTATAAAACAATGGCTCTGAACCAATTTTAGAGCTGCAGAACCCACAAAGTGG
>CM053622.1:631220774-631272838 GCA_028646595.1 Phalanger gymnotis | reverse complement strand
AGAAATTCCCATTTTATTTTGGGATTTGTTAAGTTCAAAATGGTTTTTGAAATTGTTTGAGCTGGCCTATAGGTTTTTTTGCAATGTTCAGATGAGATAATAGATGTATAACCCTTTGCAGAAGCAGCCTACACAGGCTCAATACCTGTCTATCTTCCCCTTTTCATTCAGATCTCTACATAAGCCAAAGAAATGTGAAAGGGTGGAACTAGAGAAGCTTCTGGGAGCACCTGTTGACATCATAAAAAGCAACTGGCAGAGGTCATGCTCTGGAAGGATTTTTTGAAAAGACTAGACATAGTTGTTTTGTTTTGTTTTGTTTTGTTTTTTAAACATCTGGCTTGCTATCGCTTTTGTCTTAGAAAGAGACACATAGTCCTTTCGTGTTTCTCTGAAATCCACTTGGAATGTTACATTTACTAGTATGCCACCAGGTATTGAGCTATAAGCATCTGAATAATACCACCATGAATTAGGGTTAATTACTGACATTGGTGATGGAAGATAATGGTGCTGGGCTGAATTGTGGTGAACTTCAAGTGTCCCCTCCCATGATATCTGACCAAGAATTTTTGATAGTACTCATCTACCAAAGACCTTTTGGTAAGCCTGTCCCTGGAGGGTAAGGGATGGGGTACAGAAGACAGAGTAAAGGAATGGAAACTCAGAATTTATACAAAGTGGTTATGTACAGTTAAGACACTTTACATTTTACTTTTGATTTTACGGGCAAATGAGAGAATCCTTTAGACCTATCACTACTGAAAAAAGAAGCAAGATTAGGGGCCAGAAGTGAAAAGGACTGAGGCTCTTGAAATTATGATGTTTGAGGAAATTGATCCAGAGAACTTGGGAGATGCTGGAAGCTGGGAGTTGCATTTGTTCATGCTTAGGTTGCAAGGAGATGTTGTAGCTCAAGCTTAGATTGCCACCTAGTGGCTTACACAGATATAGCACACTGCATCCCTCCTAAAGGAATATTCTGCGGATATGCCCTTTATATCAATGCCTCTAGGACTCAAATGTTTCGTATTTAAAGCTGTCTGAAAATTTTAAATCACTCTCTGAAAGTGACTCCTTCCATATCTACCGATTCCCCTTTATCCACATTTCATTTATTGAGAAAGGAAAAAAAAACAATCAATTAAGAACAGATAAACATAAACAGGTAGGGCAGCTAGGTGATTCAAGTGGGTAGAGTGCCAGGCCGGGAGTCAGGAAGACCTGTCCTCCTGAGATAAAATCTGGCCTCAGACCTTTACTGGCTGTGTGACCCTGGGCAAGTCACTTAACCCTGTTTTCCTCAGTTTCCTCATTGGTAAAATGAGCTGGAGAAGGAAATGGCAAATTGTTATAGCCGAGAAAACCCCAAATTGGCTCAGCAAGAGTTGGACATGACTGAAAATGACTGAACAACAACAAACATAAACCACTAGAGCAACATTTCTCCCCAAAATCACCACCACCAACACAAGACAAAGGAACTCTTTCCACCTCTGTTTGTATCCTCATATAGCTCACTCTTGATTGTATTCTAAAGGTGCCACGGACCTGTTGGTGCATATGAAAAAAATATCTCATCTTCTTTTGCTGTCCTGAGTATAAACCAAAGTCACTTGAACCAATTGCTTCTATCAAGATGATGCTGGTTTTTCTGTACTTACTATGTGTGCTAGTTTTCCTCTTGGGGAGGAACTGATAGGGAGGGAGAAAATAAGCATTTATCTAGCACCTGCTATGTGCAAGCTACTGTGCTAAGCACTTTACTACAAATAGTATCTCATTTGATTCTCACACCAGCCCTGGGATGTAGGTGCTGTTATAACTCCTATCTTACAGTTAAGGAAACTGAAGCTGACAAAGGTTAAGTGGCTTGTCCACACAGTCCTTCTGTCTAAGGCAGGATTTGAACTCAGATTTTCCCGACTCCAGGCCCAGCACTCTATTCACTGTACTTTTGTTCAGCATGTGCAGCCCTGTATCCTTTTTATGTGTACCAGCACCAATGGCATGTATATTTTCAATAAACTCTAAATACATAATTAAGATGTATGCCTCTGTATACATGTTTCTTCTGCTCCCTGAGATCTAGACTGGACTAATTTGTCTCTTTTTCTACCTCCCAATCCATCCTGCAACTTCTTGAAGCACCACTTTGTTAATGTCATTTTCCTGCTTAAGAATTTTCAATAGTTTCCTGTTTACTATAAAATAGAGTGCAGACTCTTTATACACCCATTCAAGGCCCTCAATAATCTTACTCCAGCCTCTATTTCCAGACCTGTTTCTAACTTGTACATGAACCTAGGACTAATCTACTCATCATCAGGGCTAAAATCAGGTAGACCTGAGTTCAAATCTGGCCCCAGACACTTACCAGTTGTATGATTCTGGGAAAGTCATGTAACCTCTGTTTGCCTTAGTTTCTACTTCTGTAAAATAGGGATAATAATAGCACCTACCTTCCCACATTGTTTTAAGGATCATTACATAGTAAGGAAGCACTTTATAAATGTTTACTACATATTATTATTATTGTGCCATGTCATGACTCCTGCCCCTCTTTCTGTGCTATTTCCTTGTCTGGAATGCTCCCTTTCCCTGACTCCATCTTTTGAAATTCTCTCTCATCTCCAAGACTCAGCTTAGCTTGCCATTCCCTGATCTTCCATGAGACTTGGAATTAACTCATCTAGAAGTGGTGTCTCTCTCCCTGCTGAACTTCCATAGCACTTCTCATAGAGACTGCTCATATGATGCTAGCCGGATAATGCCACAGAGTATAGCCATCGCAGGTACATCTCTTACCTTCCTTTGTAGACTGGGAACATTTAGGGGCAGAAATCATATAAATCCTGAACTTCTGGGTCTTGGACTTCTTTCTCAGTTCCTTTTCCATAGCAAGTGCTCAAGAAACATCTGTTGACTAAATGAGCTAGGTGAGGTAGTGGATACAATGCCAGCTTGGAGTCATGAAGACCTGAGTTCAAATCTCGTCTCAGACACTTACTAGCTGGGTGACTCTGGGCAAGTCACTTAACCCTATTTGCCTCAGTTTCCTCATCTGTAAAACTAGCTGGAGAAGGAAATGATAAACCACTCCAGTATCTTTGGCAAGAAAACCCCAAATAAAAACCAATAGAAAGAAGTCTCTACTGGTGAAGCTATGGATCTTCAGATCTTTTTTCCCCTTTCATCTAGATCAGTGGTTCCTAACCTCAGTACATGGATACTTTTCAGAGAGTCAGTGAACCTGGATTGGAAGTTGTCCAATGAAAGTTGGACAAAGGAGCCTGTCAATAAATATTGAGTAAGCACCTATTATGTGCCAGGTACTACACTAAGTGATGGAGATACAAAGAAAGGTAAAAGACAATCCCCGTTCTCAAGGAGCTCACAATCTAATGGGAAAGAGAACATGCAAATAACTAGGTATAAACAAGCTATAGATAGGAAAAATTGGAGATAATCAACAGAGGAAAGGCACCAGAATTAAGAGGATCTGGAAAGGCTTCCTGTAGTAGGTGGCATTTTAGCTGGGACTTAAAGGAAGTCAGGAAAGCCCAGAGACAGAGATGTGGAAGGAGAACATCGAAGACATGGATGGGGGTGGGGAGAGTCAGTTACACAAAAATGTTAAGAACTCCTGGTCTAGAGCTATTGTACAATGGGGAGAGTGGTTGAAGGCAGAGAAAGAATTCCCGTAACTATAGTTAAACTTGATTATGAAGACTTTTCCTGTATGCTGGTGAGAAAAAATGTGAAAAATATGAATTCATTTTCAAAGGTATTCAGCACTTTTGAGGAAAACTGTGCCTCTGCCCTCTAGGAATTTGCAACCTGTGAAAGGTCTTTGGAACTGATTCAAGAAGATGGAAAATTAAGAAACAGCATATTAGGGGTTTAGAAAAGACTCAGTCTCTGTGCTGTATCATAGAGCTCAGATTTCCTTTTGATTGGGTTGGTTCCTTTGCTCTGGTTTCATTAAATATGAATTTGAAATTGCACTTTGTTACAGGAGCTATAATAGGTCATGAGACCTAGCTTGGAGGTTTCCATTTATTCTGATGAAATGCAGCGGGAGAGAAATCATAGTATGATGACATTTCGGCTCACCATCCCAGTCTGGTGTTTAATACCAAGGTCTGACTGCTTTGCTCCCAGGGAATTATGGAATTAGGTTAGTTTTTGGACCTTTTTCAGTTTGGCAAAGCAATCAAAGCTTTATTTCTCCCCTTCCCCAGCATTTGTTCTAGTTGCTCATATGAAACAGATACTTCTATAAATCAAATTGAAGCAAACACTAAGCAAAAGCTGATATGTGGGTTTTTTCCTAGAAAAAGTTGCTGCTTTTTCTTCACACGTGTCACATTCTAAATTAGATAATCATTTATCTTTCATTCTGAAGAAATTCAGATTTGGTGAATGTTATAAGTCATTCTTACTGTACTTTTTAGCTCTCTCTGTCTCTCTGTCTGTCTCTCTCTCTCTCTGTCTCTGTCTCTCTCTCTCTCTCTCTCACACACACACACACACCTTACACACTCCTTTAGGATTTGGTGATTTCTTTCATTTTCCTTCCCACTCATTTTGAGAAATCAGTTTCACTAATAAATGACAGTGTTGTTGTTTGTCCTTTATTTTCAAAGAGGACCATTGACTTCATGGAACAATATCTTGACTCAACAGTAAATTGGATTTGAGTGGCAGAGTTGCACAGAGTTGTCAGCCTCACTCTCTCTTCTTGAGTCATCAAAGTTCCATGGTAAGACATCAGTCAAGACAACCAGCAGTGGCTCAGGATGCAGTGGATGACCTTGGCATCTTTGTTGTCTGACCAAGATTTAAGCACTCCACAGAAAGAAAGCAAAAAATAATATGCTTTGGCCTTTATTCAGACACCATCAGTTATTTCTCTGGAGGTGAATAGCATTTTTCATCATGAGTCCTTTGGGATTGCCTTGGATCATTATCATATTGGTGAAAATAACTAAGTCACTCACAGTTATTCATTGTACAATATTGCTGTTGCTGTGGACAATGTTCTCCTGGTTCTGCTCTCTTCACTTTGCATCAGTTCATGTAAATCTTTACAGGTTTTTCTGAAATCATCCTGTTCATCATTTCTTACAGCACAATAATATTCCGTTACAATCATATACCACAACTTGTTCAGCCATTCCCCAATTGATGGGCATCCCCTTGATTTCCAATTCGTTGCCACCACAAAAAGCACTGCCATAAGTATTTTTGTAAAATATGTCCTTTTCCTTCTTATAAAAAAATCTCTTTGGGATACAAACCTAGTAGTGGTATTCCTGGGTCAAAGGCAGTTTTATAGTCCTTTGAGCATAGGTCCTAATTGCTCTCCAAGATGGTTGGAACAGCTCACAATCCACCAACACTGTAGCAGTGTCCCAGTTTTCCCATATCCCCTCCAACATTTATCATATTCCTTTTCTGTGATATTAGCCAATCTGATAGCTGTGAGGTAGTACCTCAAAGCTGTTTTAATTTGCATTTCTCTAATCAATAATGAGTTAGAGCATTTTTTCATGTGAATATAGATAGCTTTGATTTCTTTGAAAACTGCCTGTTTGACCATTTATCAACTGGGGAATGGCTTGTGTTCTTAGAAATTTGACTTAGTTCCCTACATATTTGAGAAATGAAGCCTTTATCAGAGATACTTAGTGTAAAATTTCCCCTCCCCCCCCCCCAGTTTTTTTACTTTCCTTACAAACTTGGTTACATTGGTTTTGTTTGTGCAGTTTAAGAAGTGCTGAAGGGGTCAGGAGTAGAAAAAGTTTAAGAAGCCCTGGACTACATAATCCCTAGCATAGATCTGTGTTCTCTTCCCACTGTAGTATTCAATGAGTCCCTAAAACCTCTGAAAATCTGTGTGCTGGCTTCAAGGATAAGAGAGCAGATAAATTAAACTTACTTAGTGCAGCAGTCTGAATGAGGGCCCTTTCTTGTGAGTTGTAGTAGTTTCTCCTACCCATTTCAAGTGCTACATTAGACATAAAAGGACTCCCCTAATGAGTGGTCACTGGTGATCTACTCTAGAAAGGGGACAAGGAAAAAAACACAAACCCAAGCAAAAGACTCAGCAGTGTCCAAATGAGTGATTAAAAGATTTCTGAACAGTCAGCTGAGCTCTCTGTGTAGGGCTGGAGATGAGAGAAGTGCTTCGTTGTTGTTATTCAGGTGTTTCAGTCATGTCCAACTCTTTGTGACTCCTTTTGGGAATTTTCTTGGCAAAGATACTGAATTGGTTTGCCATTTTCTTCTCCAGTTCATTTTAAAGACTTGCCCAGGGTCGCCCAGCCAGTAAATGTCTAAGGCCAAATTTGAAGTCAGGAAGATGAATCTTCCTGACTTAAGGCCCAGCACTCTATCAGTGGTCCATCTAGTTGCCCTTGAGAGTAGTGCTTTGGACCTCCAGATCTGCCCAGATATTTGGGTGGTGATGTGGCAGTTTCTAAGACAGCTTCCCAGTTTTCCTCTTTTTTGTACAGGAAACAATCCATTTCTGATATGTTTCAGGGATGCTCTCTCACATATGCTTTGCCTTCCAAATGATTTACAAAGAATTGGAAAGTTTCAGACAGCCTTGTGAGTGCTACTCAAGTCTTAGAGAGAAGACATAACTCAAGACTGTCAAGTCATACAGAGGAATATTTCAAATGATTTCCCAGTCTTATAATTCCTAATGACTGCGATTCAACTATTCTGTTACCCACTTGGAGGTTTTGTTTTGTTGTTTTACTGCTTACCCCAAACTTAACTGCTCTCAGAAAATGGTATAAACCAGCACATAGCAAGAGCAAGGACCTTCAGTTCTTAGCATTTTCTAACAGCTAACTTTGATTTTCCTTACTCAATACTTGTCCCTTAGAATTCCCCTTCATTTTAATTTTTAAAAATAAGTTTTTATTGATATTTTCTGATTCTTATATCACTTTAGTATTCCATATATCCTTCCACAAACCCCTCCCAGAAAGCCATCCAATATGACAAACAATATGTTTTGGAGAAGGAAAAGAAAAAGTCAGCACAACTGAAAAAGTCTGAAAACATGTGCATTGTGTAACCCTTGGGGACCTCCCACCTCCTTGGAGGGGTGGGTTGGGGATGTCTTCTCATACCTCTTCACTAGAGTCCCACTTGCTGTTTAGAATTTTGTTACATTTACTTTTAATTTTTTAGTGAGTCATTGTTCTTTCCATTTACATTGATGTAGTTACTGTGTATATTGTTTCTTGGCTCTGCTTACTTCACTCTACATCAGTTTATATAGACCTTTTTCAGAGAAATTTCATGCAAAGATATTTTCCCATTCAACCACTTCCATTTTTATCGTAGATGCATTAATATTGTCTGTGCAGAAGCTTTTCAGTGTCAAATTCCAAATCTTTCCAAGTTTCTCTGAATCCGTTATATTTGTCATTTCATCACATAAAATAATTCTCTTATTGGCGAGAGAGCATTAAATAATTTGGTTGTTGATAATTTACATTTCTTCTGAGAACTAAAAAATAGAATAATTGACCTGAAATCAGAAAGAAGTTAGTTTAAAATACTGCCTTAAACATTTAGCCATGTGACCTGGGCAAATTACTTAATCTCATTGTTTCAGTTTCCTCATCTGTAAAATGGGGATTATAATAGCATCTACCTCACAGGATTGTTGAGATATTCAAAAATAATGGCATTGAAAAAGCACTTTACAAACCTTAAAGAGCCACATTAATGTTGGCTCTTTAAGTCCTTAATGTCTTATTATCATAAACTTTGACCACATGTTTATTAGGGAATGAGCTCCTTTTGTATTGTATTTTTAATCAATTCTCTATCAGTTCTTGATATCAGACCATGATAAAGAAATTTACTCCAAGTAATTTTTCCCTGAGGTAACTGTTTCCATTAACATTGATTTTTTTTAATTGTGCAAAAGCTTTTCTATTTTATGAAATCAAAATTGCTTACTTCTATGATCTTCTATGATCATCTCTATATCTTGTTTAGTAATGAATTCTTCCCTTAGCTAGAGTTGAGAAAGATATTTCCTTCTCTTTAATTTTTAATGATCTTTTATATTTAGGTCATATATACATGTGAAATTTATTGTGGTATATGACATGGGATATTGGTCTCAATCCAATTTCTGCCAAATTGCATTGCCATTTTTGTCAAATAAGGAGTGCTTATCCCAGTAGATGATGTCCTTTGTGGTGGGAGGAAGGCAGGACAGTTGGGGTTAAGTGACTTGCCCAAGGTCACACAGGTAGTACATGTGTCAAGTGTCTGAGACTGGATTTGAGCTCAGGTCCTCCTGACTCCAGGGCTGGTGCTCTACTCACTGCACCACCTAGCTGCCCCAATGATGAATTCTACTGTAAGTAATTGTTCCTAGTGTTTGTTTACCTAATCTGACACATTCTTCAATTTTTGAAGAAACCATTACCAAATAACTTAGGTGATTACTTCTTTATTATATAGTCTGAGAAATGGTACTGCTACCCCCCTTCACTCCTAATTTTTCATGATTTTTTGGAAATTTGCCACATCTTATTCCTTCAGCTGAATGCTTATTTTGTCTAATTTAATAAAGGAATTTCTTGGTAGTTTGGTTTGGTTCTAAATCTTTAAATTTATGTAGTATCACCTTATAGAACACAACCCTGGGTAATATCTCTCCAGTTGTTTAAATCTTCCTTTATTCCTGGAAAATATTTTGTACTTGTATTCACAAGTCCTAGATGCTTAGTCAGGAGACTCTCAGATAATTTATACACTTCATAGTGATTTTGAATGGAATTGATTTTTCTATTTCTTCACACTGTATTCTGTTAGAAATACAGCAAACCTGACTTTTTGTGGATTAAATTTAGGACTACTCTTGGCAGCAGTTGTAATAAAGGCTTCTTGAGTTTGGAGAATTTAAAAATGAGGAGATGACTTGATCAGTTTCTCTGACCCATTCCACTTTCTTCATTTGAAGAGAGATGCCTCTCCAAGTGAGTGATTATGTGGTAACACAAGTGCCCACACTGGGGAAGGGAAAAGAAAACCCTAGCACAAGACATACATTTTAAAGATTTATTAAAGAATATTCTCTGCAGCTGACTAGGAATGGGAGAAAAATACTGGGTCCTCCGAACTTCTATATTGGCGTGATGGTATGGAAACTTGGAGGGGGTGCAGCTGGGTTGCTTAGTATATAGTGTGCCAGGCCCGAAGTCAGGAAGACTTATCTTCTTGAGTTTAAATCTGGTCTCAGATGCTTGCTAGCTGTGTGACTCTGGGCATGTCACTTAACCCTGTTTGCCTGTTTCTTCATCTGTAAAACAAGCTGGAGAAGGAAACGGCAAACCACTCCAGTATCTTTGCCAAGAAAACCCCAAATCAGGTCATGAAGAGTTGGACACAACTGAAAAATGACTGAACAGCAACAAGTATTGTTAAATAGTTTATATTGTTCAGTAACTACAATGAGTTTTAAATTAAGCTAAATTTCAGCAGACTGGGCTGATCAAAAAAATATATCTATCTCATTGATCAAGAACAGGGAAAGCTCTCAGAAGCCATAGTTTAATGCTTTCAACTTGTCAAAACTTAAATTAACACAGGGATTCTAAGTCAACAACAGCCTTAGACTCAAATATTGCACAACAGTTTAAAGACCTACAAACTCAAGAGTGCCCTTAATGATACTTAAAGGCAGCCCCCTGCGTGGCAGCACCCGCTGTCTGCTATACGATGTATTCCATCCGATTTAGGCTCTGGGCACTTTCTAAGTCTCTGTTGTCTTGTTTGTTTGTCCAGTTTGGGTGTTTTGTTGGTGTGCTGTTGGGTGGTTTTTCATCTCTGTCTACTAGTGTGTAAGTTGGTTGCTTGGCAAACCGGGCCTTCTGCTGGTGTTTGTCCATGTCATCTTCTTCTACTTCAGAGTTGTGTGTCCTTGTTTTGGCAATTTTGGAGTTTTTGTTTTCATAATCTTTGATGGGGACTGTGTTGGCTCCATGCTTCTCAATGGGGTTTTTGATTTGGTTCAGCTGCTCCCGCACGTTATTGGTGGTGGTGTTGTCATCAGAGGCTGTGTGTGTGTGACTCCCCAGATTTCAATAGTATGGCCACTTTAGAGAAGGCTTCCTAGCTTTTCCTTTTTATATAGGAAAAGTTCCATCTCTGACTTTATTCTCTCTTTTGGGGGAATTTCAGGATGGTGATTGATGGGGTAAGTTATTATCTTCTCTACCTTTGTAGATCTTTGAACACAGTAATTGGTTCATGGGCAAAAAGAGTGAAAGTGGGATGTTCTCTAATTTAGTCAGGGATGGCTAACAAGGGACGTTTGGAGAATCTTATCTATAGTGCCAGATGCTGTGGCACCATCTGGGTTCAGAAGGACACTTACCTATGAGAGTACTGGGAAAATATTGAGAGCCTTGATTTCGGAGTTAAAAAAACAGCAAGAGATAATGAACACATCTTAGAGGCAGCTTGTGGTGAAGTGGATAGAGCAGTGGGCGTGGAGTCAGGAAGGGCCAAGTACAAATCTGACCACAGACATTTACTAGTAGTGTGACCCTGGATGAGTCATTTAACCTCTGCCTCAGTCTTCTCTACTGCAAAATGGGGATAATAATAGCACCTGCCTTTCAGGGTTGTTGTGAGGATCAAATGAGATAATATTTGCAAAAAGCACTTAGCACAGTTTCTAGCACACTATAGGTGCTATAAAAATGCTTATTCTCTCCCCTTTACTACCTATATGCCAATTATCATCCAATAGCCAAGAAAATTGGTTTGGGTTGGTCTCTCCAATGAGGTATCAGAGGCCTTATAGGGGTGCTTATGAGTTCTGATTCATGCCCCATTGGGATCATATTTGTGAAATGCTAGCTTAGATTCCATGGAGGAAGAGGAATAAATTTCCCACACAAATGAAAACTGTTGTAAGAAAATAAAGGTTGTATTTATATACATGCATATACATATATTCCATGGCAAGCAATATTAATTAATTTACATTCCTGAGGGTATTAAAAAGTTCAGGGTCAGAGACAGATCTTTAAGACTTTCAACTGTAGATGTCCCTTCAAGATGAGTGATCCCTTAATGACTATTCTTGGGTCCAATCATTCAATCAGTTCTGAATCCAATTATTATGTATTCTTCAAAAAGAAAAAAAAACCCTCCAACCTTTACTTTCTATTATAACAATGACTACGTAATTTAAGGGAAAGTAGATAAAGTATTGCCACAGGCATAGGGATTTATATAACTTAATTTTTTTTTTTTTACAAAATATAGTGATGATATCAGTAGTGCCGAATTGATATATCGTACATCTGTAAACATAATCTTTGGGCTGCTATCTGGACAAGAATCATGGTAGATGTGCTTTCAAGTATTGTTAAATAGTTTATATTGTTCAGTAACTACAATGAGTTTTAAATTAAGCTAAATTTCAGCAGACTGGGCTGATCAAAAAAATATATCTATCTCACTGATCAAGAACAGGGAAAGCTCTCAGAAGCCATAGTTTAACGCTTTCATTTTATAAATGAGGAAACAATGTTCAGATTGGAGCCAGTTTGTGAAGGGCTTTAAAGGCAAAACACTAGTCCATATTTGATTCTAGAGGCAAATAGGGAATTATGGCAATTTAAATACAGGAGCGATATGTTTAAACTTATATTTTAGGACTATAACTCAATGGAGGGGGTATGGAAAAATGGGCACGCCAATGCGTTGTTGTTGTTGTTCTGTCGTTTCAGTCTGGCTCTTGGTGACCCCATTTGAGGTTTTCTTGGAAAAGATATTGAAGTGGTTGGCCATTTCCTTTTCCAGCTCATTTTGCAGATGAGGAAATAGCAAACAGGGGTTAAGTGACTTGCCCAGGTAGTAGTATCTGAGGCCAGATTTGAACTCAGAAAGATGAATTTTTCTGACTTCAGGCCCAGCGCTCTACCTACTGTTCCACTTAACTTAGAGAATATATGTGGCAAAAGGGTAGCTCATACCTCCTGGTTGCTAGAAGTCCTCTTTTTTCATTCCTGAGGAAGTTCCCTTGAAGTACGGTAAATCTGCACCCAGTTTCTTTTGGCTTCCCATGAAAACATTGTCACCAGCTGATCCAGGAGTACCATTAGGACACTGATGGGAAGCCCATTATTGTCTAGACCAGGGGATTCCTGGGATTTGTTCTGTGAAGTTTGGATTCAGTCAAAGGGCCACACCTGAGGACCTAGAAGGCCATATATGGCCCCACCTCTATCTAGACCTTCTGGAGCTGGAAAGTAAGGCAGAAACCAAGGCATCTCCTTCCCTTGTTCCTGCTGGGCTCTGGAATGTGCTAGAAAACCACACATTCCAGTTATGGAATTCCTCCCTCTTTTAGCTAACAGCATACTTTTTTTTACATGACCCAGAGGAGGTAACAAAATCCCCCAGCCAGTTGGAACAACCTTCTTACCTGGTGTCATTTCACATCATTCAATGGCTTTCAAAGACTTTTCACATTTACCCAAAGATCTTTGGATTGACTGAAATATGTTCTCTCCTAGAAAAGGTATCAGAGCTAAAATGGGGCAAAAAACCCCTACCCTTACGTGTATGTGTCTTATGCTTATCTTTATATGTTCTTTCCCCTAATAAAATGTGAGCTCCTTAAGGGCAGAGACTGTTGTATTTTTGCCTTTGACTCACTAGTGCCGTGTTCAAGGCCTGATACACAGTAGGAAGGAAGGAAATAAGCATCTATTAAGCACTTACTATGTGCCAGGCACTGTGCTAAAGGCTTTACAGATATCTTGTTTAATGCTCACAAATTCCTGGGAAGGAGGTGCTATTATTATCTCAATTTAACAGTTGAAGAAACTGAGGCAGATGGAGGTTAAGTGACTTGACCAGGGTCAAACAGTAAGTATTTGAGGCCCAATTTGAACTTAGGTCTCCCTAACTCCAGGTCCAAAATACTCTGTCCACCATTCCACCTAACTTCCTCTAGTAAGCACTTAATAAATGCTTGTTTTGTTTTTCATTATAAATTTATTCTTTTAAGTTTTAGTTTACAACACTCAGTTCCACAAGTTTTGGGGTTCCAAATTTTCTCTCCCTCCCTTTCCTCCTCCCTCCCCCACAAGACAGCATGTAATCCAATGTAGGTTCTACATATACCTTCATATTGAACTTATTTACATAATAGTCCAGTTGTATAGAAGAATTATAACCAATGGAATGAATCATGAGAAAGGAGAAACGAAACCAAAAAAGAAGGGAAAAAAAGAGAGCAAATAGTTTGCCTCAATCTACATTCAGACTCCATAATTCTTTCTCTGGATGTGCATGGCTTTTTCCATCATGAGTGTTTTGGAGCTGTCTTTGAACCTTGCGTTGATGAGAGGAGCCAAGTCTATCAAAGTTAGTCATTACAGATACCGTGTGTCGGTAATCATGTATAACGATCTCCTGGTTCTGCTCCCCTCATGCAGCATCAGTTCATATATGTCTTTCCGGGTTATAATGAAGTCCATCTGCTCCTCACTTCTTATAGCACAGTAGTATTCCATTACATTCATATACCACAATTTGTTTAGCCATTCCCCAATTGATGGGCATCCCCTTGATTTCCAATTCTTTGCCACCACAAAAAGAGCTGCTATACGTATTTTTGTACATACTGGTTCATTTCCCACTTGTGCAATCTTTTTGGGATACAGCCCTAGAAGTGGCATTGCTGGGTCAAAGGGTACATACACATTTTTATAGCCCTTCGGGCAAAGTTCCAAATTGCTGTCCAGAATGGCTGGATCAGTTCACAACTCTACCAACAATGTAACAATGTTCCAATTTTCCCACATCCTCTCCAGCATTTATCATTTTCCTGTTTTGTCATATTAGCCAATCTGACAGGAGAGACGTGGTACCTAAGAGTTGTTTTGATTTGCATTTCTCTAATCAATAGAAATTTAGAGCATTTTTTCATATGACTATAGATATCTTTAATTTCTTCCTCTGAAATCCACCTGTTCATATCATTTGACCATTTCTCAGTTGGGGAATGACTTGTATTCCTATAAATTTGGTTCAGTTCTCTGTGTATTTTAGATATGAGGCCTTTATAATAAATGTTTATTGATTTATTTGCCCCTTTCTTTGTCCTCTGCACTGGGCTAGTTGCTTAACCATGGGCAAATCATTTGATGCCTCTGAGCTTCAAATTCCTTATACCTAAAATGGGAATAATATTTATAACTTTTTAGCTTTTTCAAGATGTAGTATGGCATAGTATGTTATAAGGTCAGCTTTGGAGTAAAAAAGACCTGGGTTCAAGTTCTCCTTTTATGCCTAAACTCAACAAATGGATAACTTCTTCCACATGAAAGACTTCAAATGAATACATTTAAAATAATTGACAAATAGCACTATATATATATGTGTGTGTGTGTGTGTGTATATGTATATATATATATGTATATATATACCTATATATATGTATATATATGTATATATGATCTCCTTTAACCCTCACACTAATTCTGTGAGTTAGATATTTGGGGGGGCTGCTATTCAGTGCTGTAATTTCACTGGGAAATGGGGATAGGGGCTTCTCCTAGTGGGAGACACCTGGTATGGAAACTCTCTCCACCAATCCAGATTGTCCACTCATCTCTAACTCAAAATTTTGCTTAGGGGCACTGAGAGGCACATGAACTAAATGATTTGTTCATGGTCACAGCAGCATGTGTCAGAGTCAAGGATTGTACTTAGGTCTTCCTAATTCCAGGGCTGATCCTCTATCTATTCTACTACTATACCTCCTAAGGTTTCTATTATAGCTTTTGTGTCCCATTTTATGAATAAGGAAATTAAAGCCTAAGAAAGTCAAATAACTTATCCATGTCAAATCACTAGCCATCTTTCTGAGGCTGGTGGTACTTGAATTCAGGAGTTCTGAGCTACATTGGGCTAAAAGGTGATCAGTGTTTATGAAGTTTCTGACTACTTTCTGAATTTGGTTTATTTTCAAATCGGTCTTCTCAATAAACCCTTTAATGTAGCAAGGACCCTTTACCATGGCTATTCATTGGTAGGAATCTCTATAGCAACTTTTCATTCTTCCCTTAATCTCCTCAGAAGCGATTATGCTTAGTATGTGTTAGTAGTCACTTGAGAGCTAAAATTAGCAGAGGACCATGGAACTCACTTGACTGGGTTCAAGATGAAGATCAGTTATAAGATAATTAGGATAATTAGACAGGCTTATTACCTAGAATATAAGGTTTACTGCTTCTTTGCTCTCATCCTTCAGATGAGTCTGCATTGATAATCTGAAAGCAGCAAAGAAATTTAATAAAACACAAGCATATCTGTTTATCTGTACAAGATAAACTTTACTTGTATGCAGTTTGTACCTTTAAAATCAGGATTATGTACAATAATCCTGATTTTAAAGGTACAAATGCACACAAGCAAAGTGTTGTACAATGGGTTAAAAAAAGAAAAAAAACTCTATTATAATACTCGAGGCTATGTCTATAAATTCAAATTGGAGGAGAGAACTTGTCTTACATAGAGTGCTGGCCTTGGATTCAGGAACACCAAGAGGTGACACAATTTTATGGTTTGCTGGAAGGTCTCTTGGATTGGTGGATCCATTGAGCATCTAAATTTGATTTTTGTTATAGTAAATCAGTTTGTAGATTATGGAGTTCTAGAATGTAGATATTGGAAAATAGCCTGTACTATATCAGCATGCCAGGCAGAGTCCCTAGAGTGGACAAGTATATTATTTAAACAGTCTTTCACACCTCCCACTACCAAGCCTACCAGATCTCGAAATCCCGAGTTCCTGAATCTGTGAAAAATCCCAATGGTATTATACAAGTCAAAAGGCATAGTCTGATATTAACACAGGCCATGCTGGACCTCGAAAATCATAATTAAAAATTGCTATTCTAAAATTTGTTTATATAGATGGCTAATAATCTTTCTACACACCTATAGTCCAGATTTTAATCATTTGCTTATTATTCGTCCTTAGCTTTAACAAAATAAAAACAAAGAACGTATTTGGTTGTTTTTAGAATGTTTGCTTTGTTCTGTTATACAACCTTCCACATCCTCATCTGATCTCTTTTTATTTAGTACAGTTTTATTTTTTTCAGATGCTGTTATAATTAATTTACTCCAGTGGATTTGTGATCTCACTGACTGGATGGATGGTCCTCCCAGCAACACATATCACAGTCCACGTGTGTCGGCCCAGTCTTGCACAGTGCGGGGAAATTTCCACTTTCTCATAACATCACAAGCATACCAGGAAGTGACTTCTGTCACTTCATGTGAGTTTTTCCATATTTGTCACTATGATATAATAATATCCCACTATGTTGACATAACATAATTTGTTCAGCAACTTTTCAACCACTGGACGTAAGGGTTATTTCCAAGCTTTTTTCTTTTGAGAATAAAGTGGCTATGGTTATTTTCGTACAGAAATTTTCTTCCTTTTAATAATATATTTTAGGCTATAATCAATTCATTAAGGTTATGCATTTCTCATCCCTTTTACTTGCCATATGATCAGGTGCTTTTTTTTGCATTTGTGCATTTTCCTGGTGACATCCTTTATTCCAGTTTTCATGGAGTTCCTTATTTGTTATATGTTGCCCCCTGTTTACGCTGACTATCAACTTCTATATTGTACTCATTTTCCATTCTTTGGAGAACATAGTATTTTCTGTCTTAGCTGCTATCTCAATACCTGTGAAATAGTGGTATTCAAAGGATGGGCCTCTGATTGTGGGAGAAATTTTGAGTAAGTAAAGGAGTTTTGCAATTTCCTAAAGTCAAGCCAGATTGCTCTCCACCTGCTGCTGAATTCTGGGCTCAAGTCGCTGCCCCTGTCTACAATGTCATTTCATACAGTTGCTGCTGGTGCCGTCATTATAATTCTTTACAGAGTTGTAGTCAAGATGTGCATTCTGCATCTGCTTTTTCATTCTGTCACTTCATATGAGTTTTTCCATATTTGTATTCATATTTGTCAGTAGAGTACAATAATATCTCATGTTGACATAACATAATTTGTTCAGCAACTCTTCGACCATTGGATATAAGGGATGTTTCCAAGGATTTTGGATTTTTTTGGAATAAAATGGCTATAGTTATTTTTGGACAGATGTTTTCCTCTTTTTAACAATATTCTTAGGCTGTAGTCAATTCATTAAGCATTTCCTAAAAACATATGTGCCAGGCACTGAAGATACAAAGATAAAAACAGAATAGTTCTTGCCCTCAAGGAGCATATAGTCTACCAGGGGCACAAAAACTCTGCAGGAAAGTAAATACAGAGTCATAATGGGGTAGCCGCAGCACTAACAGAGAAATCAGCAAAGGCTTCTTGTAAGAGCTAGGTGACTCTTGATCTGAGAAGAAAGTTAGAGAGTCCTAGAGGCAAGGAACAAGAGTGTCCCAGTCATGGTGGACAGCCTGGGGAAAGGTGTGGGGAAAGGTAGAATGTTTGATACAGGGAATAGCAGACCTGCCAACCTGACCAGAATATAGAATACTGGAGGGATAGTAGCACATAATCGAACTACCAACATAGGCTGAAGCGAGGTTGTGAGAGGTTTTAAAAGTAAAACTAACTTTAAATTTAATTTAGTAAAACTAAAACTAAACTAAACTACTTGAGTTTGTGCTTTATGTTAGGAGTAATAGGGAACCACTGGAGTTTCTGAAGAGTCAAGGATAACCAGTCCTTCAAGAATAATAGCTTGGTGGTTATTTGTAAAGCAGATTGGGGAGGATAGACACAGAGAGACAATTAGAGATCATAATAGCCTAGGTGAGAAGTGATAAGGATCTGATAGAGTGGTTGGGGAGAGATAATAGAGAAAGAGACAGAGGTGAGAGATTTTGAGGTGGTGGATGGAATTAACAAGTTTGGTTACAGATTAGATATGGGAAAATGAGTATTCAAACAACTTCTAGGTTAAGAAGCTAGAAAAATGCAGGACTCCTTAACAAAAATAAGTTGACAAAAATTTAGGAGCAGGGGTGAGTTTCCAAGTAAACACTAACCTGAGTTCTTTTTGGGATATTTTAAGTTTGGTATACCAGGTAGAAACCTTAATCTGCAAGTTGGACATGCAGGACAGGAGCTAAGGAGAAAGATGAGGGCTGAAAATCTAGACTTGGGAGTTCTCTGCATAAAGATGATTTGTGTTCATAAGCACTGATGAGATCATGAAGTATAGAGAGAAGAGTACTCAGAACAGAGGCCTGAAGGATGCTCAGGGATAAAAGTCTAGTCTAATCTGCATTATTCACATTATCTTCATCATTTGAGGATTCTGAATTGTAACACATAAAAAATTGAACCATCAACTATCCAAGCCAGTCCAAGCTGGTTCTACCATGCCCCTTAGAGTGAGTAGGGAAAGGGGGCAAGCTATAGACAATGATTCTGTGATTGAGAAGGATCAGTCAGGTGAGAAGAAAGAACTAACCAAACATTGTCACGAAAACCCAACCTGGAGAGAACTCTTAAAAGAAGAGGTTGGTCAATAGAGTCAAAAGCTGCAGTGACATCAAGGATGAGGACAGAGAAAAGGCTATTTAGATTTAGCAAGAAAGAAGTTATTGGTGACCAATGGGAAGAAAGCCAGATTCGTTAAAAAAAAAAGTGTGTTAGAAACTAGAAAGTAGAAGCAACCATTGTAGGAAGCATTTTCTAGGAATGGAAGAGAAAGGAAAAGTCTTAGAATAATTTGAGTCAATGGTTCAGTCAAGTGAAGATTTTGTTTTTTCAAGAATGGAGCAGATCTAGATGTTTGTAGGCAGTAGGGAAAGCAATTTAAAAGGGAGAGGAAAATTAGAGCAAGAAAGCAGGTCAAAGTCTGGCCTAGAACATAATTTCTTACCAGTACAAAGGTCTTCTAGGCCTTTAGATGACAGATACCAGGGACCAGTCACTTAAGTCAATTCATTTATGATGTTCCAGTCCTGGCACCAGATTCATTTGGTTTTCCACATTTCCTATCTGAATTCTACATGTCTTACTTCTGCCTCCGATGAGGTATGTGACTTAGGAAGGGTCATTTCACATCTCTCAACTTCATCTACAAAATGAATTGGGTGGATTAGATGACCCTAAAGATCCCTTACAACTTTGATATTGTATTGTTCAACAAATTGCAAA
Organism: Phalanger gymnotis; assembly: GCA_028646595.1. NCBI lineage: Eukaryota > Metazoa > Chordata > Mammalia > Diprotodontia > Phalangeridae > Phalanger > Phalanger gymnotis. The sequence continues at coordinate 631,253,616 of CM053622.1, read as the reverse complement.
GCTTTGTAAATCATTGCTTTTGTACTCAGTATGTTTTAATTAACAAAGATTTTTTTCAGTTATACTTCCATTCAATTAGTTTGATACAAACACATACAGCGTGTATAAATCATCACTAATGGTAGAGGCAGCTAGCTGGTGCATTGGGTGCATTGTCTAGAAAGACTTGAGCTCAAATCCTGCCTCAGACACTTACTAGCTGTGTGACCCTGGTCAAGTCACTTAACTTCTGTCTACCCCAGTTTCCTCTACTGTAAAATGGAGATAATAATAGCGCCTACCTCACAGGATTGTCATGAGGATCAAATAAGATAATATTTCTAAAGGCATTTAGCACAGCATCTGGCACAAGCTTGTTCCCTAGGTCCCTCCTACAGGTCTAAAACATCCAAGGATTGCACAATAAAGCAGCCAGATCACTTTACAGCTTCAATGAAGAGGAAGAAATGACATAGGGATTCAGGAAATGTCTGCACCTGCTTAAAAACATAATTACCTGTTTACAAATGGTATTTTAAGAGGTGTGCTATTATTTGTTTCAAAAACAAAAAGAGAACAAATACTAGTTGAAAAGTTTCACAAAAGATTAGGATTTAATTAATTACTGTCTTTGATTTTAGAAGCATCTTCAGCAACTACAGAATCTAAAATACTTGCCACTGAAATTCAAAAAGTATATAATTTTGTGTACCTACTATTGTTTTATAATGAGTTAGTATGTCTTAAAAAGAGTCAGAAGCCATTTGAAAGGAGTTGAGCTAGGGAAAAATATTAAGATCAGAACCAAAATCAAGGAGAAATTATGCATTTAAATAATTTCCTATTTATAGAAAAAACTAAACTCTGTGTGTGTGTGTGTGTATACTTGCAAGGTGAGGTAGAGGATCAGTTATTAATTTTGTAAACATTATTTTTGCCTGAAATATTTAGACAAGAAATTCAGAGTTGAGTTTTTATCTTGATATATTTAAATAATTTATTCAGCCCCCAGACATCCTTGAACCCATTACCTCCTGTCTTTTTCAATGAATTGCCTGTACCATCAGCCTCTTCTGTCTCTGTCCCATCTGTCTCTCTCTGCCTCTCTCTCTGCCTTTGTCTTTCTGTCTCTGTCTCTCTCTCTTTCTCTCTCTCTCTGTCTCTCTCTTGCTGTCTCTTTCTCTCCCTCTGTCTTTGTCTTTCTCTCTCTGGCTCTCCATCTCTCTCTCTCTCTCTCTCTCTCTGCTTCTCCTGTCTCTCTGTCTCTGACTGCCTGTCTCTCTGTCTGTCTCTGTCTTTCTCTGTCTCTCTCTCTGTGTCTCTCTCTCCCTCTGTCTTTGTCTTTCTCTCTTTGTCTCTGTCTCTGTCTCCCCCCCCCATATATTGGCTGCTTCCCTGTTTCCTACAAACAAGCCAATATCTTCCTCATCCTCAAGAACTCTCACCTAATCATTCCACTCAGGCCAGTTACCAGCCTCCATCTTTCTTTCCCTTTGTGGTTAAACTCTTTGAGAGCGCTGTCTACCATAGGTGTTTCCATTTCCTTTTCTCTTACTCTCCTGGTGACTCTCTGCAGTCTGGCTTCTGACTTAATAATTTGACTGAAGCTGCCCTCTCCAAAGTTACCAGTGATCTCTTAATTGCCAAATCTAACAGCCTCTTCTTGATCCTCATCCTTCTTGACCTTTGACACTGTTGATCTCTTCTCTCTAGATCTCTCTTGCCATCCTCCTGTCTGTCTGATGTCTCCCCAGTATTCTTTGCCGGATCTTCATCCAGATTACACCTGCTAACCATCGGTGTCCTCCAAGGCTCTGTTCCTGATCCTCCCCTCTTCTCCCTCAATACTGTTTCACTTGGTAATTTCATCAGCTGCCATGGTCTCAGCTATTATCTCTATGTAGATGATTCTCAGATCTTCTTGTCTATCCCTCACCTCTCTGCTAACCTCCAGTCTCACATCTCTAACTTCCTCTTAGACATCTCTGACTGGAAATACTGTAGTCAATCAGTCAACAAACATTTATTAAGCATCTATTATGTTCCAGGCCCTGAGCTAAGTGTTGAGGATATAAAGAAAGGTAAAAGACAGTCCCTACTATCCTAAATTTAGGAAGAGAGGAATTTGGGTGGAAAGATAATTCAGTTTTTATTGTTGTTCTGTCTGACTCTTTGTGACCTCCATAAATCATGGAATACCAGCACTGTCCATGGGGTTTTCTTGGCAAAAATACTGGAGAGGTTTTTCATTTTCTCCTCTGGTGGAATAAGGCAAATGGAGGTGAAGTGACTTATCCGGGGTCACACAGCTACTAAGTATCTGAAGCTGTATTTGGACTCAGGCCTTCCCAATTCCAGACCCAGCGCTCTCTCCACAGAGCTATCTAACTACCTCTTAATTCAGTTTTAGCCATGTCAGATTTCAGACTTCTAATAGGGGTATCCAGTTTGAGATGTCAAAAAGACCATTGGTGTTACAAGACTAAAATTCAATAGGGAGGATAGGGCTGGATTTCTATATTCTTTAGGTTGTGAAGGATAAGAATTTACGAATACCTGGAAGAACCAGAATATTTTTATGTTATTTGATAAATTTGGTCTTCCTAGTATTAATTTCTCTCAACTTGTTTCCAGTAAATCAACTTAGGGATGGCTAAAGAACATTTATCAATGAGTTTGTGATTCTCTTGGTAGCATGTGGTGGGGTGAAGATTCACTGATTCTGAAGCCTTCCTCTGCACCTCACGCTGAGGCTGGATTTGTCTTCGGCTTTTCCTACCCAGTTTCACCATTCTTCCTAATCTCTTTTGGAGAGGCCAACATTAACCATATAACAAAGTTTAACAGCTGCTATTTTCTTTATGTAACAATGCAAATAAACGGTAGCAAAGAAGGCAGTTAGGTGGCACAGTGGAAACAGCCCCAGGCCTAGAGTCAAGACGTTTTATCTCTCTGAGTTCAATTCTGGCCTCAGACACTTATTAGCTGTGTGATCCTGGGCAAGTCACTTCACCCTGTTTGCCTCAGTTTCCTCATCTGTAAAATGAGCTAGAGAAAGAAATGGCAAACTACTCTAGTATCTTTGATCCAAATGGGATCGTCATGAAGAGTTAGACATGACTGAAAATGACTAAACACAAAGAAAGAAGAGGAAGTATAGAGTGAATGAGAATAGTCTGAGTAAATATTCCTGGGAGCTACTACCTGAGGATCATTTTAATACTCTGTGCCCCACTCCTTACCCAAATTAAACTCTCTCTGAGGAAAAGTGGAGGCAAAACTCCAGAGGAGAGGAGGAAATAACAGTTACCACTTCTTCCTCTTACTCAGTCATGGATGAAAGATATTGTCTCTCAGGGAGCAGTTATCTCACCAAACCAGATCCAATCAGCACAGCAACCACACCCCCATTGCAATCAGCAGCAATGTCAACACATTTCAGATTCCTTGTAGGGAAGACAAGAGAGGCACAAACCCAGACATTTAGCTAAGTGCTTTTTTTCTGGAAAGTCAAGTGACAAGACAGAAAATGGACTCAAGAGGAAGGATGAACTCTGAGCTCTCCAACCCTCAACCTTGCTTCCCTCCTTCTGGCAACTTTCTCTAGGAATCGACATAAAACAGTACTAGAGTCCTTCACAAAGTTCTTCCCAGGAGTCCCAATTACAAAACATGCACAGTTGGTGGATTCTGGAGGGGCATCTCCACTGCATTGAAGGTGCTATTTTCTTTCTGATTTGTTCTTGCCTTCTTCTGGTATCAGAATACGAAGATTTAATGCTTTGCTTCCCCACCTTATCTCTTGCAGTAATTGTGGTCATGGTCCTCATTGGGTGAGAAAACCTGAGTTCTACCTTCCTTTACCATGCTAGTCAAGTCAACTTAGTCAATCGATTAACATTTGTTAAGCACCTACTATGTGCCAGGCACTGTGCTAAGCACTGGGGATACAAACAGAGGCAAAAGACAGTCCTTGCCTTCAAGGAACTTGCAATCTAATAAGAAAGACAACATGAAAACAAATATATACAAAGCAAGCTATATACTGGATAAATAGGAATTTATTAACAGAGGCAAGGCACTAGAATTAAGAGGAGTTGAGATTGGGATTCAGGGACTTAAAGAAAGCCAATGAAGTAAGTAGGCAGAGTTGAAGAGGGAAAGCATTCCAGACATGGGAGAAAACCCAAGAAAATGCTAGAGCCAAGGGATGGAGTGTCATGTTTATGGAATAGCCAGAAGGTCAGTGATACTGGATAAAAGATAGAAATGAAGAGAATTCCAGGCAAGGGAAACAGCCAGCAAAAATGCCCAGAGTTGGGGAATATTATGTTATGTTTCAAGAAAAGCAAGTAGGCATGTGTCACTGGATTGCAGAGTATGTGGAAGGAAGGAAGGTATAAGATAGGGACAATAGGAGGGGGACAGATTATGTAGCACTTTAGAAAACAGATTTTACATTTGTCTCTGGAGATGACAGGAAGCCACAGGAGCCACTTTACTGAATGGAGGTATACGTGACATTGTCAGACCTGTGCTTTAGGAAGATCAATTTGACAACTGAATGAAGGATGGACTGGAGTGTGGAGAGACTTGAGGCAGGGAGACAAAACAACAGGCTGTCACAATAGTCTTGGCCCACATCAGCGTGGTGGCAGTTTCACAGGAGAGAAGGGAGTATGCACAAGAAATGATAGGACATGACAATAGATTGAATATGGAGAGGGGTTAGAGAAAATGAGGAGGATGGATGACATCTATGTTGTGAGCCAGGATGACTGGGAGAATGGTGGTGTTCTTGACAGTAATAGGAAGCCTAGGAAGAGGAGAGAGCTTGTGTGGGGGCAGGGGAAGATGAATTCAGTTTTGGACATTGAAGTTAAGATGTCTACAGCTTATCTAGTTTGAGATGTCCAACAAGCAGTTAGAGATGTAAGACTGGAGGTCGGGGAGATTTTAGGGTTGCATAGATGAGAAAATCATCTGGGAGTTGATGAGATCATTAAGTGAAATAGGGAGGGAGGGAGAAGAGGACCCAGAACAGAGTCCTGAGGGACACCCACAGTTGGTAGGCATGACCTGGATAAAGATCCAGTAAAGGAGACTGAGAAGGAACAGTCAGACAGGCAGGAGGACAACCAGGAGAGGGTAGTGTCATAAGCATCCAGAGAGAAGATTCTCAAGGAGAAGTCCAGGATGTCAAAGACTTTGAGAGTTCAAGGAGTTTGAGGATCAAGGAATGGCCATAAGATTTGGCAATTAAGAGATCACTGGTAACTTTGAAGAAAGCGTTTTCAATTGAATGATGAGGTCTAACCAAAGAGAATTAAAGCGATAGTGGAGGAAAGGACATGGAGGCACCCATGTAGATGGCCTTCTCAAGGAATTTAGCCATGAAAAGGAGGAGAGATATAGGATGTTAGCTAGCAGGGCTGAAGGGGTCAAGCAAGAGGTCTTTTTTGAGGATAGGGGAGAAGTAGGAGTATTTGTGGGCAGTAGATGGGGAGATTGAAGATTTTTAGGAGAATAGAGATGATAGAGGGGCCAATCTGCTGAATAAGGTGGGTTGGAATGGCATTACTTGTGTATATTCAGAGGGTTGCCTTTGCAAGGGAAGGGCCATCTTTCATGTGAGTCAGGATTGAAGGAGGAGATAGTGGCATAAAGCCTTTGAGTGATGCTAAACAAGGAGAAAGGGATAAGAGGGAGCTTTCAAAGAATGGCCTTAATTTTCTCAGTGAAATATGAGAAAAGGAGAAAATTTCTCCCAGGCAGCAAACTGGCAATGCACCACTGCCATATAGGTCATATATACACATACTTACATGTGTTCTGGCTGTCTAAGTTCATCAACATAGGAAAATGAGGTTGTAGAAACCCCTCAAAGACTAACCTATCATCCATATTGTTGTGGACGGGTGGCAACAGAAAATGAGGGGAATGTCAACCAGGATGTACATATAGCTGGCACTTTGTGTATGCTGCAAGTCCCTATGGTATCTGTGAAGCTCTGGGAGGAACCCTGAAATACTGGCAAAATGGGCTCTGATGATACCACTGATTAAATAGCACCTTGATCAGTGTGATGAAACTGTTCTTGAGTCAAAGAAATAGATGGGGATACCAAAGATTCCAGACTATACCTACTTGAAACTGTTATGATCAGCTTAACATGAAGTACAGTAGAAAGGTTGTCTTTCCTTCATGTTCTGGTACCACATGATGGCAGGATTCACTGGAACAAATGGGATACCAATACTCCATCTGCTAGAAACCCTTCAGTGCAGAAGACTTTAAACTGAGCAAACATGAGTGCACATGAAATGGACCGAAGACATGAATGCTTTCATTATATGCCAGTACTATGTTACAATAAAATGGAAATATATTTTACACCTTTAAAAGCAAGGATATTCTACTGCTTTTTGTCAACAAAAATGGGAAGAGAAGATGAGGAAAAAGATGAGATTGTCAGTGACTTCTAAATAGTCCATTACATATTTATGTAGTTTATAAAAATAATTCAATGCTTCTATGACTAAAAAAAATACATAAACATATGAAAGCAACATATTTGTTGAGGCACAAAAAGAGGTTGCCAAGAAGTCCCAGGGGAGTAAAGAGCAACTTATTATTGATTTTGTAATTATTGAACTGGCTGTTCCAAAGTACTATGACATTTATACTTCCTTTATTGATTATCAAAAAGCCTTCCCTTTAGTTCTATAGTGCTGGTATAGTAATGTATTACAAGTCTATAAAAAAGAGCTAAGCTTAGTGAGAACGTTAGAATATTTGATTTCCATATAGAAAATTGCTGTCTATCTAAAACATGTCATTGGCACAATAATGTCAAGAACAATTGATTAAAACATGGCATCTTTCAGGGAGGCAGTTGAAACCCATTATGGTCTAGTGAGCTTATTTGTAAATTCATTTAGATGTTTCTCCTAAATAGAACAAAGTATTTCTTCTAAGTTAAAAGGCAGTCATAACAAAACATCTCATTAGTCACATTACTTATTACTCATTAGTCACAGTTACATGGATGACATCGAGTTATGTGGTTACACTGAAAAACACACAACACCTTAATTCTGTGGGGTGTCTCTGCAGTGATATCTATTTGGACTTGATAAGGAAAAGATTTTTTCCCCAAAGTATAAACTTGTTATTGAGAGAGGAAAGTGGGTGGCTTCATGGAGAAGGTGGCATTTAAACTTTTTCAACTGAGGTCAATAGACTTGCTCTAGACATGAGCAGGCTCAAGGGAAAAATATTATTATTATTATTATTATTAATCTGACACACATGCCTTAAGGTTTGTAAAGTACTTTGTGCATGTAATTTCATTGGATTTTGCCAATAAGCATTAATATCCCCATTTTATAGTTGAGGAAACTGAAGAGGAAAATGCAAGGTGTTCGTGGTCATTTGCCTAGAAGGGTCTGCGCTGGAATTCAAATTCAGGTCTTCCTAATTCTGCATCTAGCTCTCAATCCACTTATGCCATATTGATGCAAACTTCGGCATGCCCCCATTTCCTTCCTTTCACTGTTTCCTAATGATTTATAGTTTTAATTGTTTTCCCCTCACCCCTTCTCTTCAAGTAAATAGAGTTTGTCCCTGAACTCAAGAAGATATTACTGGAGCTTAGCAGGTAAAATTCACTAATAAGTGAAGGAATTTTTGTTTGTTTGGCTTTGAAATGAAATTTGGTGTAGTTTATTGAGACACAGAAGTGTTACGTTCTAAGCTCACAGTGGTACACATACAGGAATATAGAATGAATCACAACAATTCTGGAACATATTCTAACAAAAATCCATGCAAATCAAAGAAACACAGAGCCCATTACCCCAAAGTAGCTATAAAAAGGTGAACATATCCTTATGAAAAAGGACAAAGTTTAATAGATGTTCTCATATCTCATGATAAATGGATTAAAAACCATAAATGCTTTTGGAAGAAGGCAATAGTAAAGGCTGGCGAAGGATACCCACAAGTGGATTTGTTTGATGTAACTACAAGTGGCTTATTTCTGGATTAAGCCTCTAAAGTGACTAAGATCGAGGAGTGGAATGAAAAGGTCCTACAAGACCAACTACCATGTCAATTCAGCCAACCATATATTGAAAAATAAACATCAAACAAGTAGCTGAGCCATGTGGGCTTGCTTATAGAATTTATAGGCCTCTGATGGTAATTCAGGACCAGATTATTTTCAACAAAAATTACAGAAGGGTTACCCTCAAGAAGCTGGGACATAGTGATCAATGCAGATTATGCAAGGATGCCATAGAAATTATGTGGCACATTGCTTACTGAAAGATGCAAAAATTTAACCCGTACCAAATAACTAGTAAGACAAGTCCCAGTGACTAGAAGTATACATCATACACATCAGAGGTTCATTATCTTTCATGGATTGAAAGACAGATCAACGCACTACAAATATGGACCTCAAAATACCCTAGAAAACTCCACAAATAAACTCTATTGGAATTGAAGCAATTTCACTGAATGGACATAACACTGATCCATAAAAGATTTAAGAACAATATTTTTAATAGTAGCCAACCAAAACAAAATACTTACAATTTTAAGCTATGTGGAATTAAAAACTCTGTCTTTTAATTTTTTAAATTTTATTTTTTTTACTTCTAAATTCTTTCCTCATCTCCTACCCAATGAAAAGGCAAGAAAACCAAAAACCATTACAAATATCTGTAGTAAGAATCTATTTTGCTTCTTACTACTGCCTCCCTACTTTTCTTCTTATCTCCTTCTCCCTCTTTTCTTTAACTCTTTTCCCTCCTATTTCCCTGTTGGGTAAAATGTATTTCTATACCTGTGTGTGTGTGTGTATGTATTCTTCCCTCCTTTTAGCACTTCAGATAAGAGTAATGATCATGTCACCACTTCCTCCTACTATTCCCTCCACCGTATAAATTCCTCCTTGTGCTTGCTATTTGTGTAAGACAATTTTTCTATTTTTCTTCTCCCTTCCACCTCTCTTAGTGCATTCTTCTTCCTCACTCCCCCCCCTTTTTGAGATCATTTGTAAGTATAAAATAGAATCACACCCAGGTCCTCTGTCTAATTAGACTCCCTTTAATACCCTTGGTGATGATCATTTCCTTATATAAAAATGTAAAAAGTTTAAATTCATTTCATCCCTTATAGTTTCACACTCATGTTTACCTTTTTATGCTTCTTTTGTATCCCGTGTTTGTATGTCAAATTTTCTACCCAGCTCTGATCATTTCATGAGGAATGCTCGGAAGTACTCTATTTCATTAAAAGTTCATTTCTTTAACTGTTCCTCCCCCAGTAGGATTATACTCAGTTTTGCTGGGCAGCTTGTTCTCTATTGTAAGCCTACATCTTTGCTTTCTGGAATATATTCCAAGCTATCTGTTCCTTTGTAGTAGTGGCTATGAAATTTTGTGTAATCTTGACCATGGCTCCACAGTACTTGAATTCTTTTTCTGGCTCCTTGAAGCACTTTTTCCTTTACTTGAGAACTTTGTATTTTGGCTATAATACTCCTGGGAGTTTTCATTTTGGAATTTCTTTCAGGAGGTTACCAATGGATTCTTTAAATTTATACTTTGCCCTTAAAATGTTTGGGCAATTTTCTTTTATGATTTCTTGAAATGTGATGTCTAGATTCTTTTTTGTTCATGGCTTTCAGGTAGTCTAATGATCCTTAAACTGTGTCTCCTTAACCTATTTGTCAGGTCAGTTTTTTTTTTCTAAGAGATATTTTACATTTTCTTTTCCACTCCCCTCCCTGAGTCTTTTGTCCTTGTTTTATTATTTCTTGATGTCTCTTGGAGTCATTAGTTTCCATTTGGCCAATTCTCATTTTCAAGGAGTTATTTTCTTCAGTAAGATTTTGTAGCTCTTTTATCAAGCTGTTAATTCTCTTTTCATATCTTTCTTCCATAGCTCTCATTTGATTTTTAAAATCATTTTTTTCTCCTTTTAGACTTTAACTCTCTTAGATCTTCTTTTGGGGCTTATATCTCATCTGCATTTTCTTTGATGCTTAACTTGTAGATATTTTCAATTCATTGCCTTCTTCTGTGTTTATGTCTTGAGCTTCCTTGTCACCATAGCAGCTCTTTATGGTGGAGTTCTTTTTCTGTTTGCTCACTCTTCCAATCCATTTCTTGACTTTTGATTTTATGTTAGTGCTTGGGTCTTTTCACTTCTGTTGGGTGGATTTCTTGCCTGAGTTTTTGTCCTTTCATATTCTTCTTCTGCTCTCATAGCTCAGTTTGAGGACCTACAAATTTTTAGTTCTCCCAAAGTGGTGTGGTCTGGGGAGAGGTTTGTTCATTGCCCTCTTAGTATGAGTTCTGTAAGTTCCTGACCCAGGTTTGGATTTATTGGTTTATGTGTGGTTATGGATTTCAGTTGACTCGCTGGAGTCAGTTACTGTTAGCAGGCTGGGTGGTGCTGCATGTTCTGAGTGACTCACCAGACCTTTGGTCTCAGGTTCCTGCCCTGATTATTCCACTGAAGGCTTATGCTTTGGGCTAACTCTAGAACTGAGTCACTGCTCTGCTTTTTGGCTTAGAGCCTCAAAGATACATTTCTAGAACTTGTTTGTTGTTCAGTACACAGTCAGGGCCTATGTTCCTGATCTGTTCCTTTCAACCCTGAATGTGACCTGGGACTGGGTAATGGGTGACAGAGCTGCTGGAAGTTACCCGCTCCTGCATTCAGAGCAAGTACAGGGATTTCCTGCCTGACTACTCTGCCCTAGCCCTCTTTCTGTCCCGGGACACTGGAGTGCTCCCTGCTGCTACTACTACCATCGAGCTTACTCCTGGATAGACTCCAAGTCCAGTGTTTGCAGACCTCTCTGTCAGTCTCCTTAGGCTATGCTTGGCTGAAAAAAATGACTTAATGACCTTTTCTTGGCTTTGCTGATCAGGATTCAGACAAGTGCATTTTCTGCATTTTTGTGGCAGAGAGGTGCTAGGCAAATTATGTGAAAATGCTTCTTCTCACTTGGCCATCTTGACTCCAACCCCTTGCATAGTTTTCTCTGGAATGAAAAACTTGAAATATACGGTATCCCAAAAGTCTTAGTGCAGTTCTAAGTTTCTAAAGTTCAAAACTGCACTAAGACTTTTGAGATAACTTATACAGAGACCTACTAGAAAAAAAATCAAAATCGTGTGGGGACAGCATGAGGTACCTGTCATCTCTGTCATCTAGCCTGCTACTGAAACTGTCTTGAGAATGTTTTTAGTGAGGCAACAGACTCAATGAGTTTAAATCCCAATAATTTTATTCATTTACAAAAGATATTTATTGACCTGTGAAATAGTCCATAGAACATTAAATATAAAAGGCTATCAGGGCACTGAATTGTCTGAATTTTTCTGTCTGAATTCCATGAAAAAGATTAGAAGAATGAGATGAATAATGATAATAGTTCAAATTTACATAACAATTTTTAGTACTTTGCTCATGGCAACCCTGCGATATCACGAGTAATAACAATAATAATAACTCATGTCTGCATACTAATATTTATATAGTTATATTAATAAACTAACATATAAATATATTTATATATTAAGGTTCACAAAATACTTAACAAATATCATTTGGTCTATACAACCCTAGGAGGTAGGTGCTATTATTATCTCTATTTTTCAAGTGAGGGAAGGTTAAGCGACTTGTCCAGGGTCACACATCAGTATTGGAGGCTGCATTTGAACTCCAGTTTTTTGACTCAAAGCCCAGCACTCTATCCCCTGCACCACTCAGTGGTATTTCCTTCATTTGGTAGCTGGGAAGGGGAGCTTGAGGGGAGGGGATAGGGGTGGAGTGGTGATTCATTTAACATAAGCTGCTTAATGGAAAGAACTCAGGTTTTCTGATTCCAAGTCCTCTTTCTACTACACTAGAAATTTATATACTTGATTTCTACTATATATCTATATATTATACTACACTTTCTATTGTAATGCAAATATCTATTGGTTGTCCAATGGTGGGATAGAGGCAGAGTGGGTTCCAGGAGTCTTATTATGGCTTAGATAATTGAGATTCATACTATGTTTCTACTTTCTACATGGATGATTTTGGGTCACTTAATATTTCTGGGTCTCAGCTTACTCATCTGTAAAATGAAGCAGTTGGACCACCTCTAAGGTTCCTTCGGGCCTTAAGGCAATGATTTATGATTCCAGTTTTGCCATCTGCCTAATAAAGGCTGCAAAGTGCATCTAGCCATGAATATTTCTCCTATTAGACTACCACTGTGCCTGAAAGTCTATGATTCTATCATTAGATGCCTCTTTGACTGCATGTTAGCAGAGGGGAGGAATGCATTTTAGGTTATGTTATTTTAGTCTCATGTCTTTGCTCGTCGTGCTCAGAATTCATTCCTTCCAAGTCAAGTTCAATCAACATTCAGCTAAAACACACCTTCTACATGAAGTCCTTCTTGATTCATATTTCTTTCCCTCAGATTGCTTGGTATTTATTTTGTACGCATTCATTTGTACATAGTTTTCCTTAATAGTATGGAAGGAGGTTCTTGAGGTCAGGGCCCATTTCATTTTTGTCACTGTAACCCTAGCAGCTGGTACAGATAACTCTAAACTCAGGAAGTAGGTATTAATAAGAAAATGCTTATGTAATACTTGTTGAATGATTGATGTTACTCATACCTGGGTAGAAAGAGTGTGGGCCTGGGAGTTGGTCAAGATGGTTCTATTCATTACCATTGTGATTTTGGGGATGCCACTTAACTGATTTGAGCCTCAATATCACTATCTGTGAGATGAAAGGACTAAACTAAGTGGTCTCTACGCTGTGTTTTGGCTTGGATGTTCTCTGTTCTGAGATTTCTTCTAACTTTAACAGACTTTTTATGTTCTAAGATACCTCCTAGCCCAGATATTCTATGTTCCAAGATCCCTTGCAGGACTGACTTTATGTAATCATATTGAATTTGTTAGTTTATTAGACTAGAGGCATGAAGGAAAGAGTTCCAGATTTGGAGTCAGAGGACCTGGAATGTGATTCTGCTTTTTACCATTAACTTTCTGACTTCGAGAAAATCCATCAGTCTCTCTGGGTTTCAGTTTCCTCATGGAATCAATGATCTCTTAGGTCCCTTCTAGCCCTATATCGATAACCTTATTTCTTTCACAAGTGTACACAAATCATCCTTGCTAATATGCTGCAACCTACTTACACCTATCCTGTTTCTCTCCATTGGCCTTTGGGTCTAATGAAGTTTTGCTGTTAAAATTATAGTATTCCATGATTTGCATTCGTAAGCATCACTGGGAAAATGTTAATGTTAAAAAAATGTGTTTTGGCAGTGAAGAGTAGCTTGAGATTATTGAAAGCATGACATGATTTCTAAAATCAACTTGATAAATACAATATGGATGGAGTAAGGCTAGGAAGTAACATCTCTAAAAATAACTGGGAACTTCACTGAATTGCTAGCTCAAGATGAGTCAACAATGATATATGGCAGACATATGGCATATGATATATGGCTTCCCCATGCCAAGTGTGAACTTAGACTTGTATTGATGGAAAAGTATTATCCAAGATGAGGAAATATTTGTACTCTTTCATTGTTAAATCACATCTGTAGTATTGTGTTCCATCCTTTGAGCCACATTTTAGGAAGAAAAATTCACTATTACTCATCCATTTATAAAGTGGAGGTGACTAGATCCTGCGACATTAATTTGGTGTTCCATATTTCCTTTCTGAAGCCTGCATATCTCTATCCTGTCACAAGCTACGCGTGTGACCTAAGTTGGAGAACATCCAGAACAGAGTAGCCTGAATGATGCCAGAAAGTTCCTTTAGGCCATGTGCATATCCATTGAATAAAACGAGGATGTTTAGCAAAGGGAAGAGAAGACTTACGTTGGATATGATACCTGTCTTCAAGTATTTCCATTTGTCATATGAAAAGGCATTAGACTTGGTCTGTTTAATTCCAGAGGGCTGAATTAAGATCAGGGGCAGGGAAGAGAATTATAAAGAGGGAAATTTAGGGTTGGTAGTAAGGAAAAATTTCCTAATGTTTGCAGCTAAATGAAAATGCAATAAACTATCTTGAGAGAGAATGGGTCCCTCACATAGGAAATAATCAAGCAAAGGGCGTCTGGCCTTGTTGGATATCTTATAGAGGACTAAGAGGGGATTCTTGTTCATTTGTTCCTGTATGAGATGAACTAGATGGCTTTGGACATTGCTACCAACCCTGAGATCCTGTGAATATGCTGTTTTGTCTGTATTATCTCAGTAGTAGTTTTGGGGATAAACCCTTTATAGCAACACTCTGAGTCCAGCAAAACTCCCAATGGTGTAAATGATTATCCTAATGTCTATCCTATCCTATGCTATCCTATGCTATGCTATGCTATCCTATCCTATCCTATCCTATCCTATCCTATCCTATCCTATCCTATCCTATCCTATCCTATCCTATCCTATCCTATCCTATGTTGGAGATATACTGCTATTGCAAATCATGTCCAGTTAAAAGCATGTGAACACACATACAACACATACACACATACTCACAAAATCTTCTACTTGCCCACACCTTGATTTATTTTAGGCTGGGTGTACTCCCCTTTTGTGTAAGTGATGATAGGAAATATTGGCATCAACTATGCTTATAATTAAGAAGAAGACTATTCTCCTTGTGACTCTCGTTATCACTATCTTTTGTGGAAGGCAGTCTGAGTAGGCATCTGGTTATCCTTCTATGTATTTTTGAGAACTTTCAGATCACTAAATAAATCAGACTATATAAGAAAGGATATAAGTCAATTGTTTTTCTCATACTTGTTATTAAAAAAATGACCACTGAAAATATTTTGGCATGATAATTTCTAGGCTGTACTTTCAGTAGTCTCCATTACCTTGACAAAGTTGGAGAAGTTAACAGAGGAAGTTCTGCAGGGATCAAAGGAACAAACTATGAGAGGGAAGTCTACTTGATAATCTTGTAATCATATACTGAGATACAGTGGTCTGAGGACAAACAGAATTGGAATGCCTTATTAGGTAATTACTTCTGGGGGAGTAAAAACATTCCAAATGCATCCTCTTTGCTTTATTTCTTTAAAAGAAGAAGAGAGGGACCATGACTGTGACTCCTGTCTCCTGAACTTTAATTGAGTAATTCACTAACAGAGCCATAATGATAACCAAAAGATTTAATGAGTCTCAGAATTCTGGAACAAGTCAGAGAATTAGTTTTTACCTCTCTAGTAGAATCTGACTGGATAATTTCTACATTGCTTATTGTTTGTGGACTCCTAAAATGAACAAGCCTTTATGCCTCAGTCCACCCCACATTTTTGGTTTGGTTTGCAGATGGGGGAGTAGGAGCTGGAAGTGGGTAGGCAGGTGTCCTTGTCTCTAGAGCAGGTTTTTCAACAGAACTACCCACACCTCTATTCTGATGGCACTCCTTTCCACTTCTCCCTCCAGCAGAACTTTGTGCCACTTCACCTGAATTCAAGGTTTTCTCCAATCAAATGGGACAGCAATCTCTCTTTTTCCTTAGTCTTCCAGTCCCACATGCCACATCTCCAGGCCTTGATTTGAGGATTAGGTCACAGTGCTCTCTCCATCCATATCCCCAGCCTTGGTCAATATCTGAAATGCCAAGCAGTTCTCCCCACTTCACCCCCACATCTTCTAATTGGTATCTTTCCAGGACCCAGCTGACAGAGAACTTGTTGCCATTGGAGCTGTTCTAGTGGAGACTTTTCCTTGTCCCCTCCCCTCTTCGCTCCAACCTTTCCAGAGGAGAGAAATGAAAGAAAGATGAGAAGGAAACGCCAGCAAGTTTTGACAGCTGCTGAGGAAGACTAATCGGTTTCTAAGGAAACACAGAGGCAGCAGCCATTTTAGTGGCAGATGCCGTATGAAAACTAATGATACTGACAACACATCTCTCTCCCCCCGCCCCCCTCGCCTCCCCTCCCACATCCCCCTCAAACCATTGCATCGAGCTGTGGGCCGGGCTGGCGCCAGTGAGAGCCAGGTGGGAGAAGAGCAAGCGAGCTAGGGAGTGAGCCAATTCCCCTGGCCCGGCCACCTGTCGCACAGCAGCCACCTACCCTGGGGGGACTGCGAACCTCCTCACTCCCTGCCTGCTCCAGGCGAGGAGACACACCTGGGACCCGCAGTGCGGTCTGCTCTGCCCTGCAGCCTCCACCGCCCGCTGCTGCTCAGCCTCAGCCTGGGGAGCCCGGGGAGCCCGGGGAACTGGGGCGGGGGTTTCAAGGCCAGCCCTCCGAGCTGCTCCCGCTTCGCCAGCTCCCACCCGGCCATCTCCCCCTCCTCTGCCTGAAGGCCGCAGGAGCCAGACTGAGACGGAGGAACTGGGGTGGGGGGAAGGGAGGGGGATGTAGAGGAACCTACTGCTTGCCGCTCTCTGGGCGAGAGGAAAGAGAGGAAGGAGGTGGTGGTGGTGCAGGGGGTAGAGAGGAAAGCCAGCTGGAGAGAGAACGGCACCGAGACACAAGGGAGGTGACTGGCTCCCTCTGACAGCCCAACATGGTCGCTGCGCACGCTGCCCATTCTTCCTCCTCGGCAGAGTGGATCGCCTGCCTGGATAAAAGGTATCACAAGAACTCTTCCCCACCCCACAACGCCCCGTTTTCCCCCCAACCTCACCCCTGCCTCCCTCCATCCCAGGCTGCTGCTGCAGCAGCAAGGAGCTGCTGGTTGCATTGCAGTGCCGGGCATTTCTGCATCCCGTGCCTCCCTCCCCAACACCAGCACCTGCTTCTTTGGAGACGAAGAGCAATGAGAGAGCCCGCAAGATGCCCGGGAAGAAGAGGGGATGGTGGGGGAGGAATTGGGGGAGTGCAAGGGGAGGGGCCGTGGCCCAGCATCTCCCTGGGGGATGCTAGGAGAGATACTCTCACCCACCCCACTGGAGTAATCATACACGTGGGGAAGGAAAATGAAATGTAGTTATTTTTTAAAAAAACACCCCAAATCCTCTCTGTCCTTCAACAGCTGTCTCGAAGCTGCCTCTTTGGGGAACCTCACTTCTATTAGTGCAGGAAGGCAGAGGGAGAAAACCTGATATTTGCCTGGCAGTTTGGGCCAAGGGAGAGGGGGGCATTTCTCTTAACTTCTATTTGAGGTTTGGGGTAAAAGATAAGGTAGCCTAGTGATTCTTTTCTTGCTCTGTGAATCAAAGTATTGGGGCCCAGCTGAAATTTCAAACCCCTTTGCATATTTATTCACAGCTCTCTCCTCAAGGTCTGTGCATTAGATAGGTCATGAAGCTGCCCGGCTACTTTAGGTTTTTTGTTTGTTTTGGGTTTTTGGCCATCGTGGAAAAGGGATACCCTTCCTTTTGCCACATAAACAAGCAAACAGCTAGATCATTTTAACTTCTAAGTAGAGTTCCATTAAGAAGGATTCTGCGTGTGTATTGGGGGTGGGGGTGTAATTTTCCCAGGCTATGACAAGATAATTTTGTGTTTGACCAGATTGTGGGTTTAACAGTAAACATTACACAGTATGTAAGACATCATAGTTTATTACCCTGATTAAAAGGTGCTGCATCTGAATTGTGCTTGGAATTAAAATCTAAGCAAGGAATCTCGCAGAGAAAACCATTTCGAATTTTAGAGTTTGAGATGGTGCTGGTGGGGAATATTTCAATGTCATGTTGCTATCTGCATAACATCTCTATTTATAGTTGTGTGAAATATTGCGCTCTGCCATATTGAAGCCTTTACAATGATCATATTTGTAACCAATTAGAAATCAGAAATCTGACATACAGATTGTATACTCCAAAAATGATGGAAGTTTGTAAAAGATTTAAACAGTTAGGAGAAAGAAGAATACTGTGTACTTTAAAAAATCTAATATAGCTGACAAACATTTAGGGAAAAGTCTGACTTTCATTTGCCATATACTAGCAAGATTTTGGGCAAGGGGTGCCCCTATTTATGTCTAAAACAATATATACTAATATAAGAGAAGTTATGCACAATAAATAGCAAGAAAATTTCAGTGACATTTAAATCATACAAAATTATTTCCTGCAACTAGGAGCATTTTAAAATGAATAGTCTGCTAATGTGGTGAGTAATCTGAATTTAATTGTTTATGAAAATGGTTATAAAAATAGAAAACCTGGCTCCTATACTTAATGCATCTATGAATTAACTAGTTATTAATGCTTTCTAATTAAATGTTTTTTAAAATAATAAACTTTATTTTTCCATTTGCCATAAGGTTTTAATATGCGATCTCTTTGCATGTTTATGATGGCTAATGATTCACCGGGAACATTTTTGCCAGCATTTTCCTATGATAAAATCATATAGAAAAGTCAGCACTTAACTGGTCTATTTTTGAGCTGGTGCTTTTTGTAATGTTTCTGTCCTACTGAAACTGTTTGAAATTTGATTTTTAAAATATAGAGCTATTATTAACCAATCTGTCATCAGCTACAATGGCTAAAAATCTGCAAATTAAAAGAAACCTTTAGTGTTTAATCACTTAAACAATGTTAAAGAGTTTCTCTTTGGGGCATAGTGAAAAGAGCAATAGGGTATATATAAAGCTGGAGACCAGGGTTCTAGCACCAGTACCGGTAATAACGCAGGATGAGATTTTGGGCAAGTCAGTTCACCACTGTCTGCCTAAGCTTCCTGAGAGGCAGCGTGGTGTAGTGGATAGAGTGCTGGACTCGGAGTCAGGAGAGACCTGGGTTTGAATCCCACCTCTGACACTTCCTAGCTGTGTGACCATGGGCAAGTCACTTAAAATCTCAGCGCCTCAGTTTCCTCATCTGTAAAATGGGGATAATAATACCTGTAGTACTTACCTCCCCGGGAGAATATAATGATGAGGTAAGTACTACAGGTATTATCCCCATTTTAGAGATGAGCAAAACCTTACAGAGTTGTGGTCAGGATCACATCAAATAATGTATGAAAAGTGCTTTGCATACCTTGAAGCCACATATAAACACCAAAAACAATTATTATTAGTGGTATCTGTAAAATGGGGATAGTAACACCTGCCCTGCTTATCCTTCAGGGATGTTGAGGGATCAAATGAGCCAATGCACATGAAATCACTTTGCAAACCCTAATGCAATATAGAAGTATAAGATGGTATTAGTTTATGACAGCAAACACAACTTTGCATTTCTTTCACTATTTCTAGAAGGTACTGTATCTTGATGTGGTTATACAGTAAGTGATGAATAATGCATATGACTACTGATACAGAATCTAGTTATATCCACAAAGGAGTTTAGAGTCTTCTTTCTTGTTCTTGGTTGTAGACACATAACCTGCAGTGTCTCAGTTGACTGGCATGTTTAAATGTCAAGAGAGATCACAGGCTAAACCAGACAACTTAGCCATCCTGGTGTGTCAAGAATGTTGTGATCTTTTCTAGCCAGCTGATGAATTCTTTAAATATTAATATTTTCATTTTAAAAGATGCTTTGTATGTAGTTACTTTGTATCTGTCTTACCTAAGTAGATGCTAAGGTCTTTCTTAGTTTTGGTTTAAGAGGCTTTTTAGAAGTTCCTTAAACAAAATGCATATTAATCAAACTCTTGGGTCCTTAATATGAGATTTTATGGAAGAGACAAAAAAGTATGTCAAAGAATATGACACTGGTGTGATTGGTAACTAACTCAGCATAGTTTGGGGCAAATCACTTAATTCTGTCTCAGTTTCCTCCAGGATAGCTGTCTTGTTCTCTTATTCTCTAGTTGGGAAGATCATGCTTACAAATAAATGAAATAACCAGACAAAAACATCATGTATTAGGAAAGCTTCAAAGCCCTCTGCTCTTCCTTCACCTAGAGACCTTACACTCTCACTTTCTACCGTAACCTCTGCTTGGATCTGACTTGACCTGACTTCCGTTCTCCCAGCTTCAATATCCCTCTACCTCACCTCCCACATTCTCTTAGTTTCCAGATCCTAGTTATTTCTTCACGCTTATTTTTCTCCATTTTTTCCTTACATTCCCATTTCCATCAATCTAGATCAAGCCCTTACCACCTCATGACTGACCTGCAACAATAGTTACTGATTTTCTTGCCTCTAGTCTCTTCAACCTTAACTATCCTTAAAGACACAGTTTAAACTCCATCACCACAGTAAAACCTTTCCTGATCACTGCAGCCCAAAGTGAGCACCTGTTCTTTGCACTCCTAAGGCAATTATTGTCTATTTTTACATCTGTTCTTTTATATTCTGGGATATAACTTATACATTTAATTCCATTTAATATTTCACATGTTTCTAGATGAAAAAACCAATATATAATTATAAAATCTAGAACTGGGATGAAGAGGCATTAAGTTATACTGGAACTAGCTTCTACCAGCTTGAGAAAGATAATTGCAAGCTTTTCAAAGTAAAATTACAGGGGTCAATTCTTTTTCTGCCTCAGAAATCAGTAAACACTATAAATCATGGCTAGATATATTGTCTAGACTTAAGAAAGTGGAGAAAATAATAATAATGCAGGAAAACTTAAAAGTATGTCACACATGCATCTTTTCCCCAGAAAGCCAGTTGTTAAACACTTACCAGCACATCCCTGCATTAGCTTTGGAGTCAGAAGACCTGGTCAGGTCCTGGCTCTATCTTTTAATGCCAGTGGTATCTGAGGCAAGTCACTTCACCTCATCTGGTCCTAGTTAACCTATTTATAAGAGGAATTGAATGGACTAGATCACTTTGAATGTTCTTTCCAGCTGTGACATTCTGAAGTGTAGGACAATCTGAAAGATCATATAGCTGGACCCAATGCATGAATTGTATTCCATCCCATCCCATCTCAAGGCAGCATCATAGCAGCACAGATTTAAAGCTGGAAAGGACCTCTTCTAGTCTATCCTCCTCATTTTATGGATGAAGAAAGTGAAACCCAGAAACATTAGATGACTCGTCCTAGGTTACACAGGTATTAAGTGGCATAACATAGATTTGAACTCAGTTCTCCAAATCCAGCATTCCTAACACTATTGATATGCCTCTGAGCATGATCAGTGATCTGGGAAATCCCTACCTTATAATGCTTATGGTTTAATTGTTGGACAACTTTAATTGTTAGAAAATTATTCTAATTTTTAACCAAAATCTGCCTCTCTATATCTTCTGCCCATTGCTTTTAGTTTTCCCTGATGTAGGTATTGTAGATAAATCTAATCTCTCTTCCAGATTATATCCCTTCAAATATTTGAAGATAGATATCATATCCTACCTTATTTTTTCCTCTTTTCTGACTTCCCTAGTTTCTTCAGCTGTTTCTTATATGATATGGTTTTAAGTCCTATCATGAGCATAGTTGCCTTTCTATAAATAGCCATGCTCCTTTTTATCAATGCCCCCATTTAAAATGTGGTACCCAGGACCAAAGATGCAGGGTTTCAGGACTAATTAGTCAAAAGTTGAGTTTAAAACTCTTAAACTGTATCTCTCTCATCCTGTACTCATGCAGTTGATTTGTAAAAATCTAAGTGGATGGCTTCATATTTATTTATTAATGTTAAGTGCTTCAAAGGCAGGGACTGTGTAATTTTTCATCATTGTACCACCAGTGCCAAACATAATACTTTGTCATAGTGTATACTTAATAATTGTTTGATGAATTGAATTGAATCTCTATTAAATTTAATATTTTCAACTGGTTGAAAATTTTTTGGACTCTGATTCCACCCCATAAAGGTATTGACTATTCCTCTTAACTTGGTTTCATCCACAAATTTTATAAATATGCTACTGGTTTATCCTTCTAAGTCACTGATACCAACGTTGAAGAGGAAAGGAACAAGGAAAAAAGTTGGTAGCACACCGTTTGAGAAACTTTTAGGTTGTCATTAATAAAAGCTCTTTGAATTCAATTTGTTTAAGAGACAAATCTACCTAACTATATTACCATCTATCTAGCATATATTTCTTTTTTGTTTTTTTATTTTAATATATTTTATTTTTCCTAATTACAAGTTAAAACAATTTTTAAACATTTTAAGAAAATTTTTGAGTTCCAAATTCTATCACTTCCTCTCCCCTTCCCTTCCTCCCTCCCTGAGATGGTAAGTAATCGGATATAATTTATACCTATGCAATCATGTAAAACATTTAGTCATTTTGTACAAGAAGACTCAAATGAAAGAAAGAAAGAAGGAAGGAAGGAAGGAAAGGAAGGAAAGGAAGAAAGCAAAAAATAGCATAGCATATGCTTCTTCATCCTATTGCCAAGGATTTAATGAAAAATTATGTCAACTCTTTAGCTAAAATCTACACATACTATGGCATGTCTGTATAATTTCCCAGATCAAATAGTCTGGGAACTCTATCAAACAAAGAAATGAGTTCAGTTTTACATAACTTGCTACTGGTCAACACAGAGATTATTGCTTGTCTTTCTAGGTCTTCACAAGTTATCTGTTTAATAATTTTGCTTATTAGATTATAAACTTCTTGAGGTCAAGAACAATTCCTTATGCTTAATTTGATCACCCAGAGCACCTAGCACATAGTGTTGGAGGTTGACAGAAGGTGATTACGTTGTAAAGGAGTGAGGAGGTACTATTTTCTGCTTTCACCTGGCGGGTTAGGTGATCAGTCACTCCCACTTCTGAAGTTTTCATAACAGGGAAAACTTTGAGCTCTTCTCGGGGTGAAAATATAGTAATGCACATACTTATTATATCCTTGGCATTACTTTTTGTAGCTGTACCTCAATGTTAGCTATTCCACACCTGGCCTGTCCAAATTAGAGTGAGATATGTTTTTTTCCTGTTGTTTGTATTTGTTCTAGTTGCCTAGCAACACCTTTTCCCCCAATTCTGAGTCTCCTAACACCAACACAAATTAAAAAGTGTTCATGGGCAAAGAAATGTGTATAATGGCTCATGCTTTGTTTCTTTTAGCTTTGCTGGGAGAACCCTGTTTCTGCGGTGTTATTTTTGCTGCTCACTTCAAGATCTTTGCTTTGGGGTCTTTGGGCAACTCAGCCTATGGTCGACCTTGCAAGTTACCATGTATAGCACATATATAGAAGACCCATGACTTATATGGCCTAGGAGAGGCTCATTATCATATATACCCATAGCTCTATATAGTAGGGACCTTCTCTAGGGAAGGAGAGTATTACCAAATGCAGGAACATAATAAGCAAGTGAAAGTTTCACTCTCCTCTCACCTCTCCCACCCATTTTATTGTTGTTTAGTCATTTTTCAGTTATATCTGACTCTTCATGACCCCATTTGGGGCTTTCTTGGCAAAGATGCTGGAGTGGTTTGCCATTTCCTTCTCCAGCTCATTTGACAGATGAGGAGAGAGATGAGCCTTCCTGACTCTAGGCCCAGCACTCTAGCCACTACAGCACCTAGCTGCTATGTATGTACATGTGTGTATGTATATACCTACACATATATGTATATATGTGTGTATGTATATATATATGTGTGTGTGTATTCAATATTTATATAGTACTTTAAGGTTTACAAAGTACCATGTCTTTATTATTTCATTGGATCCTTACAATAAACCTATGAAGTTGGTGCTATTGTTTTGTTTGTTATTATTATTAGCAATAGGATGGTAGATCTAGAGCAAAGAAGAGTCTTAGTCAACAACAATAATGATGATGATGATGATAAAAACTAGTACTTTGAGGTTTACTGAGTGACTTACCTAAGGTTTACATACGTACTAAGTATCAGGGTAGGAATAGAATCCAAATCTTTGGACTCCAGAGTCAGTCTTCTTTACCTTGTACCACACTGTTTCATGTGTCTGAGTGTAAATATGTGTCTCTCTCTGTGTATGTACTATCTAATACAAACATTTCTGTCTTCAGCATGCAAGACTTCTTATGCAGTGGCATAGCTCTTGCAACTGTATTGCACTTGTATGAGCAGAATTCATGCTGACTCAAAAAAGTCATCATCTGAGCTATGACATGACTCCAACATAAATGCATCAATACATTTGTGTATTCATGATCTTACTGAGTTCAGTATCCCATCTTTTAGTACAGATCTTACCCTATTAATGCCCTCCCCTTCTGTGTAATTCTTGCTTGTATCTTTTCAGCAATCTACCATAGGGTTTCTAGCCAATGTGTTGGAAGCTTCTTCCAAATATTTTATTATTTAATAGATAATGTTGCAGCATTTGGACTTTCCAAATATTATCACTTGCTCTCATTATTTGATCAGTCCAGCTCCTTTCCTACTTATACATCAATTTGTTAATACCTTTTATATCACTTTATATCATTAATCATTGTTGGTATTTACTTATGGTTCCATTTTAAGTTTTCTGTTGCCCTTTGAGTCACTTTCAGTTTTGATTCTTTGGAAATTGTAGTATTCTGTGATTCTGAGCCGCATAACACCTCCAGAAGGATATTGGAGTTAAAAAGATGGACTTTTGTGTCAGAGAATGAGTGCAAAGTTGATTATAATTGCTAAGATGATGGTGAGAAGGAGTAGCTACTCAACTTTTATCTTGCTTCTATTTTTTTTCTGTCAAAGATTATTATTTTTGAACTGGAAAGGAGAAACTAAAAGTGGCTAATAGAAGTTGATAATTTATAAAGATATTAATAAAGATATATTATAATGAAATGTCACAAATAAGAGATAATAAAAATAATAAATAAAAGATTAAGAAAATATCTAGAGGTCTTCGCTCAATCAATCAATAAGCATTTATTAACTATTATAGCCATCACCGTACTAGACACTGGAGAAAGAAATACAAGATCAAGATAGTCCCTGTCCTCAAGGGAATTTATATTTTCCTGGGTGAAAGGGCATAGAGTATGTTTATGGATAAATAAATACAGGATATATACAAAATAAATATATGGCAATGGTGAGGCATTGCTGATAATTGGGAGAATCAGCAAAGACCTCTTGAAGCAATTGTCACTTGGATGGATCCTTGAAGGGAGCTAATAGTGTTAAGAGATGGCTTTGAAGAGGCATGTCAGATGAACTGTCCAAAGGCATATAGATGAGAGATAGAATGCCATGTATAGGGAAGGAACAATTTGGCTGGGTAGGTTTACATTTTGAGGCCTCTAGGGGGAGCAATGTGTAACAAGCCCTCTATACAATGGAGAAACACTAGAGACCTTTCCAATAAGATCAGAGGTAAAGCAAGAATTTTTCCTTTCATCCCTACTATTTTATATAATTTGACAGCAATAAGACAAAAATAGGAATTGAAAGAATAAGCATAGGTAAAAAGGAAACAAAATAGTAAGAACTTGCTTTTCACTTTATCTCTAGTTGTGTACAGACACTATCAACTTTCATGAAATTTAAGGTACCTGGGGAAGCACTATCAGACTTCAAACTATATTACAAAGCTATAAACATCAAAACAGTTTGGAACTGGCTAAGAAATAGAATGATCAATGGAAAAGATTAGGTACACAATGCGTAGTAGTAAATGACCATGGAAATTTAGTGTTTGATAAACCCAAAGAGCCAAACTTTTGGGACAAGAACTCACTATTTGACAAAAATTGCTGGGAAAACTGGAAAGAATTTTGGCAGAAATTAGGCATAGCCAGCATCTCACACTGTATACCAAAAGAAGGTCAAAATGGGTACATGATTTAGACATAAAGGATGATATAAGCAAATTAGGGGAGCATGGAAAAATGTACCTGCCAGATCTTTGGATAAGGGAAGAGTTTATGACCAAACAAGAGAGAAAGACAGAATCATGGGAAGTAAAATGGGTAATTTTGATTATATTAAATTAAAAAGCCTTTGCACAGACAAAACTAGTGCAGCCCAAATTGGCAGGAAAATATGAAACTAGGGGAAAATTTTGCAGCAAGATTCTCTGAAAAAGATTGCATTTTTCAAATATGTAGAGGACTGAGCCAAATTAACAAAAAATAAGAGCCATTCACCAATTGATAAATGGTCAAAGGATATGAATGGGCAGTTTGCAAAAGAAATCAAAGCTATCAATAGTCACATAAAAATGCTTTAAATCACTACTGATTAGAGAATGCAAATTAAAACAACTCTGAGATACCACCTCATATCTGTCAGATTTGCTAACATGACAGAAAAGGAAAATGACAAATGCTGGAGGGGATATAGAAAAATTGAGACACTAATTGTTGATGGAGTTGTGAACTGGTGCAAGCATTCTGGAGAGCAATTTGGAACTATGCCCAAAGGGATATAAAATTGAACATACTCTTGGACCTAACAATACTGCTATTAGGTTTATATTCCAAAGAGATCAAAGAAAAGAGAAGAGGCCCTATTTGTACAAAAATATTTATGGCAGCTCTTTTTGTTGTGGCTAAGCATTGGAAATGGAAGGGATGCTCATCCATTGGGGAATGGCTGAACAAGTTGTGGTATATGATTGTGATGAAATATTAATGTGCTATGAGAAATGACAAGCAGGGTGTTTTCGAAAAACTTAGGAAGACTTCTGTGAATTCATGCAAAGTAACATGAGCAGAACCAGGAAAACATTATCCAAGTAACAGCAATATTATAAGAATGATCAGCTGTGAAAGACTTAGCTACTCTGATCAAGACAATGATCCAAGACAATTTCAAAGGACTCATGATGAAAAATGCTCTCCATCTCTACAGAGAGAACTGATAAACCCTGAATGCAGGGTTTATGTATAATCAATTACATGTATATCAAATTATAATCAAATACATGTATAATCAATTCCAAATTGCTTGCCTTCTCAAAGAGTAGGGAAGAGAAGGAAGGAAAGAAAGAATTTGGAATTCAAAATTTAAGAAAATGAATGTTAAAATTTTTACATGTAATTGGACAATATTTAATGAAATAAAATTTAAAAATATATGGGAGCAAAGTAAGAAAGACATATTAGAGACAGGGCCTTCAGTGTAATCTTCTGAGATTACAACCCTTAAGCTTGGTAAGGCACTGCCTTCTTTTAGTTAGCTTGATAGCTTTATCTTGAGAAAACACTGATATTTACTAGTTGCTCTCTTTTTATGTGGAAGAGCATTACTCTCTCTGTCTCTGTCTCTCAATCTTTTCTCTCTCTTGTCCCTATTACCTTCTTGTCTTCCTCTCTCTTCCTCCCTCCCACTCAGACCCCATCCCTGATCTTCATGGAAGCTTTGAGCTGCTCTGTGTCTGACCTGGGTTAGTTTATCTTTCCATAGACTTCCTGGGGGCCCACCATCTTAGTGCCAGGCTCATGGTAAACATCCAATTGACTTTAGCCCTCCTGCAGTTCAGAGCCTCTGAACTCAAGTGATCCACTAGCTTTAGCTTCCCAGTAGCAGGGACTGTAGATGTGCATGTACCGCCACACGAGGCAAAATCTTGTCCTCTCAAGAAATCACACCAGTAGAAATAGGCAAAAGCTCTTTAGACATTCAGATTATCTCTTTTGAATGTACTTATCTCACAAAATAAAAATAATGAAATTCACTTTGGTGTTTATGATCCTCCTGGAGAAAAATGGAAGCTGACCATTGAATTCTGAAGAGTGTATTAAGAGGAAGGCAAACTTTCTGTCCTTTAAATCAGTTTTCAAGATGTATTTATATAGTTTTCACTGGCTTTTGAACTCCTTATACTTCTGGTGGATATATAAGCTTCATCCTACCCATAGAATTTTTTTTCATTTTTAACCAAGTTCTTTTGACAGTGATGATTTTTTTTACAAAGTATGTACTGTACAATCCTAAGACAAACATGCCACTCCAAAACAATTTCTCCCAGATATCCAGGAGAGTTAGCTGATTGACATCTTGAGTTCCTAAGGCTTTAAACAGTACCCTATTACTCTAGAATTTGAAAAGTATTCCTGTATTTAACTCATCATTTTGATACAGACACGTGTGATGTTTGTTAATGTTGCTTGTTGTGATACCTAAGGTAACAAATAATTGGAGGTCATAGATGGCATCTTTTTCATTGTCTCCATTGTGTCAGATTCAGTGGTATGACCATATAGCGATAGCAACCTAGCCATGGAAACCAAAATCTGATCCATTGTACTTTGTTGCAGTTTGGAAGATTAGACAAGGGTAATCCCCTCAGCATGTCGCTGTATGACTCCTTTGGGATGCTGACTTCCTGGAACAGTGGCCAGGGGAGTTGTGTTGTTACTTGTTTTTCTACTCCTAGTGGGTATAATGTGTGCTGTTGCTTGACAGGGAGTGAGTCTTCTGGTGTTAGGCCTTCCTTCTTCTGCCACTATGAGACTTCAGATACAGAACTTGCCCCATCAACTTTAGGTAGTTCCAATTATAATATTGTGTGGGCATTTGATAAATATTTTTGAAGGCTTTCTTAAGATAAATAATTAAATAGGATATTAGGTCTTATATTTAGTTGATCAAAATAAATTGTTATTACTCAGAGCAGCAGTTTCTGTTAAATTGTCCAGATCCTTACTGCTTATTATCTATCCCACTGGAACCTTGTAATATTGTCCTCTATAGAAAATATAATTTGGTGCTTCAGAATTTCATTATGAGAGTGTCAGCAGAATGTTGTTATAAGATGGTTTTACCTATTAGAAAGGGATTTGTGGACATTTATATGCCCTAATGTAAAAATTAGGATAAAGTAAGCTTTTGTTTTTTTTTCTTTCTTAGATGCTTTCACTCTGACCTCATAGCTCTTCAGTTTATGACTATACTCTTATCATTCTCACAATTGAATTTCATATGATCTGGTTTATTTTTGTTCTTACTGCTTTCAACAGCTTCGTTTTAATGACTTTAGAGCTGTGCTTTGCCAGTTTTCTTTGCCCATGAACATTTTTGAGTTTGAGATATAGATAGATAGAGAGGTAGATAGAGAGATAGATAGATGCTACAAATGCTGATCCTATGGACTGTGATAAATGGATAAGCAGGGAGGACCAAGGCAAAGTTTGGAGCAAAATATAAGAAATTAGGATAACTTTCATACAAAGAAATTGTCACCTGTAGTTACTTCAGTATTAATATTTTAGAAGAAAAATATTGCTAGATTTAAAAATTTCTCAAAGAATCCTTAATCTTATTGTGTGGAATATTAGAATTCCCTTCCAGAAAGAGGGAAGGTTGAGAGAGAGAGAAAGAAAAGGAGAGACGGAGACAGAGAAAGATGAAGAAGAGAGGAAAAAAGAAGAGAGGAGAGGAAAAAAGAAGAGAGGAGAAGAGAAAAGAGGAGAATAGAGGACAGGAGAAAAGAGGAGAGGAGGGGAGAGGAGAAAAACCCCACCAGGTAAGACCTTTTAATGGCAGAACAATACAAATGTGCAGGATACAGAACTATTGGATGGCTTTCCCCATATGTCCATATAATTATATTCCCCTGTTCCTGGGAAAATTTTGTACATGAGATTGTGCTGCAAACCACCCTAGGTCTTAGACACAGAGAACATTAAAGAGTTTTGTTGTTATGAAAATCTGTCATAAGGACTGTCCTTGAAGATATCTGAGTCATGCTCTATCCTGAATATGTGCCAGGCTGCCTATTACTAAATTAACATGGGATTTGTGGTTTCTCACAAGAATTTTGATGAAAAGTTGCCTCCTCTTGTGTATACAAATTGTTTTAATTATCTTACTGAATTAAATTAAGCTCAGCTAACATTTATGGTGTGTCTACTCTGTGCAAGGCATTGTGCTTTTCCTTGATAGAAAATAGAAAATAGTAACTCTACATTGCCAAGTGGACTTCAGTGGAATGAAGAGGTAAAGCAAATACATCATTACATGTAATACAAGGTATAGCATGATAAGGACAAGGAAAAGTCACTTTCAGTAGGGTAAATTAAGGAAGGTTTCTTGATGAATGTAGATCTAGATTTAGGGCTAAAGGAAGGGAAAGATTATCATAACCAGAGGTGTGGAAGGAAGGAGTATGTTCAGACATAGGGGACAGTGTCTAAAAGCATGGACGGGAGAAGGGGGAGGGTACAGTATTGGATCGGGGAACTCTTATATCCTCATAAGATTATATTCAAAATGATAACATTGGAGTTACAATATGATGTGGCAATATCCCCCCCGCCCCAGCCTCCTGGAAAGTGTAGTAATTCCAGATCTGTTTTTCTTATTCTTTGATTATAGTGCCTGACATTTAATAAACTAGTTTATTAAATAAATAATTAAATTAAATAATTTAAAATAAATTAAATAATTAAACAAATAAATAGCAAGAACTTAATAAATGTTTGTTGATTGACTGATGTACAATCATTTGTGCTTAAATCAGTGGCTAGATTGTGATTTTAATTCTAAGGAAAATTTTATGCAAAAAAACATTCACCTCAGCGAGGATGATTTTAAGTAAAGTTCTCTTATTGTTCTGTCACAGTCATTTTCTTAGCAAATCTGATTATGTAAAAAAAAAAATCTATCAAATTGTGTCTGTGTGACTGCAACCTAAGGACCATCCTATCTGACTTGATATTAACAAACCTTCCACATATGTTGTCTCCCCTTTAGAATGTGAGCTCCTTGAGAATGACTATCTTTTCTATTTGTATTTGCAATATTTAGCACAGTGGTTTGCACATAGTAAGTGCTTAATAAATGCCTTTTTCATTGATTCACTCATCTTATATTTTTAAGTGTTTTACAGTTGCCTCATGTGATTTCATGTTATTAAAGACCTTACTTATATAAATATATTTTATTGATATCTTTTGTTTTTACATTGCCTCAATTTCCCTCTGTATTCTTCCCCATTGTGTCACCCCAGAGAGCCATACCTTATGTAAGGGGATGCCCAGATTATCCAACATGGAGGCATTTATGTGGGAGATAACAGGGACCTATTTCTGTGAGAAGACATCTGAATTGATCTACCCCATGAGTGAGAGCAGCCTCTTTCCATTGGATTCATAGCCAGAAGTCTATGTATCTTTAAAATTACCACACTGGTAGAGGCTCTATCTGTCTTCCAAGAGTGCCAAGAGTGGAGGATTTATTCCCTCACTGAGGAGCATCATATGGTAATTGATGGAGGGCCTCAGGGTCCCTTCCCCTGCCTTTAGGCTCTGTGACCCTAAGAAATGGGTTTGGGGTTTCAGTCTTCTTTTGATCGTCCTTTTCAGCTATGAATTCATAGATTAGAGTTCTCAGATCTGGGAGCTTAAGCCATAGTGAACTTGGGGCCCAGGAATCCAGGCTGGGTATTACCTTGAATCCAGGGAAGGAAGCTCTGAGAAAATAGGGCTCTTGGATGGACGTTTAGTAGGGGCTTTGGATGTTTAAAAACATTTTTTAAAATGTTTTGGAATTTTTTTAAAAGAGAAAAAGGAGAAAAGGAAAAAATTAACATACTTATCAATACATAAAAAACCCTGACTATATCTAGATATAATAGGTATCTATATTTAGATCTATATGTCGTTTCATATCCATAGACAACACACACACACACACACACGCATCTTCAAAGGAGTAGGGAGGAATGTCATCTCTTTTGGGCTAATTTTGTGCTTTGTAGTTTTGAAACTTTCATTTTTTATTTTCGTGGCTATGCTTTCCTCTATTATTGCAGTCATTGTATTGTTTTCTTGGCTCTGTTTACATCACTGCATAAGTTCGTCTAAGTCTTTCCATACTTCTCTATATTGATCATATTCATCCTTTCTTGCAGTCTACTATTATTCCATTACATTTATGTACCATTGTTTAATCATTCCTCAATCAGTGAGTATCTACTTTGTTACTGTAAAAAATGTTGTTATAAATATTGTGGTTTGTATAGAGCCTTTCTTTTAATCAATGACCTCATCAGGGTCTGTATCTAGCAGTGGAATCTCTGGGTCAAAGGATATTGACATTTTAGTCAATTTATTTGCACAACTCCAGATTGCTTTCCAGAATGGTTTTTTACTAATTCATCACTCCACCAACAATGCGATTATATTCCCATCTTTCCATAGTCCCTCCTTTACTAGCCCCATCTCTTTTCATTTTTGCTAATTTATTGCCTGTGAAGTGAAACATGAGAGTTGCTTTGATTTGCCTTTTTGATGTTTTGTTATTAGTTATTTGGAGCATTCTTTCATATGGCTGTTAACAGTTTGAAATTCTTTGAGAACTATTTGTCCATATCCTTTGCCCATTTTTCTGTTACAGGATGGCTTTTGAAGCTCATACATCTATGATAAATGGAGAAATAATCTAGGGGTGCCTAAATTAAGGAACTAAATATACTTCTCGTTTTTCATTCCCAGGAA
Source organism: Phalanger gymnotis (assembly GCA_028646595.1). NCBI lineage: Eukaryota > Metazoa > Chordata > Mammalia > Diprotodontia > Phalangeridae > Phalanger > Phalanger gymnotis. The sequence continues at coordinate 631,221,367 of CM053622.1, read as the reverse complement.
ATTCCTCAGTTAAAATGAACATTTAATTCAATTTTGAACAACAACAACAACAACAAAATAGCATTGTTAGCTAATTAGAGTAGCCTCAGTAGGAAAGGCAATTAGATTTAAAAGAATAATGTGAAGTACTTTAGACTCATCTCTTAGTAAAAGATTAAAAAGGAAACCAATTAATATTTAAGGTAAGGGTACATTAGGCAAGCACCAATGTATAACACTTTTGCCCTTGGGCTCATTCTAAAAGGGGAAGACAAAGACTTTAAGGAGAATATTGCTTGAACTCAATAAATTTAAAATGTAAAGGAGGGATTTACAAACCCAGGATTGGATAATACTCTCCCAGAATTTCTCCAGTTATCCAAAGGAATCCTATGATCCTGGATTTAGAATTGGATGGGATAATGGGGACTATTTGATCCAACTTCATCATTTTACCTGTGAAGAAACTGAGTTCCAGAAAGACTGAGTGACTTGCCTGAAGTCTTATAAATAGCAAGTGACAAAGTCAGAATTTAAATTCAGGTCCTCTGGCTCCAAATCCAGCATTTCCCCCACCCCCCACAGCAAGCTGTTATAATAAATTAAAAAAAAAA
>CM053622.1:631200542-631220274 GCA_028646595.1 Phalanger gymnotis | reverse complement strand
TTGCCTCTTCGTTTCTGTACCCTAATTACTTCTTTGTTTCTGTACCCTATAAATTCTGCCTTAAACCTGGAGTCGGGGTCTCTCATCCTTAGAGGATGGAAGGCCCTGGCATGCCAGTAATAATAATAAAAGAGCTCCCTCCCTGTTTTGTGCTTTGTTGAACAGGGTTATCTCTATCTGTCCATACATCAAGGAATGTTATAAGTTCTTTACATGTGCACGAGAGCTTTTAAGGCTGTTTTAAAGCCACCAAGTCAAATGCTTAGTTGCAAACAATGATAACAATACAAATAGTAGGATTTTATATTCACCACACCTTCCAGTCATTTGTGTGACCATAAACATGTGGTCTACATAGAGAATACTTTTTCATGAGTTCAACCTAGAATTGAATGGGAGGAAAGATGGGTGGGGTGGATTTGGGGGGTTGAAAAGCTCACTAAAACCAATCCTTTCACCCAATATTTTGAGGCAAGATAGTAGAGTTGGAATAAGTTCTACATTGGGCATCATAAGATACCACAGGTTCAAGTCCCAGCTCTTATGCTTAATTCCTTTGTGACTTTGGCTATGGCTCAGAGGAGTTGGGACTATATGACTACTAAGGTCCTTTCCAGTATAAATTTAGGATCTATAAATATTTGTGAATCTTAAAATATTGAAATCTCCAAAATGATAAAATTGTGAATGACCTGAAGGACAGTGATGAAATGTGTAAAGAACAAACAGAGACTTAAGGAATATTGTCAAGGAATTGTATGATTGGATCTGATCCTGTGGTAAGAATAAAGCATTATTGATCTTATGTCTCAGTGATATCCTCAAAATAGAACACCTTGAACAGCAGTTCCCAAATGTTTCCATTCCCATACTCCCTTGGTTTTCAGCAAACCTTCCCATATGTCCTATGAATGGAAATAAATTCTAGAGTCTACAATGTATATGTACAGAATAAAAGAAATATTACTTTTCATGAAGAAAACTTTATTAAGTACATACAATTTTAAAGATCATATAGTCATTGAATTTTTATTAGAATAGTTAATTTAGTGAGACCCTTTATTCTATTTCTTGTCAATCAAATTTTATTCTCATTCTTGTATTTGAAAAAAGATACCTGTATATTTATTTACTTCTTGCTTCAGATTTGGAGAACATTATGAATCAGAGAATCCTGACTGACAGAGACAAGATGTTATAAAGGGAATTAAAGCCCTGTGAACATGTTTACAAGGAAAGGGATCTGCTTCTCCAATGGTACCTCCAAAATTTTGTTACTTCATTGATTGAAAATCAATTCAGATAAAATAATTAACTTTAAAAAAAGAAAATCAACTCAGATTTTCTGACTATTGTGGAAATCAATTAGCTTACCTTTTACTGGGCCATTGTTGCTTTTTTATCCAGCTCAGTATAAGAAGAGTTCATATCCAAATCTCATTTGTTTTTCATCAGGAGGAGTTATTCTTTTAACTGTTTTTCAAACTTTCAAGACACACTATTAGGCTCCTTTTTTCCTACAATTTTTTTAGCAGCACAAGGCCTTGTTGCCTTGATAAATGCCCTGCTGCTGCTTTTCAGAGCTATAATCCTCCTCCCTACTCCCCTCTTTATTCCACTCAAAAGTTAGAAGAATAAGTGCCCTCCCTGCCTATTTCTCATAGCATTCCAGAAGGAAATAACTTTGAACCTTAGCAAACCATTAAAAGGTTGCTGACCACAGTGCTAAAATAGTGATATGCATTTTTAAAGAGAGACTAAAGAGATTGGTAAAAAAAAAAAAGATAATGAAGAAAGAGGAAAGAAATAATAATAAATTCTAGGAATCTATGAAATAGGATTGTTGGTGCTTAGACACAGATCATGAGTGATAGTATTGCCCCTAAGTCTACTTCTTGGCACCAAATCAAACAAGTCCAATCTCTCTTCCACATGACAGCATTTGAAAATAGGAATGCACCTACCATTTATAGTGAGTAATAACAATTCTCTCAGAAGTAATAAAAAATTCCTATTTTCTTATCCAATTTTATTGCTTCCCCTTTTTAAAAAATAGTCTTAATAGCTCACAATGGAAAACTAGTGATTTCAGTGGAAAGAATGCTAGATTTGTGGTCAGAGGAAACTGGATTCAAATCTAGACTCTACCACTTAGGTAATCTTGGACAAATCACTGTCCTCTCTAGGCCTTAGATTCTTCATCTATAAAATGAAAATGTGGGACAAGGTGACTTCTAAGATTCTTTCCAGCACTACATTTATAATCTTCTGCTTATTGTGCATCACAAGATGTCATAACCTTCCTAATCAAACCCAACATATTTTGCTAGTCTTTTGTTCTCTGTGGGTACCTTCAGACAATAGTTCATAATGTTCCATAGGTTCTTTTTTAGAATTATAACTGATGGTGTGGAGATCTACCAATATTACTTGGATTATTTGCCCATACGTTCATCAGATACTTCTTTACCACTTTTGGCTTTCTCTGATGGCTTCACAAAAGCTCCTTTCAATTTATTACAGACTTGAATTTTTCTACTTTCTATCTTCAATTGACTAGACTTCTTGCATTAGAGTTTTGCACACAAACTTATAACTAGTTTTTATTATTTTAAAAACCCACCAACTTCCAGGGCATGTGTTGGCATTAGTTCAGACATCTCTGTCTCCTACTTCTTAGTATCACTGAATAATGATACCAAATGCTTAGATTGATTCCGAGCCTCATTTGTATCATGTTACCATACCAACTTCCCTTACTTCCTTTTCTTTCCCTCAACAAAAAAAATCATCACTAAATGACCAACTTTCTAGTAAGGAGTCTCCACATTTAGTTGGCGGGGCTGCTCCTCAGACATACAGTAGACACATAGACTGTTGCTAAGCTCAGTTTGCTCCTGTAACTCACTGTGGTTGGAACCAGATAAATTTGGTAGAACTGTGTGCCAATTCAGAATAAATAGATCTGAATAGAGACCTTAAGGCTTTTATCTTGGTAAAGCTGTATACTTTAGTGACTATAGATTTTGGCATTTATATTAGCCTCTCAGAGATTTTTCATTTGTTTTCTCAGCTATGGTCCATATTGAAGTTATATGATGACCTCTGAAAATGTGAAGTTATGGCATTTGTATGTTTATTATATACAAATATTTTTCATTGTGTAAGTAAAGAATCCAGAAAGTGGTGGAATTTTTCTGTTTTCATTTGTACATAAAGCATTGAGCTGTAGACATAATTCTGTTTACTATGTTTGACAACACGTTGCCAATCTGTTTTGCAAAGAGAGAAAGTCTTGCAAAATTTTCAGAAAAAAATCATACAATCTCCTTACCAGTCCAGGAAATGGTACAGCAAGGATGTAGACACAAAAAGAACAAATATTTCATCTAACATTCAGCACAGGGAGCAATTGTATGATGCATGAAATCAATTGGTCTGAGGCTTAAGTGAGGATTGGGATCTAGACAGGTAGCCAAAGCAATGACAGCAAAATAACAAAAGATACGATAATAGAAAATCAGATAGAGGAAGTACAGAGGAAATGGTGTACAGGTGACATAGAAGAAACTATGAAAGCACGGGGTGCTATTTGTCTGTAACAGATGGGAAAAAAAGAACAAGGAATCAACAGCAAACTGATAGGTACCAAACAGCAAGGGAGCAAACTATCACAGCTGAGGCACATAAACTGCTGTGAAACTCTCAAATGATATTATCGTTAAAGCCAGAGTTGGCAAGCAATTAACAAATAAACAGCATATGTCTCTTCTTGTCCTATGTCACTGGGAACATATCCTTCTGAGAAGAAGGCACACCTTGGTGAAAGTCCTTAGTTTATGCTCAAGGTACACATTTTAAAATGTTCATTTACTAATTTTACAATTCCGATTATTCTTTAGTTCAGATATGTACACCCACATACACATTAGGCTACCTAAAAGAAAGCTGGCATATAACAATGTGAACTGTAAGGGATATGAAACTTGTTATGTTACTACCCAGACTCCAATCTACTTAAGTAAGACTACTTCTATTATAGCAGCATTTTTAGTTTGAATTTTTATTTAGAAAATTATAGAACCATTTGACCAATGTATTCAAATTTTAATTTTGTGGTAATAGTAACATTTTCTTGACTCCTTTTCAGATGAACTACTGTTTTGCTACACTTTTCCATCTTATATAAGTCTTATAACATATCCGAGATTTAATCAGTTTGCAATACACTCAGGGATTTATAAATATTGAAAAGGTCAGGTTAAGCTAGCAGGTTAAGTAAAGCTCTGGCTCTCATTGATTATCCAACAATAGGTCCCAGGCCAAGTCCCACTTGGTCATTGTTTGGGCCCTGATTGACTCAGAGTAGATGTAAATAGCAATTGTTTCTGTTTTGGCCAGAAACCCCCGAGGGTTTTCCCCTCTCAGATTGATTTTTTTGGACTAGGTGAAAGAGGGCATTCTCTGCCTTATTTCTTACCTAGCCTTAATCACTGATTGGGCATTGCCTCAGAAAAACTGGGACCTGTTAAAGACCTTAGCTTAAAAAGGTCAAGGTCTCCCACTGCTCCATGGCCATCTCCAGTCATCTTGATCTATATCTTGCCATTGGACCCAGATGTCTCCAGAGGAGAAAGTGAGGTTGGTGACTTTGCACAATGTTCTTTCACTGAAATCCATTTTACTTGCTTGTCTTGGCGTCACCTCCCTCATGTCATGGTCCTCTTTGAGAATGAAGGACAAACAACAATATTAGAGAGTGAGAGAGTGAGAGAGAGAGAGAGGAGTTTAAGTTCAAACTGTAGCTCAAGAAAGAGAAAAATTGATAGAGACTACCCTGAAAAAGTCCTCTAAAATTTTTCTAAGCAGAGAAGGTGCTTAAAGATGCCTAAAGGCAATACAGTTTACCAAAAGCCTCATTTGGGGAGGAAAAGCAAAGGAAATGTATCCAGGAAAGAGATGAAAAGTGGGGGGTCAGGTTGACTGGCAGCCAAGTCACAAAAAGTTCCATTGAGACATAGTGGCTGCCCAGTCTTCTCTATGGAAGGAGAGAGGAAATGAGGTTCTAGTGGGTAGAGTTCTACAGCTGTGTATCAGTAAGGCAAGATTCACAACATCCATGGTGACCATGGATATGCCTGTATAGTTTGGAATCGCAAAATATAAGAGATTCTCTATATAAAAGGCAGAATAAGTAAAACATTTATTCAGACACTAGAGGATCAAGTCCCAAAACCAATAATTCCAATTCAACATAGCAACAATTGTATCCCAAAACCAGTAAGCCCACTTCAATGTAACAGCAAGGAAATTAAAACACAATATCATAGCAAGGAGCCAAGCCATCCTGTGACCTTCTCCTCTGCTAGGGCCTTCCCATAAACACTCACTCACAAATCCTAACTGTCTTCTTGCCTGTGTCCTCTTCTCCCACAATTCTGAGAGCTTGCAGTTCTGAAAGCCCTTGCAGTCCTCTCTCTCAAGGGCTTCACATCTAATCAGCAAAAGGGTCTGGGTCTGGGCCTGGGGCTTACAAACAAGCCTCCTCTAATCAAGCTTCCTTTAACTAGCTCTACTTGAGGCCTATTAAAGGGATGAATTGGCAGGGAAGATCTTTAATCACGATTAGTACCACAAGCTGTGAGACTGGGAAACTAAAGATTAGGGCATCAGACTCTGGTCTCACAGCCAGGTGGGGCAGTAATAGAACCAGCCAGATATCCTGGGTATAAAATGGGGAAGAATACCTACCCCCTGCCCATAGGAGGTTGTGAAAATTGCTGCTGCTTGCTGCTATTTGTCCTTTGTTGTTGATGGGACATCAGGAAGGTGTTATCAGGACTTGCAAGTGAGTTGGACTTAAGTGAGGGAGGGCTGTGCAGAGTCACCAGCTTCACTTTTACCTCCAGAACCATCTGGGTCCAGTGGCCAAATATAGATCAGGAAAACTGGAGATAGCCCAGGATGCAGTGGGGAACATTGGCCTTTTCAAGCTAAGGTCTTAAGCAGGTCTCAGTTTAACTGAGGCAAAGCCTGTTCAGTGATTAAGGCTTAACAAGGAATGAGGAAAAGAATGGCCTTTTTAAATAAAATGTTAAAATTGCATTGAGATATTGAATGAAAAACCATGAAGATAAAACAGAATAATACTTCGTTTATTTTCTCTATATTTATATGTTTTCTTCTCAAATAGAACAAATTCCTTGAGGAAAGGGACTCTTTCATTCTTGTTTTTTTACCCCCAGTGCTGGTTGGTTGTTGTCCTTCATTCTCAAAGAGGACCAAAATGACATCACTATGCTAGAGTAAAGTTACAGTATGTGGCTCATGAGATCCATATGAGCTTGGCATGCTTTACCACAGGTTGGGCACAAATAGTCCCTGTGGACATATGGGATGGATTCTCTAAATTTGTGCATTTCACGTTTCTTCTGAGCTACTTCAGTTCTGCTTTGCTCATAAAGCACAGTGCCTTCTCTGATGAAGGCACACCATGCTGGACAGTCCTGTGCCAGTGTGTCCCATGTCACACAATCAATTTCAAAGTATTTAAGAGAGACCTTGAGAGTGTCCTTGTATCTCTTCTTCTGACCTCCATGTGAGTGCTTGCTTTGTGTGAGTTCTCTGTAAAATAGTTTTGCATTTGAACAACGAGGTCAGCCCATTGGAGCTGCACTCTCTGCAGTAGTTTGAATATATGGCAGTTTAGTTAGAGAAAAGACCTCAGTGTCTGATATCTTATCCTGCCAGGTGATCTTCAGAATCTTCCTAAGACAATTCCAAAGGAAGCGATTCAGTTTCCTGCCATGGCACTGGTTTTATGCTGATAGTAACAATTCAAAGCTTTTATCATGCCCCGAAGACTATTTATGGGCCAAAGACCTATGGTGCATCTCAACTACTGATGGAGCCACATTGATTAGCTATAAGGATGCGATCTTAGAGAGATGGTGTTCTCAACAGAGCATCATCAATTAATGCTGAAGCCATTAACTGTTTACCTCAGGTTGAAGTCAATCCCTCCCTAGTTGAAGTTCAACTGAAGAAGAGGTTTTGAATGCCATTAGACTCCTTTGATGTGGCAAAGCCCCTGATGCTTTATTCCAGATGAGATTTACAAGGTGGGGGGGGGGTCCATCACTCATACGAAAGATGACTGAAATTTTCTAGGTTATATGGCAAGAGAAGGTTATTCCCCAGAAGTTCAAGGATGCCTCTATTGTTCCTCTCTATAAAGGCAAATCACAGCGGGGATCTCTCTCTTAGTCTTTTCTGGCAAGATTTTTTCCAGAGTCCTCCTTAATAGGCTGGTCCTTCACCTGGAAGATGGTCATCTGTCTGAGAGCCAGTGTGGCTTTAGAAAGGGCTGAGGAATGGTTGATTCCCAGTGCCTAGAATATTACAGAAACATAGCATATGCTTTTTTATTGTCATTTAGTCCTTTGACAAGTGATCTGTATTTTTAAAGTCTATATAAATGGGCTTGAAACATTTGATTTTTTAAAATAATCCATGTGCTGTCTGAGGGTGCTTCTCAACTCAAAAGGTAAGTGGTTCCCACCCCAGAGAAGGCTGTCTCAGGTATACTTTAAGGTATAAGAAGCCTCTGCCAGCCATTACTGTGTTAGACATTTCTCCAGTGGACAGTGCTCTGCTGTCCAGATGCAGGTAGACAGAGGCCCGCTGGACATGCGGATGCTGAGTTTCTCTCTGCTCCTAGTCTCTGAAATGCTTTTTCAGCTCAAAAGCTGGAGATTACAATTTTTTAGATAGTAACCACTCACAGTCATAAAGCCAGCAATAGCCAAGGACTTTGGAGGGTGGAGAAACCTATCTTTACTTTGTTCCTCAATTAGTGCTTTGTCCAGATCCCTGTGGTCTTAGTTTAGGGAGCTCAGTGCTAGCCAGAGATTCTCAGGCTTTGGCACCAATTTCTTTAGAACAAAGGTTAAGTAGCTATGCACTCAGGCTAAAATCTTGTCTTTTATTTGAAGTCCACTTCCTGGTTGGGGGGGCTTGAGTCTCTTGGTCTGAGGCTTTACACTAATATATGGTAGGCTTTCATAGTGCCTCTTCATTTCAATCTCTGAAGTTTAGGCTATGCTTGGGCATTATACACAAAGGCTATTTGCCCAATAACTGCCAGAAAGTTCTGGAGTTCAGGACTCCTCTTCACCTATTCCAAACTTCTTCCATTTTTCCATAGAGATGAATGTGCAAAGAAAAGGCATTGAAGCAAAGCTAAACCCTGGAAGTAAATCCATAGTCTTCTCTACCTGTCCAACATGCAATTCACTAGATGGGTTTGTCAAGGAATAAAGGAAAAGGAGAGCTAAGGAGAAGGGAGCAAAATAGGGAAAATAAGAAGAGGCTTTGATTATGCCTAGGGGGAAGTGTAGATGCAACTCTACCCTCAAATGAGCAGTGAAGGGCAATAGCTTCTTTGGTAGTACATTCATTGAACTATTATAATATCCTTAGGACCCAGATTCAGTTGTGTTACAGTGAGTATGATCACAATGAATCTAGTACCTTGTCAAGAATTTGTAATATATCAGGTGAAGTTTTCAAAATATTTGGTTTTTGGTTTCCTTTATACACTTAAAAATCATTTAGGATCCCAAAGAGCTTTTGTGGGTTCTATATGCCAATATTTATCATACTAGAAATGAAAACTGATAAATATTTATTAATTAATTTAAAAATAGTAAAAATCAACCTATTACATATTAACAAATTATATATTTTTATGAAAAATAACTATATTTCCAAAACAAAAAGTAATTAGTGAGAAGAGTGGCCTTGTTTTACACGTTTTTGTAAATCCCTTTAATGTCTGATTTAATAGAAGACAGCTAGATTCTCATGCTGCTGCATTCAATCTGTTACAATATGTTGTTTTTGTTGAAGTGTATGAAGAAAATCTGGCCTCACATAGATACGTGGTTGGAAAACAGGAACGCTTTGATAGGCAAATAAAATCTCAGTATGATTATGATGGGCAGCTAGGTGGTGCAGTGCAGAGAGTGCTGGGCCTGCACTTACACGACTGTACCTTGTTCAGCCATTCCCCAAATGATGGGTACTCCCTCAGTTTCCAGTTCTTTGCCATGGCAAAAGCTATATTTTTGTACATACTTATTTAGGGTTTGTTTTGCTTAGACTAATCCCTTGCTTTATAAATCAGAAAGATTCACCTTCCGGAGTTCCAATCTGGACTAGCTGTGTGGTTTTGACTTTTTGGACCCCCTAAAAGCATCTTAGGAAGCTTTTGGAGTCTGAAGATCATAGTTTGGGAACCACTGATATAGGGTAAATATCTCTGCTCACTCTCAGTAGCATAGGATTTTCCTAAAATAGTCAAATTGATGTAGTTTATTCTGCTCAGAGTAAAGAGTAGATGGCTATGATTTGTGAGAGACTCTGAAAAGACAGTCTTAATCATAAATAGCTCCTCTCTCATTACTTGAAATTCAGTCATTAAAGGTGAATTCCTTTGATTCCTGAACGTTTGGGAGACTTCTAGAGACCTTTGTTAGAAGGCAAATATTCAGGAAACTGGTAGGATTTCCTTTCCATTTTCAGTCCCTATACCCATTGTCTTTCAGTAGACAAACCTATTCAGGAAGGGAAATAGATTCTAGAGTTTGCCATGTGCAGAACTTTCAGGAAACCTTCCTGTATACCTCTTTTTGTAGATTACATTTTCTTTTTCTCAGTCAGCAAAATCTGCCTTCACTCTGTCCCGTGCCACAACCCTGACAATGAAATAGAAAGAAAAACAAACCCCCTATTATTAACATGTATGGTCAAGCAAAACAAATTCCCCCATTGGCCATGTTAAAAAAAATCTCACTCTGTACTCAGACTTTTTGACCAGTCAGACGGCTGGTATGTTTCATCGTTAGTTCTCTGGAATGATGGTTGGTCATTATACTGATCAGAGTTCCTAAGTCTTTCAAAGTTATTTGTCTTCATAACATTGTTGTCATTGTAGAACTTGTTCTACTGGTTTCATTCTGCATCCTTTCATGCAAATCTTCCAAAGTTTCTCTAAAACCATCCCCTTCACCATTTCTTATTGCACAATAGTATTTACTCTCATTTAAAAAACTGTGACTTGTTCAGCCATTCCTCTAACTGATAGGCACTCTCTCAGTTTCCAATTCTTTACCATGGCAAAAAGCTATATTTTTATATATATTTTGGGTTTGTTTTGCTTAGTACTAGTCCCTCCCTTTACTTACCCTCCTTCTTTTCTAGTGACCCTTCTCCCTTTTCTCCTTTTGCTTCTATTTCTCTGTTGAGTGAAACATATTTCTGTACCCAACTCTCCAGTGTATGTATTCTTCTCTGCTTTGTCCAGATCAGATGAAAGTGAGATTGTTGAAATGTCATCCACTCCCCGCCACGTTTTTCTCCTTGTTTAGATAGACTTCTACTTATGGAATCTATCAAATTATGTGAGATAATTTCCCCAAACCTTTCTCTTCCTTTCCCTACCTAGTATATTCCTCTTTCCCTCCCTTTTCATTCTTCTAAGATTAAGACATAACAGAACCACTCCCAAGCCTTCTGTCTAATTAGATTCCCTCTATGACACCTAATCAGGATTCAGATAGGATGCAAGATAGGATTCAAAGGGGATGCATGTATCATCTTCTCATATTAGAATATAAGCAGTTCCTCCCTCCCCCCAATATTTAGTCCTTTATGATTGTTCATTTGTGTTTGCCTTGTTATATTTCTCTTGACTATGTTTTTACTCCAAAGTTTTTATGCAGCTTTGGTCTTGATCAGGAAAGTTTGGAAGTTTTCTATTTCATCAAAGATCCATTTTCCTTCATTCTAAGGTTCTCCTCAGTTTTGCTGGGTAAGTTATTCCTTATTAAAATCCTTTTTCCTTTGCCCGCTGGAGCATAGCATTCTAAACTCTCTGCTCCTTTATAGTAGTGGCTTTTAAATTGTTTGTGATCCTGACTTTAAGTCCTCAGTACTGAAATTCTTTCTTTCTGGCTTATTGCAGAATACATACATACACACACACATTTAATCTAGAAGCTCTGTGTTTTGGCCATAATATTCCTGATAGTTTTCATTTGGGGGTGAAGTTTATTGTATTGTCAATACATTTATTTTATTTTGCCCAAGTTAATTTGTACACAATTCTAAGAGTGCTGGGGATACAAATAAAGGCAAAGGATAGTCCCCACTCTAAAGGAGCTCAGTCTATTAGGGAAGACAACATTCAAACAAGCTATAATCATGATAAATTAGAAATAATCAACAGAGGTAAGACAGTGGAATTAAGAAAGAATGGGAAAGGAGATGGGGAGGGAGGGAATTCCAGGTATTCTGTCCACATGGCTTTTGTAAAAGACTTTGTCAAATGCTTTTCTAAAATAAAGGTATGTTATATGAGGTGTGTTATGTGAAGTACATGACCACTCCTAACATATGATCTTCTAAAACAATAGTGTCAAACTCAAATAGAATTGGGGGCTACTCAGCTGTACATAGGGATCTCTGTGGGCTGCATGCTGATTTGGAAAACCACATATTAACATTATCTATGTTCTATTGTATTTGTTTTGAGAAATATGAATTTTTCCCAAATACATTTTAATCTGGTTTGGGCTGCACTTAGGAGTGTTGTGGCCACAGTTTTGACTCCTGTGCTCTAGAAAACTATGCCAAGATCATGGTACTCAAAAATCATAACTCACAAGTGGCTGCCAATGTCATTACTTTTACCAAGAAGCCAGAGGATACGTATAGTTCAAAACAAAAAATATTTGATCAAGCAGCATAGCAAGTACGGTGATAAGAAAAAATTCCCTTATGGTAGCCCTGATATGTAGAGTATACATTCTCACAGTTTATCAGTTGACAAGGCAGGGAAGAAGTGGGAGGGAAGGGAGTGCACACAGAGAGAGAACACATGCACAGGGAATATGACAAGAGGTACACATATGAGAATATATGGCCACAGCACTCTATTGGGAAGGCCATACAAAGAGTGATCAAGGCAATTCATATCTCAGAGTTACTGCTGTCTTCTACCAATTTCACCATATTCTTCCTTACCTGGTGTCTTCATTAGTTTAATGGTCTCCGAGATACTCTCTGTTACTTTCTGCTCAGTTCAGTTTGGGTCCTCTTCTCTAGATGAAGAAACTGAGGCAGGGAGGGTTAAGTGACTTGCCCAGGGTCACAGAGCTAATTAGTGTCTTAGGCCAGACTTGAACTGGGGAAGAGGAGTTTTCCCGACTCCACACCCAGCACACTACCTAGCCGTCCTATGCTCTGCTAGGCTTTAGCTATCACTCTTCAGGGCCAGCAGGTGCTCTCTGCTGCCATCAATTAGTGACCAATTGCCAAAAAGCCTCTCCCTTGTAGGTTGAGCCACAATTTTTCAACTGGGTAGCCAAGGGTTGTGAGTCTCCACCAGTTTCAACCAAGAAGGCCACAGAAGCCAGCAGAATGCTTCCAGCTAATTCTGAATGTTCTTTAGACTCTCTGAGTAAGATGCTGATTCAGAGTCTATGGTCTCAAACAATTATTGGATTTTGTTTTCTTTTAGAATGATGCTGTGACTTTGTCGATATAGAGAACTCCTACCAGGTGAGGAGCTTCCTTTTCTAGTATAGCACATGCTTTGCAACCTAGAAGACTAGGTTGTCTAGAGGGCACTGAGAGGTTAAGTGACTTTCCTAGAGTCACACAGCCAAAATGTAAAGAGGCAGAACTTGAACCCAGGCCTTCCTTTCTCCAACGAGTGTCTTTATACACTACAAAGGCAAATAGGTGGTGCCGTGGATAAGTGTTGGACTTGGAGCTGGGAAGATATGAGGTTGAATCCTGCCTCCGCTACTTACTAGCTATTTTGCTATAGGTAAGTCACTTACTCCTCTTGCTTCAGTTTCCTTGCCTGTAAAATGGATGTAATAATAGCATCTACTTCATTGAGTTTTGTGAAAATCAAATGAGATAATATGTTTACAATGCTTGGAAAACTTTCGCGCACTATATAAATGCTTTGATTAGTAAACTATACTGTGTCTCTTTAGAATAATTACTTCTCCTTGTAATGATAAGATGCCTTCTACCATTATCTCCTCCCCCCTTACCCCTTTCTCACAAGAAAAGGTGGCCCTATTCCTTGCCAAGGCAAACCCCTCTGCATATTTCTCTTATGTCCTTTTGGCTCCTTCATCATCCCCTCTCACTTTATCTTCAAACTCTCCTTATGAACTTGATGCTTCCCTACTGCCCACAGACATCCCCGGGTCGGTCTCATCCTCCAAAAACCTGCACTTGATCCACCATCCCTGCTGTCATCCCATATCGATCCTTCCCATTGTAGCTAAACTTGAGAACACCATCTAAAATAGGCCTTCCATTTTCTGTCCTCTCTCTCTCTTTCTAATTCACTGCAGTCTGGTTTCTGACCTTTTCATTCTACTGAAACTATGTTTTTTATTGCCAAATCTAACGGCCCTTTCTCAATCCTCATTTTTAAAAATCTCTTTGCAGCCTTTGATGATGTTGATCACCCTCTTCTCCTTAATACTTTCTTTTCTCTAAGTATTTTGGGACACTATTCCCTCCTGGTTTTCTTCTTGTCTATATGATCGCTCCTCCTCAGTCTTCTTCACTGAATTTTCACCCACTAATCATGATGTCTCCAGGGCTCCACACTGAGCCCTCTTCTCTTTTCCTTCCTTATTTCACTTGGTGGTATCATCACCTACCAGGGATTTAATTATCATTTCTATACTGGTGATTGTTAAATTTACTTATCCAGCTCTAATCTCTCTGCATGCCTCCAGCCTTCCATCTCCAGCTGCCTATCCAGCTGTTCAATAAACTTCTTAAACACAACATATCCTAAACAGAACTCATTATCTTTCCACCAGACCTTCCTCCCTTCCAAATTTCCCTATTACTACTGAGGACATAGTCCTCCAGGCTCAAAACCCAGGTGTCATCTTCAATTCCTCACTACCTCTCACCCTGCCTGCCCCATCCAATATGTTGTCAAGGCCTGTCAATTTCATCTTTGCAATGTCTCAATTATCCTCCCTTCTTTCCTCTGATACTGCCATCACCCCAGTGCAGACCCTCATCTTCTCACACCTAGACAGTGGCAATAGCCTGCTGGGGTGGGGGGGTGGGTCTACCTGCCTCAGATTTCTCCTCATTCCAATCCACCTTCTGTTCAGACACCAAAGTGATTCCTAAAGTGCTGGTCAGACCATGTCAGCCTCCTATTCAGTAATCTCTGGTCACTTTTAGGATCAAATACAAAATTCTCTGTTTGGTCTTCAAATCCCTTTATAATCTGGTCCCTTCCTACCTATCTAGTCTTTGTATACCTTATTTATTGCCATATATTCTTTGTTTCAGTGAAACTGTCCTCCTGGCTGTTCTATAGACAAAACACTATCTCTTGATCCTAGGCATTTTCTCTCACTGACCCCCATATCTGGAATGCTCTCCCTCATCATCTCCACCTCCTGGATTCCTTCAAGTCTCAACTGAAATCTCCCCTTCTACAGAAGACTTTCCCAGTCCCTTTTTATTCCAGTGCCTCCTCTCTGTTGATTATTTCCTATTCATCCTGTATATAGCAATTTGCCCAAGTAAATTCTTTCAGTACTCTAAAACCGAGGTCATTTGGTACTGAGGACTTGAATTGAGCCCATATAGGTTATTTTTTTTTACCATTTCCTTACTTACAATGCCTTTAAATTATCCTTTCAAACTTCATTTTTGTTCTATATTTCTGCAGCCTGCCTATTCATGGGGCCCTGAATGTAATGGATCTGGATCACTTTGGAAGGGCCTCTCAGCAATAGTAATAATAAAAACAACAGTTAACGTTTATATAGTGCTGGTTATATGCCAGACACTGTGCTAAATGATTTATAATTGTTATCTCATTGGATCCTGACAACAACCTTAGGAGGCAGGTGCTATTATTATCCCCAAATAGGTTAAGTGACTTGTCCAGGGTCACAAAACTAGTAGGTGTCTTAGAACTCGAGTCTTCCTGATTCCAGACCTGGCACTCTATCCACTGTGCCACCTAGCTGCCCCAAACCATTCTTGTAGGATATTGCTCATTAGTAAAGGAGAAAAGAACTTAACTGAGTCCACTGGGTGTATATCTGTGCATTAAGTCTAGTCAGAGTACTTGGTAAAGAAATAGAAGATGAATACTTCTTACTTCTTCAGTGGTGCATTATCATCCCACAGCCACAGAATGGTGGGAAGATAAAGAATGTTCTTTTCCGGTGGAAGAAAAGTTTATTCTCTGAATTTTAAGATATAAGACTTATGGAACATTAAAAAAATTAATTTGGATTATTTTAATCTATTAATGCTTCAAGAGAAATGAATACAAATATTAGCAGTGTGTCCTTGTGGTTTTGAACATCTCTCTCTGACCTAAGCATTTTGGAGTTGCAATTATTTTAACCAGACAACAGGTTATTACACGAGGGTTCTCAGTTTTGGTAAGAGTGAAGTTAACAGGTCGCTTCACCAAACAGAACAATAATCACTTAGGTATACCCTTGGAGAATCATTCTCCAAAGATCATTCGATCTCTCCTTGGCCTTTCTCTTTGGTCTCTTTTCCAGCTTCTCAAAGAGGAACTCAAGAGGTATTTCTATTAACTGAAGCTAATAATAATAAGTTTTTATGTAGTACTTTGAAGTTTGCTCAGACCTCAGTAGCATCCGACTCTTCATAACCCCATTTTGGGTTTTCTTGGCAAAAATACTGGAATGGTTTGCCATTTTCTTTTCCAACTTGTTTATAGATGAAGCTACTGAGGCAAATGAGGTTAAGTGATTTGCCTAGGATCACACAGCTAGTAAGGGTCTGAGGCTACATTTGAACTCAGGAAGCTGAATCTTCTTGACTCTTGGCCTCACACTCTATCCACTGCACCACCTAGCTGCCCCCTCATAATATTTACAGAAGAGTAGTAATATAAAAATTGTTTTCTCCATTTGTGTTCTTGGTTTTCTAGTCAAACGCTCCATAGGAGATAGCGTTACCTTTTCTCTTTTGGGGCCATGTTAAGAGTGGTCTAGCTCATGACTATTTGGTAAATATGATGCTTAGAATGTTCATACTTATCATCATTTAACTTACTAAGATATCTGCTGACTAGGAAAAGTCTTGTTAAGTGGAACTTTTGAACGAATTGGTACTTCTATAGGAAGTCTGCTCAGCTCCTGTGGGCTCTCTAGCTTTACAAAAAGGTGGTGAAATTGTTCCATTTGGGGTTTAAGTACAAGGGAGAAGATACATGGTAAAAGATGAGTTGTACTAATCCTATCATTTAAAAAAAACATTGACAGACTCTAAACCTTCATGTAAATTAGCATAGCAAAACAGCACCCAGCTTTGGGAAGAAATTGAGGGCAGCCTAAAAGTAAGCACACTATTAATGATTGAAAACAACCTATATATATATATATATATATTTATATATACATTTACACATATATATAATTATATATATATATATTAATGTAGTGAACGTGCATAGCCTTAAGATTCATTGTCATTAAGTAGGGGGAAAGGACAGTGAAAATTGTACATTGTACCAGCTGATTTTCACTTAACTATGAGGCAGCTCTAAACTTTCAAAGGAGATCTTTGAGAAAGCAAAATCCTTGATAAACCTGTAATTGAATTTACCACATATTCATGAAATCTATGGATATTCAAAACCTACTTGATTATAATGTGAATTCACCTAATTATCAAAGCCATTCAGAACAATGAGGTTAGAAGACTGATTACTTAATGATGTGTTCTAAGCCATTAATATTTTGACATATTTTCAATATTTCACTGTGCTTTGTGGTTTCAAAGTTCTTTAAAAATTCTTAACTCTTCATAACACCCTGATCAAGTGATCAGTGTTATTATCTAGATATTACAGATGAGCATGCTTGAGTCTTTAGTAAGAGACTTAAGGACACATAGTGATTTAGAGGGGGAGGCAAGAATAGCACTTAATATTCCTGACTTCCTATACCAAAGGCCCCATTTATTTGTATGTCAGCATCCTAATTACTCCATGCTATCTAATTAATATCTGTGAAAAGCTAAACACTTCAAGGAATCCAGCCTCCCTCTCCAGCCTGATTATACATTACTCTTCTTCCCTCACCCCATGGTCCAGGCAAACTGGACTTCCTGCTGTTCATCACATATGACATTCCATTTCCCATCTCAGTGCCTTGGCACCTGCTATCTTTCATGCTTGGAATGTATCCGCTTCTTTGTTTGCTTTGTGGAATCTCTTATTTTCTTTATGACTCAGCTTCTGTTTCGCTGTCTGAGTCTTTCTAAATCCCCTTGCTAATCTCCCCTATATCCCCATTCCCCACCCAGCTAGTACCTTCCCTCTCAAAAGTACCTTCTATTTATTTTGTTGTTTCCTCATTTCAGCCATGTCCTACTCCTCATTACTTCATTTGGCATTTTCTTGGCAAAGATACTGGAATGGTTTGCCATTTCCTTCTCCAGCTCATTTTATAGATAGGAAACAGAGGCAAATGGGATGAAATGACTTGCCCAGGGTCACAGAGCTAGCATGAATGACCTCAGGTTTTCCTGACTCCAGGCCCAGAACACTATCCATGGTGCCACCTAGCTCCCCAATGTATTTATTTTACATTTATTCTATTTTGACATAAGTTCAACGTTTTCAGAAATTTTGAATCTCTATAAATTATTACTTTCAATGAAGATGAGTATGAAAGTTGCTAATCTAGGTCTTCTTCACCAAACAAAACAAACTTTATTCTTCAATGCAATCCGAAACTGAAAATTATCTCAAATTTTCCCGGAATACTTTACCTGCATCATCCCCACTACACTCTCCCTTGTCCATTGATCAGTCAGGGGGATTTCCCAAAAATCAGTTTTTGATTTGTGACCCTACCTAGGCTTTTCTGGGAATCTCAGAATTTAGTTTGTCCATATTCAACAGAAAAGTTTTGTCAAAGAGCCATCAGACCAGATGTGCAATGGAGTTAGGGTGAATCGGCTCTTCTTACATCCTTAGTGTGAGCATTTATACTTCACAAATTATCCAGCGCTTACTTGATTTATTGGTTTGTTGATTGTTTGGACTTAAGAAACTGATGTTAATATTAATAAGTTAATAAAACTTTAAAAAAATGTAAATACTGCAGGTTAAACTTAGGGTGTCATTCATAAAATTTTTTTGTTTGGAGAGCCAATTGTTAAATATTTACTAGCATATACTTATAGACTTATATACTTATAGACTCCATACAAGCACTCTAGCTAACAATATATGTTTGGTACTAGACAGCTTTTTTTTTCATCCTACAGAAAAATGCAAAAAACACAAAAGACTCACAAGACTGTTTGATTTTTGTCTTTATATCCCCAGTGCTTACCATAGTGCCTGGCACTCTGTAGGAACTTAATAGATGCTTGTCGAATGGAATAATGAGTGAATGAATAATAATAAAGAATGAAATAATAATAAGTGAATGAAATAATCAAAATAATTTCCTTTCTCTTTGGTTAGTCCCACCTTTCCCCAGGATCCTTTACAGTACTTCAGATTTATAGCACCACCTTGCCTTGAGTATTGCCTGGAAGGAAGGTGTATTTAGATTGAGAGACAACTCTCTGCTCAGTGACCCTGCAAGATACCCATAACCCACATGGAGGGCAAGCTGTAGGTTTGCTTCTCTGTATTAGGGCTCTTCTTGTCCTTTAAGCTTTGGGTGCTCCTGTTGTTTCTATTCTATATGACGTGCATGTCTAAACTCAAGTGGAACTCTTCTGCTTCTCTCTAAGAGTCCAGGAACACCTCCACTGGGTAGTTCCTGCTCCTGAAATTGTTTCATTACTTCTCTACCATTGCCATCTCTGGGGCTGAGAAGTTCCTTGAGAAGGTGAACATGGATGAACAGTCTGCTTCCCTGTGGACTGCAGCCAGCTCTCTGGTGTCGTCACTTTCTCAGCTCTGGTCTTTCTTATTGCACTGCTCTTTTATTTCTGGTCTCTAGTTAGAGTTCACCTTAGTTCCCCATCAGGTCAGGTCCCCCAAATCAGGTCCATGCGAGAGGCTAGATCTACAGTAGCTAAGATTTCGTTGCTTTCCCCTTTGGGGCAACAAGCACCCAGGATAAAGCTACTATTCTGCATGCCATACAAAAGAGATGTGATCAAAGTCCTGAATGAAATGTTATTGGGAATGCTCACAATGTATGCTCGGGAATTCTTAATCTTTTTTTTAAAAAAAAAATTTCAAGGACTCTTTGTCAGTGTGGTAAAGTACAGACTCCATATAGAATGATATTTTAAACACATGAACTAAAACGCATAGAATTACAAAGGAAACCAAATATTAGGGGAAAATAAAGATAGTGTATTTTTAATAAGTTTATATATTTATTTTTAACTTTCAACATTCATTTCCATAAGTTTTAAATTTTCTTCCTGGGGGGCGGAGCCAAGATGGCGGCCGGGAAGCAGTGACTGGCGTGAGCTCCCCACCAAGTTCCTCCAAAAACCTATAAAACAATGGCTCTGAACCAATTTTAGAGCTGCAGAATCCACAAAGTGGCAGAGGGAAGCAGGGCTCCACCGCAGGACAGCCTGGATGGTCCCTGGGTAAGGTCGGTCCCACATGGACCTCCCAGCCCCCAGCCGAGGGTAG
>CM053622.1:631090171-631200042 GCA_028646595.1 Phalanger gymnotis | reverse complement strand
GGGAGTTCCATTTGGGACAGACCTTACCCCAAGACCATCCAGGCTGTCCTGGGCTGGAGCCCTGCTTCCCTCTGCCACTTTGTGGGTTCTGCAGTTCTAGAATTGGTTCAGAGCCATTTTTTTATAGGTTTTTGGAGGGACTTGGTGGGGAGCTCACGCCAGTTACTGCTTTCCAGTCGCCATCTTGGCTCCGCCCCCTGGTGATTTTCTTATTAAAAGAATAGCATGATAAATAGGAACAATTCTGATTCCATAAGGTTCTTCACATTTCTATTTTTCTATTCTAAACTTGGCAAACACCAAATAAAGAGATCACTACCATGTATATCGTAAAACAGAAAAAGAGAATTGGACGTGAAGCTGTGAATCTCTATTCTTAATGGGCTTTTAGAAGGTTATGTCTCTACAACTATTGTTACTTTCCTAATCTGTCCATGTCCATGGAAAAGACTCTGTGAAGTGCTGGTGTGTGAATTGACTCCACCAATTCACAAAGATCACAACCACGTATAACTTAGTTGAAAATTCTTTGGCTTGCCTAAAGCCAATCTAGGTTGATTGTATTGTCTGCTGTCACAAAGATAGTGTCTGAGACAGCTTTGACTTCAAGTCTAACAGTATCTTGACTATACAAAGCTTCTTTGTCTCAAATGCTATCGTAATGTCTTCGTCTGTAAAATGGGTGTAATCATAGTTATCCCAATGAATAAAGTTGTTGCAAGGATAAAATTATATAATTGAGGTCAAAGTCCTTTAAAAAGCAAAAAATGCTACATAATCACATTCAATATATGGCACATTAAGTATTTAATGTTTAAAGTTATTATTGTTATTTGAGGGGAAAACACATAAACCAACCCAGATGTCTTTCTTAAAAAATGTTCCTTCCTTGGGAACTCTTCACTAGTTTAAGCAGATCCACTTTTTGACTCCCTTTAATTTGAAAAAGTACATATTACTATAAATTAAGAGCTGGAAAGGCCCTTTGAGGCCAACTTCCTCCTTTTGAAAATATGGAAAGTGAGGACAATTGGGGTTCTGTGATTCGTTCCAGCTGTCCTGTATCTGCCTTAGGAGGATTTGCATGCAGGTCCTCTGACCCATCCTCTTTCTACTTCACAACATTGTCCCAGATTAAGTGATTAGCTAATCTTTCTTGATTCCTCTTGTAACTTGTAGAACTCCAATCAAAGGTATCCTTTCCAAAGCTGTAATGAAAAATGTGGGCTTTCATTTTAGATACAGCTATCTAAAATAGTTGAAGGGCCCAGAAATTAAGCAGAATTTATACTTAGAAAAAAGACAAACCATAATTAAGCCTTTAAAAAATCATTCTTTGCACTTGCAAGTGTATTCACTGGCTCTTTGAAGATTCTTGGCCCTCTCTCTCAGGTGACCATCAGAGCTGGAAAGGACCCCTGAAGTTATGTCTCTCACTTGAAAGATGAATAAATTAAAGTTGCAAAAGTGAGCAAGAGACTTCTCCAAGGTCATAGAGTGACAGCTTTACTTTATTAGATTTTTAGAGATTTCAACATTCATCTAATTTTGATATTGAATTAACTTGGCTGAAGAAATATTATAACAATTCACCAAGTAACACAGTCTTGGGCTGCATTATACAACCTTCAGGAATACAAAGAGGTGGTAGTTTCAGTGTACTTTGTCCCTGTTATACTTCTCATGGAATATTTATTCAATTCTAGGCTCCACGGTTAAGGAAGGACATTGGTCTCCATGCTTATAGGAGACCACCTGCTTATAGGCTGCTAAGTCAGTCATACAGTATACATTTCTTGTTGTTATTGTTGTGTTCATCCTTCATTCTTGAAGAGTACCATGACATCAGGGAAATGATGACATGACTTGCACTTGACTTTGGTTTGAGTGGGGGAGGGCTGTGCAAGGTCACCAGCCTCACTTTCTCCTCCAGAGCCATCTGGGTCCAGTGGCCTGATATTCACCAGGACTATTGGAGATGGCCCAGGATGCATTGGGAGACCCTGGTCCTTTCAGGCTAAGGTCTTTTCTTTACATTTCTTAAGTGTCTACTGTGTGCCAAGCACTGTGCTAACCTCTGGGGATACAAAGAAAGGCAAAAGACAGTGCCTGCCCTTGGGAAGCTCTCAATCTAACAAGGGGAACCACACATAAAAAGAAGCTGAAAATCAGGGGACAGGGACAGTTAAGTGAGGGAAGGAGCAAAGGGGAATGATGAAGTCTGAGGTTGGAGTCCAAGGGAATGTAGAGAGGGGGAGGGGCCCAGGAGGAGAGAGGTACTAAGGACATGTGAACGTTAGAATGATGAGCTTCCAGAGAGCACAATGAAATCTATGTAGGAAAGGATGCGATGACTGCCCTTGGGGCCCTCCTTAAATACAGGATCTGGGAGGAACTCTCCATTGTCCACTCCCCATCCTCTCCAATCAGAGGGAGGGAGGGGCCCAAGGGGCAGGGGATACTGAGAAAGTATGAGATTTATGTTTGATGCAATCTTAGAATGATGAGACCAAAGAGCATGATGAGAACCAGGTGTACAGCCACGTGGGAAATGAAGCAGTGAATTCAGTGCTGGCCTTGGAATCAGAAAGATCTGCATTCAAATCCAGCCATGGATATTTACTAGCTGTGTGACCCTGAGCAAGACACTAAAGTGCTTTGTGCCTTAGTTCCCTCATCTACAAAATTAGCATCATCTACAAAACTAGGGGGTTGGGCTTCGTAGCCTCTAAGGGGCCTTTCAACTCTTAATCTATGACCTTGTAATAATCTGGAGTGTCCAGAGAAGTGCAAGCAGAGTGGAGGAGTCCATGTTACATGAGGCTAGGTTGAAGGAAAGGGCATGTTTAGCCTAGAAAAGAGTAGGCTCTGGGGGACAAAATCACTTTATTCAAGCTCTTGAAGGACTATTATGTGGAGGAGGGACTACATTGGCTTTCTAGGGCAGAACCAGGAAAAGGTATTCCTCTTGAAACCCAACTCCTGACTCTTCAGACTTTCTCTACTATGTCAGCTCTTAAATGTTCCCATCCAATTGTCATATTCCAGGATTCTGTGATAGTCTCCGTCTTCCAAGTATGTAGAGACTCCAAAAGGCAATGAGCATACCATTATGGACAATTATTTAACCAAATACCATTGAACTTTGGGGAGGGTAAAGATCAGTGACAAAAAGAAATTTTATCAATGAGGTAGGTTTTGAACCGAGCCATGGAGGATAACCAGTTGAAGAAATAACTTTGTAGCCTTGCTTAAAACTGTTACATTCTTTTTAAAAAGTGGACTGAATATCAGAGTTCAGGCTGAGGTAAAAAGCAAAACACTTAAGGGATCCTACAGCAGTTACCAGAGCAAGTGAAAGGGGCAGTGACCAGGAGGAATTAATCTAGGAAAAGTTGGCTTTTGATGTTTCCCTTTCTCCTTTTCCTTTGATACAGGAAAGACTGAAGGAGTCTATGGAAACATCCAGAGAGCTAATTGGGAGAGCTTAGAAGGCAACTATGTGCTTCCTTTGTGAGCTCTAAGTAGGCAAAGGTTTCTGCTGATAGAGTAAGGGCAAAGTAAAGAATCTGCCTCTGAAGTCTTAGAAGCAAAAATACCCTGATGCTTAATAAAGCCCCAGAGCTGTAGCCACACTGCATATCTTAAATTTCATTTAAGAAAGGGTATAGAGTGAACCAAATCACTGGTTATAAGTAAAAAAGGAGAATAAAAGTTGAGTAAAACAATGGTAGGTAACAGTTAAAGACAGGAGGAGAAAATACCAGTTGGCATCTAGATAGATATCTATTTCTGGATGGCTGTTCTCAAATATATCATCCCTTTGAGAATGTTGCATCAAAATCAAGAACCTGTGATTTCCTCAGTGTGGGAATACCTGTAATGAACACAAAATTCTGTCTGTAAATCTTAGATACATTTTATGGTCACACAGCTAGTAAGAGTCAGAAGCAGCATTTAAATCCATGTCAACTTGACTCCAGGTCTAGCACTCTAAGTCTCTATTCCTTACTCCCCTCCACATACTCTACAATCTAGTGACGAGGGCCTTCCGACTGCTCCTTGTGCATGATGCATGATAGCTCCTAACTCTGGGCATTTGCACTGGCTGTCCCCCATGCCTGGAAATCTTTCCTTTCTCCTGTCTGCCTCCTAACTTCGCTGGATTCCTACAAGTCTCATCTAAAGTCCCACCTTCTACAAAAAGCCATTTCCTGGCCTTTCTAATCTTAGTGCCTTCGCTCTGAGACTACTCGGTTTAATCTCAATACATAGTTATTTGTATGTTGTACCTCTCTTCTCCTTCCCCACCCCCATTTAAACTGTGGGCTCCTTGAAAGCAGGGTCTGTTTTATTGCCTTTCCTTGTACCCCCCTTCTCCCCAGGGCTTATCAGAGTTCCTGGCATGTAATAGGTGCTCGTTAAATTCTAGTTCACTTGACAGGCTATATTGAGACTTAAAATAAAGCAAGACCCTGAACGTCTGCTCAACTATAATTAGGTCCCAGTATTTAAGGATAAGGGGAGAAATGTTGACAAAATGGGACCTCTAGAGGCAATTTTAATACCTTCCAGTACTATGCTATCAATTCAATCAAATGCCCATGTGATTGTGCATGTCCTGTGGCTTGGTGGCCTGAACAGCTTAGTTTCTCCTAGGCATTAATAACTGTTGAGGAGACATACTCAGTATATTCTTTCATTCAATTAGTCATTTTCTGTTAAATAAATCAAACTTTTAAATAATAAACATTGGCAAATAATGTTAATGGATACAATGTTTAAAATTACTTTGAATTTGTGGAATAAAATAAGCATTTCCATAACATCGTATAATAAAAAAGACGATTGTGAAATTCCAAATCTACTATGTACAACTTGCTATTCCTTTTAAATAAACAACAAAGTTATCACATAAATTTCTTTTTTCTCTTTTTTATTAATGGATGTAAATGAAAGCATCATTTTTGTTTTATCCTGTCTTGTAGATTCATTTTTGGACACCAGGAGTTCTCAAGTTTTCTAAATTCACACTAATACCTGTTTAAGAAATTGCTGTATTATGGCAACCTGTAGCTATATTGAACAATGGTTAAAGAGTTTTACTTCAGGACCCCAATAAGAGCTTGCTTTAAGTTATCATTACTTTAAGAACTTGGTGGTAAATGAAAATTTAAAACCAGAAGTAAATGTTGTAATAGCTACTGGCCGTCTTTTAGGATAACCTCCTTCCTGAAACTGGTATGCCTTCTTTTCTTACAGACCTTTGGAACGATCCAGTGAAGATGTGGATATTATTTTCACACGACTTAAAGAAGTTAAAGCTTTTGAGAAATTTCACCCAAATCTTCTTCATCAGATCTGTTTGTGTGGTTATTATGAGAATCTGGAAAAAGGAATAACATGTAAGAAATTTAACATCAGTGGGACACTAGCTTGTCTTTACCTTGAGTTGAGATTATCCTCTGGGGATAAATAACAAATCTGATAAATCCAAACATTCTTTTCTAAGGTGCTAGATCTAGGCAGAATGTCAGGAGTATCAGTAATGCCAATCAAACTTGTCTTATCTTCAGGTGACTTATAGCTTATGGTTAAGTCTTAAATATTTAAACTTAATATTGAGGATAAAGTCAGAGGATGCCTAATTTTGAACTCCTTGGTCAATATCACCACCTACTCTGGTCCTTTGATTAATATTTTGGCATCTTTTTTACCTTTGCAAAAAATGTGTAATTTTATTTAATCAGTTTTCATATTCTAGATTCTTGAGGGATAGAGCATCACTCGGATCCTGTGTCCAATGGCCTTGGCAGGAAGATTGCTTCTGAATTTGGCTCGAACCATTCCACTATTTCCATGAGCCCAAGTAACTTTTCCCCAGATAACTCTTATTCTGTTTGGTTTTCCACCAGCAGTCACTGTGTTGTTTTTGGCTTTGTATACATAAGCACATCTCTTGCCCAAATAGAATTCAGTTTCATCCCTAGCATAGACTCCTTCAATTTTCAGAAGAGCTGTATGTTCCCTCTGGTTTCATAGGCCTCGCTTGTAGCCAGCAAAAATGGCCTTGTACCACAGTCTTCCAGACATTTTGCTGTTCTAGAAGTCTTGTTTCCACCAGGCCTCTCAGGTACCAAGATGGAGGAAAAAAGCTATTTTGGCATTTTTTTACATTTGCTTTGGGAAGCTCATTTGCTAATAAGAATATTTTTTAGTGTTGACTTTTGCTTCCAGTTTGGGGATAGCTGGTAGGGAAGACACATGTTCAGATGTATTTTTTAAATCTATACACCTGGTTCCTCTCCCAACTCAAGAAAGGCATGAGCCAGCATGAGAGAAACTTAGCTAGAAAAAAGAGACAGCTCAATTAATGCCAATGCTTTTAATTAATTTGAGAAATGGTTTGTTCACTTTCAACATAAAGAAATATTTAAGGGAAAGCTGGGCAAAATGACAGGATAGCTTCGGTGTTTTCATTTGAAGTGTTATGAAATACAGAAATACCTATGTTAAAATGTATATATAACAATAGGAGTAGCTAGGTGGTATAGTGGGTAGAGTGCTGGGCCTGAAGTCAGTAAGACTCATCTTCCTGAGTTCAAGTCTGGCCTCAGACACT
This sequence comes from Phalanger gymnotis, assembly GCA_028646595.1. Lineage (NCBI taxonomy): Eukaryota > Metazoa > Chordata > Mammalia > Diprotodontia > Phalangeridae > Phalanger > Phalanger gymnotis. The sequence goes on along the minus strand of CM053622.1, from coordinate 631,193,420 downwards.
TACTAGCTGTGTGACGCTGGGCTGGTCACTTCATCTTGTTTGTCTCAGTTTCCTCATCTGTAAAATGAGCTTAGAAGGAAATAGCAAAAACCTCAAATGGAGTCATGAAGAGTTGGACACAACTGAAGTGACGGAACAACAACAAAATAAAAGTATTGCTCAGTGCTAAACACAAATGACTTTAGAATTACCTCCTACTTGGATTATCTCTAGTGTTATTCTCCTCTATTTGTGTAACTAACTAGTATATTAACACAGTGCCTGGCACATTGTAAGCATTTAATAAATGCTCTATCTACTTATGTAATGGAGCACTTAGTCTAATGTTTAAAGACAAAAACCTTTTTGATTCTTGCTAATGTAAGACAAAGGTATATTTTTCAAATAACAAAATTACTTTGGGTGATATATATATATATATTCTTTTACATGCAAGCTTTTCTGTCTATGGCAAATATTGATCAAGGGATCTTTAAATTCCTATGAGTTTTTTTTTCTAAAGAGGAAGGTAGAATCTAGCTGGAAATTACTTGTCTTTCCCAAATTCTACCCTGCCAAATAACTTAAAATAATAATTCAAAGTGAATTTTAGAGGGGCAGAAATAATTAAAAGTTGGAGAAAAGCTTAAGATAACTTAGAAGGATCTTAGAAAGATCTGACCTCCTGGGGTGGTGGTCTGGTCAGAGCAAAGTACAGATAATGAAGGTAGATACCCCCCAGTCCACAAATAGCAAACCGTGAGGGCAACCGTGTAGGGGCAGACTTAGCTTTGGGAACTTTCATCCCACAGACTGTGTATGGGGGCCTCACCTGGGGCTGGACACAGGACCTAGGCGCACTTACCAGACCTAGTCCCTAGCTGTTACTTGGGTGGGGAGCAAGTACACTGGTGAATGCAGCAGCAGAGGGGCAGAGCTCTGCTAGTTGTTGTTACTGAAGGAGAACAGAGTCCCTATTTTCAGTTCCAGGGCAGAGGGGGGAGCTAACACTTACCACTGCCAGATGGACTGAAGGGAGCAAGAATGTTGGTGGTGACAGAGGTATTTGGGGCCTTGGTTGAAGCTCAGGGGCAGAGAGGAGTGGCCAAGGTAACTCATAAACCAAGCATGAGCCGGAGGAGCAGTGACCATACTTGGTCTTGGATTACAGAACATTAGAAAAACCAAAAAGTCAAAGACCACCAGATAGCGTTCAGAAAACAACAGCACAAAAAACCTGAAGCCTGAGACATTATCTCCCATACTCCAGGAGCAGAGACTGACTCTAATATAAAGTTAACAACCTAGAAATAGACCAGTTGAAAAACATGAGTAAGCAACAGAGAAAGAACCTGACCATACATAATTACTATGTTTATGGAGGAGATCAGGGTTCAAACTCAGAGGAAGACAATGAAGTCAAAATAGCTACTTGTAAAGCTTTAAATAAAAATGTAAAATGGTCACAAGCCTCCCAGAAATTCTTGGAAGAGCTTAAAAAGGACTTCAAAAATCAAATAAGAGAGGTAGAGGAAAAATTAGGGAAAAAATAACAGAAATGCAAGAAAATCAAGAAAGTTATGAAAAGAAAATCAACTAATAGGAAAAAGAAATCCAAACACTTATGGAAGAAAATAACTTAGTAAAAATTAGAATTGGGCAAAAGGAAGCTAATGACTTCACAAGACATCAAGAAAAAATAAAATCAAAAGAATAAAAAAATAGAAGAGAATATAAAATATCTCATTAGAAAAACAACTGACCTGGAAAACAGATCAAGGAGAGATAATATAAGAATTGTTGAACTACTTGAAAGTTATGATTAAAAAAAGAGTCTAGACATTGCATTTCAAGAAATTATTAAGGAAAATTACCCTAAATTTTGGAACTGGACAGTAAATTATAAATTGAAAAAAACTTACTTATCACTGCCTGAAAGAGATCCTAAAATAAAAACTCACAGAAACATTATAACTAAGTTTCAAAGATCCCAAGTCAAGGAGAGAATATTACTAGAAACTAGAAAATATTATTAGCAACTAGAAAGAGGCAATTTAAATATTGTGAAACTATAGTCAGGATAAGATAGATAAGATTTAGCACCTTCTACATTAAAAGACCAAAGAGCATGGAATAAGATTTTCCAAAGAGCAAAGGAGCTGGACTTGCAATTAAGAATATCCTACTCATCAAACTGAGTATAATTCCCTAAGGGAAAAAATGGATAGTTAATGAATTAAAGGACTTTCAGCTAATTTTGAGGAAAAGACCAGAACCAAATAGAAATTTTGACTTGCAAGAATCAGGAAAAACATAAGGTTAACATGAAAGACCAATTATAAAGGATTCGATGAGTATAAACCATTTGCTTCTTATATGGGAAAATGCTATTTGTAACTCTTAAGAATATTATCATTACTAAGGTAGTTTGAAAGAACATGGAGAAGTGAAATGAAGTAACTTATACAAAAGAGACATGAACTAAGAACTGTTACAGTGGAGAGCAGGAGGAGGTAGAGGGCTGATAGAGCTAGAACCTTATTCTCATCAGAAGTGGGTTAAAGAGGAAATAACATATACATCTAGTAGGGTATAAAAGTATTCTTAACTTATACAGAAGTAGGGTAAGGGGATAGGATAAGCGAGAGAGTCTTAAAAGGGTGTGTAGATTAGGGAGGCAATGGTCAGAAGTAAGTTAGACTTCTGGGAAAGGATAAGGTAAAAAGAAAGAGAGAGAAAGATAAACAATGAAGGAAAATACAATGGAGGGAAATGAACACCTAGTAATTTAACTTTTAATGTGAATGGGATGAACTCACTCATAAAACAGAAACAGCAGAATGGATAAAAAACCAGAACTGACAATATGTTGTTTACAAGTAATATCTTTAAAAATGAGAGACACACATAAAGTAAAAATTAAGAGCTGGAGTGGAGTTTATTATGCTTCAGATGATGAAAAAAGAACAGGGGTAGCAATCGCAATCTGGATTTAGTTACCAGAGATAAGCAGGGAAAGTACATGATGTTAAAATGTACTATAGATAATGAAGTAATGTCAGTACTAAACACATATGCACAACTGCTTTAGCAACCAGAATTTTAAAGGAAAGGTAAATTAACTATAGGTGGAAATAGATAGTGAATTGATAGCAAATAGATAGCAAAATTATAGTAGTGGGGACTTCAACCTTCACCTATCAGAATTGGCTAAATCTAACCAAAAAATAAATAAGAAAGAAGTCAAGGAGATGCATAGAATCTCACATAAGCTAGATATGATAGATATCTTCAGATAATTGAAAGGGAATAGAAAGGAATATACCTTTTTCAACAGTATGGGGCACCTTTAAGAAATTAACCATATATTAGGGCATAAAAACTTAAATGCAGTAAAACAGAAATATGAAATGCATCTTTTTCAGATCATAATGTAATATAATTATATTTAATAAAAGACCATGGAAACAGATTAAAAATTAATTGGAGAATAAATAAATTAATCTTAAAGAATGATTGGGTTAAAAAACAGGTAACAAAATAATAAATAATTTTATTGAAGAAAGTGATAACAATGAGACAACATACCAAAACTTATGGGATGCAAGAAAAGCAGTAATCAGACAAAAATTCATATCTCAAAATTATATCATGCATCAATAAAATTGAGAAAGAGCAGATAAGTGAATTAGGTATGCAATTGAAAAAAAACTAGAAAAAAAAAACAAATTAGAAATCCCCAATTAAACACCAAATTGGAAATCCTAAAAATTAGAGGTGAGATTAATAGAATTGAATGTAAGAAAACCATTGAATTAATAAAGTTATGAGCTGGTTTTATGAAAAAAAAATAAAATAAACAAATGAGTTTTTAAAATGATTTTTAAAAAGAGAGAAAACCAAATCAATAGTGTCAAAAAAGAAAAGAGTGAATACACCACCAATAAAGATGAAATTAAAGTAAGTGTTAGGAGGTATTTTGCCAATAAATTTAACAATTTAAGTGAAATGGAAAAATACCTAAGAAATAAAAACTGGCCAGATTAACAGAAGAGGAAATAGAACATCTAAATAAAACAATTTTAGAAAAAGAAATTGAACAGGCCATAAATGAGCTTTCTGAGAAAAAAGCATAGGACTAGATGGATTTACAATGAATTCTACCAAACATTTAAAGATCATCTAATCCTAATATGAAATAAATTATTTGGAATAATAGGCAAAGAAAATGTCCTACCAAACTCCTTTTAAGAAACAAATATGGTACTGATGCCAAAATCAGGAAGAGCAAAAACAAAGAAAATTATAGACCAATTTCACTAATGAATATTGATGTGAAAATCCTAACTAAAATACTAGCTAGGAAACTACAGCAATATAGCATAACGACTATACATAGGCAAAATGCATATTTTCAAGAAATGAATGAAATTTTCAACATTTTATTTAATTGGAATACTAGCAAATATCATCTTCAATTCATTTGTGATGCAAAGGCTGATGCCCTTTGCAAGATCCACGTGAACTCAATGCAATAACTCCACATTGCCGTCAATTGCCTATGTGTCCAGACTTTAGGAACACCCTGTATATTATAACCAAATGGGATTTATACCAGGAATGTGGGTGTGGTTGGATATAAGGATAACTAGTAACATAATTGATCATATCAATAACAAAAGTAACAAAAATCAGATGATTATATTAGCAGACTCAGAAAAAGCTTTTGATAAAATACAACCCATTCCTATTTAGAAAAACACCTGAAAGCATGAGTACAAATGAATTTTTCCTTAAAATGATAAAAAAAACCTATTTAAAATTATCAGCAAGCATTAGCTGTACTGGGGATAAGCTAGAAGCCTTCCTAGTAAGATCAAGAGTGAAACAAGGATGCCCGTTATCACCAACATTATTCAGTTTTGTACTTCAAGTGCTAGCCATAGCAATTAGTGAAGAAAAAGAAATTAAAGGAATCAGATTGGGCAATGAGTTAATAAAATTCTCTCTTTTTGCAGATGATATAATGGTGTACTTGGAAAATTTTAGAGATTCAACTAAAAAGCTAATTAAAATAATTAATAATTTTTAGCAAAGTAGCAGGATATAAAATAAACCTTTGCTATATATCACCAACAAAGCTCTGCAAGAAGAGATTAGTAAAGGATATTTCATTAAAAATGACCATAGACAATATAAAATATTGGGAATATTCCTACCAAGACAAGCCTGGGAACTATATGAACATAATTATGAAAGACTTTTTATTCAGATAAAGTCATATTTAAATAATTGGAAAAAAGACTAATTGTTCATGGGTGGGCTGTGTTGATATAATAAAAATGATAATTTTGGATTAAACTAATCTGCTTATTTAGTGCTATCCCAATCAAATTACCAAAAATATATTTTATCAAACTAAAAAAATAATAAAACTCATTTGGATGAGTCAAAAATATCAAAGGAATTAATCAAAAAAAATCTAAAAGAAGAAGGTTTAGCAGTACCAGACCTTACAGTCTATTATAAGACAGTAATTATCAAAACTATCAGGAATTGTCTAAGAAATAAAAAGGGGATTAATGGAACAAAATAAACATACAATACACACTAGTAAATATAGTAACCTTGTGTTTGGTTAAATGTAAAGATTTAAGTTTTGGGGGTAAGAATTAGGAAAACTAGAAAGCAGTCATACAGATATTAGATATAGACCCATATCTTACACCACCTGCCAACGTAAGGTCAAACTCGATACATATCCTAGACATAAAGAGAGATATAAGTAAACTAGAGAAACATGGAGCATATAACTATGGAACATACCTACTAGATTTATGGATAGGAAAATTTATGAATAAACAAGAAATATATAGCATCATGATATGTAAAATAGATAATTTTAATTACATCAAATTACATTATATATATACATATATATGTGTGTATATATATACATATATATATACACATAAATAAAACCAATGTAGCCAAGATTAGAAGGAAAGCAGAAAATATGGGAAAAAATTATAGACAGTTTCAAATAAAGGCCAACTATCTCAAACATATAGAGAACTTAAAATTTATAAGAATATGAGTCATTCCCCAATTGATAAATTGTCAAAGTATATGAACAGGCAGTTTTTGGATGAAGAAATCAAAACTATATATAGTCATATGAAAGAATTTTCTAAATCATTATTAATTACAGAAATGCAAATTGAAGCAACTTTCAGATTCCTTTTCATATATCTCAGATTGGCTAACATGATAGGAGAAAATAACAAGTGTTGGAGAGGATGTGGAAAAATTGGGACACTGATGCATTGTTGGTGGAGTTGTAAACCAATACAACCATTTTAGAGAGCAATCTGTAATTATGTCCAAAGAGGTATATACATCTACCCTTTGACCCAGTAATACCATTATTAAGTTTGAAGGTGATCAAGGAAAAAGGAAAAGAACCTCTATGTTCTAAAATACTTATAGCAGCTCTCTTTGTGGCGGCAAAGAATTGGAAATTGAAGGGATGCCTATCAATTGGGGAATGGCTGAACAAGTTGTGGAATATGATTGTGATGGCATACTACTGTGCTGTAAGAAATGATGAGCATGTCAATTTTAGAAAAACATGGAAAGACTTGCATGAAATAATGAAGACAAGCAGAACAGTAACATTAACAATTTTTGAAGAATAACTGTGAATGACTAAGCTATTCTAAGTAATATATTCAAATATATTCAAATTATATACAATACAATTTATATAATATATAATACCCAATATATTCAAATCAACTACAAAGGACCTATTAAGGAAGATGCTATCCACCTCCAGAGAGAGAACTGATAGATGGATGGATGTATTGTATAGTTTCACATTTAGATCTGTGTCAAATATTGGTCTTCTTCTCTAGTGTGGGATGGGGTGAGGAGAAGAAGGGAGATATCTCAGAATTCAAAATTGAACAAATAAATAAATGAGAGGGGGGGAGTTTATGGACACATTGTTAATGCTTATCTTCAAATTCTACTTTTTATATTTTCTTTTTGCTGTAGAATCTTTCAGAGCATTTAAGTAAATTTTCATTTCCTACCAATAATTTTTGCATTGTAGAATAGATTAGAAATGAAATAAAAAAAGATTAGACTTCATTGTATTGGTAGGGCAGAGCCACTGGGAATAACTAAAGTAATTTTGTGCCCCTTCCTAAGGCTATAATAAAACCTACCACTTAATTTTAACTAAAATTCAGAATTAAACAAGAAAAAATCTCAATGGCTATGGTATAATCTTAAAGTTAAGAGAGTGAATAAAGGAAGTACAATGGTTAATTATTAGGCATTAATTTGACAAACATTTTCACCAAAAGGTAGTGAAATGGTCTTAGATTCCCTTGAAAAGAAAGTGGGACACAGAGAAACCTCTTCTTTTCATTCTCTGACTATTCTAACAGTCCCATTCTGCACCATGACCTCGTTGTCTTCATCCTGTTGGGTCTTGTGGTGACTTTTTCGTAACAACAGATTTACCCACAACTGTGTTCAAAGCAGTAGCGAGTTTCCCAAGGACTCTCTTCTCTAGCCGAAGAGTTGACTTTAATGGAAACTTCCAGTAGCAGAAAGCAGTGGGACAGAAGATAGTGCCAAGAGCAATGTCAATGAGATGAATGTGATGGAAGAAACAGAAGTACACATTGCTATCATTTCTTTTGAAAAACCAACAATGACACCAGAAACTGAAGCAAAGGCTAGTCTATTCCTAAGAGCTAGCGTCTTCTCCCTAGGGACTTCACTGACTATCCAACAAAATCCTAAGCTTTAGAACAAGCCCACTTCAGTGAGATTATACCAACTAGTAAAGGTTTTTGTCTAAATAGGGTTCTCTGCTTGGTTGTCATTTAAAATTTAAGGGTTGGGAACAAGTATTTATTAAGCAGCTACTACATACCAGGGCAGATAGGTTGCACAGTGGATAGAGCTCTGGGGCTAGTCGGGAAGACTCATCTTCCTGAGTTCCTGACACTAGCTGTGTGACCCTGGGAAAGTCACTTTACCCTGTTTGCATCAGTTTTCTCATCTGAAAAATGTTCTAGAGAAGGAAATGGTAAACCAGTCCAATATCTTTCCAAGAAAACCTCAAAGGGGATCACAAAGAGTCAGTGATGACTGAAAATGACAACAACTGTGTGCATTGTGTTAAGCACTTCACAAATATTACCTTATTTAATCCGCACAATAACTTTGCAAAGTAAGTGCTATTATCCTCATTTTGCTGTTGGGAAAACCAGAGCAGACAAAGGTTAAGTGACTTGCCTGCCCAGGGTTGCACAGCTAGTAAGTGTCTGAGGTCAAATTTGAACTCAGGTCTTTCTGACTCTTGGCACAGTACTCTTTATACTATGGCACTTAGCTGCCTCTACTTGATGGCTTATAACATCATTGGTATCATAGATTTAGGACTTAAAAAACTGCCAAACGCTTATAAATAAATAGGTTTAGTGACGAGTGACAGACATATGTTTTTAGTAGTTTGAGGGTTTATTTAACACAAATGAAAATGTGCAAAGCTTTTTACTCATTTTCTTCACTCCTCAATCTAGCATTTGAATTGGTGATCTTGATGGCTAGCTGAACTGCTCTCTCAACAATAACTTAGAGGAAACATTGGGAGCAGTCTCAGCACAGTAAGATTTGTTGTACATCTAGACCACTGCACTTCTAGCTCTTTGACACTATGCACCTGAAATCTTCCTGAATTCACTCAGTAGCATGTGTTTTGTCTTCTTATTGCTTCCGTAACCAGTGTTGAGCATCAAGATCTGGCCCTTGAGTTGTCTTTTGCACCCTGTTATCAATGCCCCTTGGTTTACGTACGCCATTTTCTCTTGATCTTAACATCTGTCAGACTAGTGCTGGGTGAACTTTTTATTCCTCTTCGTGGTGATTTTAGGCTTCATGAGGGGTCTGAGGGCAAGAATGGCAATGGCAAAGAGAAAGAGGCCCTTCCATGGGAAGTACTGACAGAGAGATTTTTTAAAAACAGGTTTTTTAAAGTTTAAAGTAATTTATTTTGCTAGATGAAAAGGCCTGGACTCTTTGTGTGTATGTTTATTTAGAAATTTTTGTATTAGTTTCATACTCATGGTGAGTGGCCTAGGAAATATAAGTATGTGCTAGCCTCAGGCTCATTCCATTTCTTTTTCCCTGTCTCATAGGCTTCTGTCTCATGGCTACTGAATCCTTTTTTGCCCCAATTTTCTACCATGATCCTGTAGGACAATCTTAATACAGGTGACACCTATGGCTCCATAGATCAATGTCAGCCATTTGTATTAGCAAATTTGGCTCGCTTTTTACAAGCTTTGGAGTGAATTTCCTCTTGTTTGTTTATAATTAATTTATGTCTCCAAGACTGATATTAATAATAAATATTGTATTATCACCACCCCTTTCCACAAAATGAAAAAGAAATAGGTTTCCTACTTCATTCCACTGCCAAAATTCCACCACCAAAAAGCATTGGCTCTTGCAGACATAATAGAAAGGACATGAGAAATAGGTTTTGTGTTCATATATTTTCTTTCTTTGACTCTCAAAAAGTTGTCTCTGAAAATATTCTTTATGGAGCAGATGACACACAGGTGTATGGAGGAGCACTTAGTATCCAGAGGGGTCAGTATCTTGAGGATTTAACAGCTTTGGATTGTAAGATTAATGGAGCTCTTCCAATATTAGTTCTAGCATAAACTCTAAATAGTAATAAGTAAGTGTGTAGGGTGTTCAATTTAGTAAATTCTTTTCAAAATATGTTTTGCTTAATTATGCTAAATATTGTCAGATAATTACAGTGCCACATCTTCACCCAGTAGCTCCATCTAAAACATTAGAGTATTCTCTTTCATGGTCTTCTCATTCTCCCAGACTGGATTTCTATACTTCTACTTGAAATACAATAATTAGCTAATTTTAAACCTAAGGAGAAATATAATGACATCTAAGTCCACGTGATTACCTCCTCTTTGGCTTTAAGGAGGATGTTTCAGACAAACGCTATGAGTTTAGTCATAATCATGCCAAGCCCCCGGTTAGAAGAATTCTTGACATTTTGACAGAGGTTTATATCTCTGCCTAACTTTACATTTATATATATCTTCTAGTTAACTTCAAGCTTCTGGGGAGGGTGTTGAAATTTACTGGAAATGTTTGGGTAATGAAATATAGATTATATTATAGTGTCTATGAAGAAGCAGGCACTAGGAAAGGAAACTGGAGAAAGAGCTGCCCACTTCTTGGGACTTCTCACAGTTTGGATCTTCTGCTCTGAGATGCTTTTGTATTCTATGTGTATAATCCTCTTCATTATCCTTTCTTTCTGCCACAGCTCAGTCCTACTTTTGTGTCTTAAAGGTGTGCTGGAAAGCCACATACTTGAACTTCTGGAATTCTTCCTCATTCTACCTAACTCAATGCTTATATGCAGAATCTAAAGGATGTAATTAAATCTTCCATCCAATTGGATAAGACCTTGTCTAATATCATTTCACTTCATCTAATGGCTTTCAAAGACTTTGTGCCCTTACTTAGTCCAAGGGTTTAGGATTTATTGGTTACTGATACATGTTCTCACCTAAATGGGATGAGGTGGTTTCAACTCAACCCTTACATAAATATGGATTGTTGGACAAATATCAGCAAAATAAGTTTGTTGTTGCCATATTGAAGATACTTCTCTGGAAGAAAATGGGTTACCATTAAATGACTGTTGAGCAAGTCTTAATTTGCAATTTAGGTCCAAATATAGTAGAAAGAATATTAGTTCCGGAGTCAGAGTAGCACATGGTTTCAAATCTTCCCTCTGATGCTTATGACCTATATGAGCTTGGGCAAATCACTTAACTTTCCTGGATAGATCTCAGTTTCCTCATCTGTAAAATGAAAAGAATGGACTAGAAAACATCCAATTTTAAAACTAATGATTCTTTCATCCCATGATAATTCTTACCCATGATGACTCATGAAATGGTGAACCTTTCTTGACTAAGTCCACGATAGATACATTCTCATCAAGGTGCCACTGATTCTTAAGAGTCAAATTGATTCCAGGGCTTAATTGGTTGGTATATATTTGATTATAAATTAGCTTCCAAAAGATTATCTTTTACCTTACTGGGCAATAGTGTGGGAAAAAAAAAAACCTGTTTGCAGCCTTTAGAGAACCTTAAAGGAAAGGTTCCAAATCAGACCCTCATAGGTTCTGATGCCACCAGTAGAACGAAGAATGGGAGAGATCACTGGAAGCAGTGTAGTCTCATGGCAAGAGTCTCAAATTTAGAATATGTTCTAATCCCAGTTCAAGTAATAAGTAGCTGAATAATTTTAGGGAAGGCACTCAACCTCACAGTGCAGTTTCCCTCTCAAGACAAGGACAACTAATAGCTGTTCTATGTACTTTGTAGGGCTGTTATGAAAATAAAATGAGATTGTAGATGAGAAAGGTTTTTTTGTGGGGGGAGAGAAAAACTATACTCAGTATGAGATGAAGTCATCTAAAAGAATAGGTAAAAAGTTAGACTTGGTGAATACAAATGGTGGTGATGTCTAGTAGTGATCACTTAGATCTAGGTGGGGTTTTTTTGTACATGACATAATGTTGATTTAGGAGAGGAATTGCTCAATTACTCAGTGTTTTTCTCTTTTTCAAAAAGTGAAAGTATGTCAACCTACTGTAGACAGGTGGGATGAAGATGAGCTATTGTGATATTTTCTGAGAATTTCCCTTAAAAGAGGCCTTTTAAAAAGAAGACTTAATTGCTAATTATGACAACCAGCAAAAGGGAGTAGGCCGGCTTTGAAGACAGTTTTTTTAATCACTTTTTTTCCTTTTGTTTAACATTTACTCAAAAGTTTGACTAGCCCTTCCCACATTTAACAGTAAAATAATGGCACATTGGATGGAAAGGAATGTTGACTATACTGTGTATCAGTAAAAATAGCTTAAATTTATTTACCCTGCTAGTTACAGTCAAGCAAATTTGGGATACATGAAGAGACTTTGCTTCTGAAAAATAAATAACTTATATTATGAACTTTTCCTTCTCTTGACTTCCTCATAGAGGAAGAGTATTGAACTTAGAATCTGAAGGTCTGGGTTCAAATCCCCTTTAAACAATGAACAATTGTATGATCCATTTAACCTCTCTGAGCCTCAGTTTTTAAATCTACAAAATGGGAATAATGGCATGTATTTTCTATACAATTGCCCTCCATCAGTCATGCCATCTAGAAACTTTGACTGATGAACTAAAATGAGAATTTAGTTTTTTATGGAATTGTTATGTGATCGTCATTAACTTCTCTGCCAGAAATTGTGAGTCGAATATAAAATATCCGTGTCTTTTCCTGACCTCCTCATCTGGTATAGTTCTTTTAAAAGATACCTTTACTTGTGAAGGGTTTTTGAACCAGGCATTTCAACCCTCTACCCCCACCCCTAGGTACTCATTTTTGGAATAATTCAGAAATACTGTCTTAAATAGGTGCAGGTGATGGGGTTTCTATTATCTAACCCTAATTTCTATGACATCCCAAGTGAAAGAGAGAATGAGGTTCAAAAATAAGAAGCCCCTTATATAGTCATTTGTCAAGTTAGCGTATTAACTACAGAACAATGAACAAATGAATGACTGTGAGTACAACAGTATTTTTTTCCCAAGGAGAATATAGTTGACTCTTTTAGTGGGATAATTTATTGGACAGCGTATGAGGTGAGATGCTGGTCTGGAGAGTATATTACTAGATTATCAACTTTCTGAAGGCAAGAATTATGTCTTATTTATTTTCCTATTTCACATAGTCTAGCACAGTATATTGTACATAGTGGGTGCTTCTTAATAAATCGCTGTCATATGAATGAATGAATATTGCTTTAAATGCAAGTTATCAGGAGCATGGTAGAAAGAACCCTGAACTTGGAGTCAGGAGATCTTGGTTTGATTCTAGTCTCAAATATTAGGTCTGTGAATTTGGGGGGAATATTTAACAGTTTTCCCTTCTGTGAGATTGAAGTTTATAATATTGGTACTATATCTCTTGCACAGAGCTGCTTTAAAATGCTTTGTAAATGGTAAAACATGGAACAAACATGTTCTATTTGTCGTACTAAAAACAAGTAGATTCAGTTATATTCTGTAAGTTTGCTGGTTTTTATGTGTGAGGTAAATACTTTAACGTACTCAATTTTGGGGAGTTAATACTTAATTGGCATTTAGAGTATATTTTGTTTAAGGTTTGCAAAATACCTTACATACGTTATCTCATTTGAGCCTCAAAACAACCTTGTGAGGTAAGGTACTAAAGGTATTGTTATCTCCATTTTACAGATGAGAAAACTGAGGCTTAAGAGAGGTTAAATGATTATCAATTCAAAGAACTAAAATATGGGAAAATACACTTAAGATGAAAAATATTTTGAACTTAATTCAATCTTTCTTTAGAAAATCCTCAAGGATCATATTGTTCATCATAACAAACATAAATTACCATCATTCTGTGGTTTTGAAGAAGCTATTTCCCAAGAATCCTCTTTGATAGAATGTGGGATAAGCCAGCTTTCACAGCAGCTCAAAAAGATCTATATATTTATGTACAAGAAGTAGGGCAGCATGGAAAGGAATTGGAGAAATGGATTGGAGATAGGAATATTTAAAAAAGGTAAAAGGGTTTTTTAAACTAAAAATAAAGGTATATTTTTTCCATATTTGTGATAATCTATGAACAAACTCACCAAGTAATGAAATCAACTTATTCTTAGTCGGTTTATGGTACTTCTTTTCAGTATTTCGTCAAGGTGATATTGGAACAAACTGGTATGCAGTCTTGGCAGGATCCTTGGATGTTAAAGTATCTGAAACCAGCAGTCACCAGGTAAGGTTTCAACTTATTTATTTTAGAATCAAGCTTTTTTTTTTAAATGGCAAGATCTAATATTTTATATGAAAGAAAATGATTTAAAACAATCCAGTTGACCCCACATATTTTTGTGCATTTAAAAGTTTCTCAGCAGAAAAATCAATTCTGTCCTTTAGATAGCATTTCTATGATATACCATAAGAAGTCTTCTCCATCATAATGCCTTACTTCCTATTATGCTGTGTTCCCCAAGAATTGAGACCTCACCACCTTTGGGAGATGCAGGAGAATTCTGACAACCATTATTGACTCATTCTCTCTGTCTCTGTCTATCTATCTGTCTGTCTGTCTGTCTGTCTGTCTGTCTGTCTGTCTGTCTCTCTCTCTCTCTCTCTCTTTCTCTCCTGTTTCTCCCTCCCTCCACATAAGAAAGGAAGATTGATTACTTGGAAAGATAGTAGAAATGAACAAAGACAGCCAAAGAACAAATGCTATACTTACCCTTGGCACAATGGGCTCTTAGCTTTCAGAATATTTTTTTTTCCATTCTGTGACGTGATCCTAAATTTTCCACAGTGTGCTCTGCTCCTTTATAATATGATCTCCTTGATATCAGGGACTACTTTTCTTTCCTGTTTGTACCTCCAGCACTTACCACAGTGCTTTGTACCTAGCAAGTACTTAACAAATTTTTTTTGTTGATTCAGTCATTTCTACATTCATCCATTCATTTCTATATATGTGACTTAGAGCAGTTATTTAACTTCTTTGGGCCTCACTTTCCTGATCTGTCATATGAGGAGTTTGGACTAGATGACCTTTGAGGTTTACATCTTTGATCCTATGATACCTTAGGCTTGTTAGACACTTTATTGCAGCTCAGCTGGGGAGGATCCCATTCTCCCCTGCCTTCGCTCAGGTGCCTGAAATTATTTTAGTAGGAGACAAAGCCTTTCATTATAAAACTCGAGAGGAGACTTAGGACCAGGAGACATCAGAATAGCTTTTGATACTGGGCACCTAAAAGAGAGAAGATCCATAAAGAAGAGGGCCCCCTAGCATAGAGAGGAGGCTGGAGTGTGAGGAAGGTGCCAAACTTATAAACTATAGGGTTATGGTGCCGCCCAGTCCTGCTTTTTTGTTCTGATCAGTGGGGCCCTTCCATTTGTGGCTGTACTGGTAAATTCAGAAACAGAAGTCAGCCAGCAGAGGGAGCTACATTACCATTCAAAATTTTCACTAATGCGTTGAATGAAAGCATAAGGAGACTGCTTTGTCTTATTTGCAGGGTGGGATAGCTAATCCTTTGGACAAATACAGCCAGGATCCATACAGGTCTTGATGAACTGGAACAATGGATTGGAGAAAATAAGATCAAACTTATTAGTGATAAACTTAATTCTGCATTTGGATTCAAGAACAATCCCATAAGTTACAAGATGAATAGATGATGGTTAGACAGTCTTGGTAGTTTTAATGAAATGCAAACTCAGCTGTTTCATACGTCGACCAGAAAGTCAGTGCGATCTTGGGCTTCATTAAGAGATACATAGTATGCTGAATACAGGACACAATCTTTTAGTTGTATCCGGCTATCGTAGTTTGACCACAGCTGAAGTATGAGTTCAGTTCTGGATACTGTATTTTAGCAAACAGGCAAGTGGAAGAACCTCCAGAAGAGAGAATCAGAATGCCAAATGACCTTACAGCCATGTCCAGGAGCTCTGATGTTTAACCTAGAGAAGTCTTGGAGGTGCAGGGTAGAGAGCAGAGATTTACAATGGTCTTCAAATACTGGAAAGGCAGCTATACAGAAGAAAGATTACGCTTGTTCTACTTGGGTCTAGAGGCAGGTAGATGTGGATAGAGTGTTGAGTCTGGACTCAGGAAGACCTGAGTTCAAATGTGACCTCAGACATTTACTAGCTGTGTGACCCTAGACAAGTCACTTACCCTCTGTTTGCCTTAATCTACTGGAGAAGGAAATGGCAATCCAGTCTAGTATCTTTGCCAAGAAAACCCCATGGACAGTACTGGTGTGCCATCGTCCACATGGTCAGGAAGAGTTAGACATGACTGAACAACAACTTGGGTCTGCGAGCCGGAACTAGTACCAGTCATTAGAAGTTTCAGAGAGTTCGCCATCAAGAATTTCCTAACAACTGGAGCTACCTCAGACTAGAATGTCAGGCACTGGGCTCCCCATCACAAGACAGGCCTTTAAAACAAAGCTGTGTTACTGACCATTTGTTGGCAACATTGTGGGGGGAGGGGGAAGGCTCTTTCTCTCCAGAGATCCCGTAACTCTTTATGAGGAAGATTGCCAGCCTGCTGGTTTACTGCGGCCTACCTGGGCATGTCGATTTGATGCATTAACATTTCAAGACAAGTAAGTCAAGAAACAGTGGCCAAAGACATCGGGGCTGAGTTCTTGGTGTGGCCTTGACCCTTTACATCTTCTTAGTCTACCTTTTGGTTCAAATGCTGATATGGGGCACCAAGAAAACATCTAGCTACAGAGGCAAGAGGGACTCCCATAGTTTCCAACTACTTCTGTGACCCAAGCAGCATCTCTGGGAGTTGGGGATGTCTCTAGGGTTTGGCATGGTAACAGAATAGGAGTAGATATGGGGAATATACAGGGTTTGCTGGAGCCCAGGGTGAGAAGCAGGGGCTCACAGAATTTTGATCTGGAAGTATTTTAGACCCCTTTTATGGAAGATGGAAGCAAGGCATAAGGAAGTTAAATGTCTCGACAGGAATTGAGGGAAGCAGGAGAAGAAGGGGGGGGGGTGGGAAAGCCAAGGCTTTGAGCCTGACTTTCTGCTGCTTCAGGACTTCCTTCTGGTATAAATACTTGGAGACCTTTGTCTGTCCCTAGGCATATCCTAGTCTTCCTCCTCCATCCCTCCAACCCTTTCCTTTCTCTCATGAGCCCAAGGGATTGGCCAGCTTGCTTCCCTTTCCACTTCTACCAACTATTGTTTCCACTTTGGCCTTTTCTCCTCCAAGGAACACTGTGGAACATAGTTTATTCATTGTTTATCCTTTACCTTCCTGTTTCTGCAAAAAGCACTCCTTTTGGAGGACTCATAAGAGTTTTTACTACTAATGCCTGGAAATGGGAGTAAATGATTTCCTCCTAAGCCTTCCCTTCTCCATCTCTCTACCTTTTTTTTTTTTCTCATTTAGACTTTGTAGAAAAAAGACAAAGTTATATGCAGTTGCCCATAGAAGATCTTTGGATATACAAAATACAGAAGGAGGATTCATCGAATTTCAGAAAAATGAAAACTATACACAGACTTTATGGGAACTGGGCCCAGTTGAGAATTCTGGTGGGGATAGGGCTTCAGGCGGGAGTGGGCAATGAGGAGATGGGATGGCAGCTGGGGAAAAGTCATGAGGGCAGTTCTGGGGGAGAGGGGGGAGCAGTGAGGTTGGAAGGTCTTGAGAAAGAGATCTTATATTATTCAGTTTATTTAAGTTTCTTCCAAGGCCTCCCTGTTTCATAGGCCTCTCCTCTTCATGGAGGCCATCACCTTCTGTAACATAGCCCTTCAGGACACTGATCTTTTCTCTGCTGATCTTTTCTATTTCACCCTTGCTTTCTACCCCTTCACAACTTGTTCTTAGGAATCATGAGATTTCAAGCTGGGAGGTTCCTTAGAGATCATCTAATCCAACCCCCTCATTTTTCGGATAAGAAAACTAAGACCACAAGAGATGGAAGTGACTTAAAGAAAGCCACATGGTAAACGAAACAGCTGGTATCTATATACATCAATTTTCCTGGTTGATGAGGA
The DNA here is from genome assembly GCA_028646595.1 of Phalanger gymnotis. Lineage (NCBI taxonomy): Eukaryota > Metazoa > Chordata > Mammalia > Diprotodontia > Phalangeridae > Phalanger > Phalanger gymnotis. Next base: position 631,175,724 of record CM053622.1, on the reverse strand, counting down.
AATAAAGTCATTGACTGAGCAGCTTCAGGCCCTAGGTGCTGCTCTTGTAGCTCCCCAGAACCTGAGCCATCAATGTCCCCTGAGCTAAGATTAAAGAAATGCCCTGACTCAGCCTTTCCTCTCTCCTAGGCACAAAGTCTGCTTCCAGCTTTCCATGTTTATGTCCCTGCCACTGTCTTCTTAGGATTGCCTGTGTTCTTTGGACTTCCCTAGTTGTTCTATTTGCCTTCACTTCATGACTTTTCTTACCCTCTATGAAATAGTTTCCTTGCATTACTCCAGGGCAGGAATTCTTAATCTTTCTTATATCATAGATCCCTTTGGAAGGCTGATGAAGCCTACGGACATCTCAGAGTAATATTTTAGATATGTAGAATAAAAAATAAAATCACAAAGAAAACCAATAATATTGAAACATAGCTATTTAAATATATTTTAAAAAACAAAGTTCATGGACTCTAAATTAAGAAACCCAGAGTTAGAGGTGACCTCACTTTAGAACTAGTTCATTTAATTTCCATTTGGAGGAATCATTTACTGAGATTTATTTGTCTAATTCCTTCAGGATGCTTTTTCCAAGTAGGATGCTCCATTCTCAGGACAGATGCCTAAGGATGCTATATTCCCACAAGATCCTTCATTGCAACACTTCAATAGACTTTTTGTCCCCCCCCCCCCTTATTTATATATAATGATAGCAAATGCAGTATCAGTTCGTCATTAAATTTCAATGGCAATATAACCAGTTTGTCAAAATTTTAGTAAAAATAAATTAATATGAATGGTTTACATATATGCATACATGTATATGTCTGTTTGCATGCATGCATGCATGTGCACATTCTCTCTGCACCGTGTTTTTTTTTTTAAGCAGGCAGGATTTTTTTTAAAATTTATTTTTTATTTTTAGTTTACAACACTCAGTTCTACAAGTTTTTGAGTTCCAAATCTGCACTGTTTTAAGGAATGAAACCCTACAGGTAAGTATTGGATTAACGAAAATGAGCTTGCAGACATCATAGTGTTAGGACCACCCAAATTTTTGTAAAGACGGTTGTCTTCCCTTTTCTCATATGTGTGGGAACACTCCCAATGATATTTATGCGATTATAGAAAAGTACTTGGACGGAAGGGAAGATACGTACTGACCGTATCATAGCCAAGAAAAAAATACAATAAGGCTATTACCCTGGCTATGTTGCCCTCCCCATTGGGAATGTTGGCAAATCTTATGGGAGAGGAAAGAATGCCAATGGGAAGGGAAAGGAGGAGTCATGGTAACAGTAACTGGCTTAGAGATGTACCTAGCAAGGCTTTGAAATCAGTGATATGAAGAGGTTAGCTTGAAAGCCAGAACTGAAAGCCTAAACAAATTAGAATCCAGCTAATAGAGTTTAATTCTGAAAACAAGGAAAATAGTATGATGATCCATTAAATTATCTACAGTTTTAGATCTTAAATGTCTATTTGAAGTGCTAATAATCAAATGTGATAAGTAACAGCCTGACAATAACAAAACAAAGGCAGCCACAAGAAAACAAGATATGGAATCAAAAGAGCTGGGGTCAAGTCTCAGATCTGCCACTTACCAGTGGTTTGAGTTTGGACTTGCTAATTCAACTCTCTGCGCTTTAATTTCCTTATTTACAAAACAAAGAACTCAAACTTAGATACTATCAAAGACCCTTTTCAATTTGAAAGTCCATGGAACCGTGTCTATAGCTGTGACTGCAAAGCTGTTATTTTACCACAAGGGGGCGGTACTAGAATGTCAAAAGGCAGAAAAACTTACAGACACTTGGAATTCTAACTTTGAATATTTAAGAAAATTGCTTAGCAATTTCATTTTCCTCTGAGAAACACAAAATCAAAAAACAGGTATATTTTAGTGAAATTTAGGAAGCTAATTTGTTTACCAATTTTAGCTCCTCAGTAATTCATGCTGTCCTCTTCTCTCTCATACAAAAGCTGTATTTCTAAAGTCTTCCAGCAATGTGTGTGTAGATACTAGGCTATTTCTCCCATAGCAGAGATAGCCACCTCCCTTCCTCCTTTGCTGTCTGTTTCTCTCCCTCACTCCTTCTACCTCTCTCCCTCTCCCCCTCTCTCCTTTTCTTCTTTCTCTCTCTCTCTCTCTCTCTCTCTCTCTCCCCCCCCCCCCTTCCTCCCCTTCTTTTTTCAATAAAAGATCACTTCTAGAGAGCTTGCTTTGTGGTAAGCAGTAATCAATATAGTTTATAGTGGTAAATGTAATTCCTTACTATTTGTCAATGTTTAAATTGTGAGAGAAGTCAAAGAATTTGATAGTTGATTTTTCTCCTTAGCAAATTGCCTACTTTCTCATCTCCAGAAAACCTTTGGGGGAATAGTCTACAAGTATATCCTGTGTACATGGAAAAAATGTGAGAAAGGAATAGACAGCTGTTCTGAGACAATTTCTGCAATAGATTAGGTCTTCACATTCCTATAGATGATGAAGAGAAGTAACAGATATAAGATTTTGCTGCTTTTATTGGAATATTCATTATTGATTACTTATGCCCACTCTCCCTCAAATTTGACTTGGAGAACAAAACTTGACCTCAAAGACTCTGTTCCTTCAAGGAATCCCCCAGGCATATGTTAAGCTCCTTCTAGATTCCTTGCTAGACACCACTCTGGATCCCTTTTTCTGAAGATTTCCTTATCATCACTATCAAGTGATGCATTAAACAGGGAATGGTTCTTACTACTGTCATGCAAAATCTCCTTGTTGTTGTTGTTATTGTTTGTGCTGTGTTCTGGAAGAGGAACAAAGACATGAGGAAGGTGATCTCTTAACTTGCAAGTGAATTGGATTTAACTGAGGCAGGTTTGTGCAAAGTCACCAGCCTCACTGTTTCCTCAGGAGACATCTGGGTCCAGTGGTAAGATATAGGTCAGGACAACTGGAGATGGCCCCGGATGCGGTGGCAGACCTTGGCCTTTTTATGATAAGATCTTTAACAGGTCCCAGTTAGTCTGAGGCAATGCCCATTTAGTGGTTAAGGCTAGGTAAGAAATGAGGCAAAAATGGCCTATTTTTTACCTAGTCAAAAAAAATCAATCTGGGAGAGCTGTACACAAGTCAAAGGAAGGACAAGTTTCCCCATAAATAGTAGGTTTCTGCTGATACTCCCATTTGTGGATGCCATCCTTTCAGTTGCACTGAATCCAAGAATGCCACATGAAAATGAGACCCATGGCCACTCGGAAGACATCGATGTTGCAAGTAGTTGAAGGAAGTCTGTGAAAACTAAAGAGATAAAGCCTACGTATTGCCCGTATTGCATAAATACCAAGACAATTAGGCAGTGCAGGGGCAAGAGTGCTAGAATTGGAGTCAGGAAGAACTGAATTAAAACACTACCTGAAGCTCTTACTAGCCATGTGACCCTGGACAAGTCACTTAACCTCTCCCAGTCTCAATTTCTTGATCTGTAAAATGGGGAGAATAATGCCTCATAGTATTGTTCTAAGATCAAATAAAATAACATATACAGTGCTTGGACACCTTCAAGCGCTATATAAATGCTGACTATTCTTATCGTTATGATGATGATAATGGTGTACAGTTGGATAATAGATTGCATTCGATGTCACTTTGCCCATTAAGTTACTCCATGAGTACATATATCTTGGACAGGAATTGTATATGGACAATTACTTCAGGTTAGAATTCATTAGGAAGAGAGTGGACTGGGATGTGTTTGGGAAATGCATAGTGCTTTTGGTGATTCTAAGATGCTCCCTACCACCAAGGCCCATCTTTATAAACAATAGAATGTAACTTCATTCAGTCTTTGTATCTCTTAACATATAGTGACTTGCATATAGTAAATGATAAAAAAAGTATTTGATGAATGAATGTACATAATCTCCTGCTATGTGACCTTAAGCATGGAATACTTCAAATTCAGAAGAATCACCATTTCTTGTGTCCCAAAAGACAATGAATAGCGGTATGTTGAAACATATTATCGGTGATAGAAGTGCTATAAGCTACATTTGTGCCTAGAAAAGAGATGTGTCAATCAAGGTTCAGGGTAACTATTCTGTGAAGGATTTGCAGGATTACTTAGACAAGAAGCAGGCAAGAATATGAGAAAGCTCGAGTGGGCTGAAATCTTTGCTGGTGTAGTGAATGCCCATACCTATGAGATTCAGTAAAGTATTGAAATATTTTATTTTGTTGTCTCTATTGTCATGGAATCCAATAATGAAAAGGTGTTAAGTTTCAGCTGTGGGACCTATGAGTGTAGAGTATCAGCCTAAATCAGTGTCCTAGATAGTGTTCTATGAGAACCTTTACTTACTTAATGACTTGTATAACTTTGCAAGCAGATTCCAGGAAGAGGTTTTGGAAGTAGCAGAAGAAGTTTCTTTATTGTTTGTTGGATGAAAGCCTTTGACTTGAATGTGTTCTACCTATATCTGATAGTAAAGTTTTTCCTCTTGACAGTAAATGCAATCAAGTTTGTGTGGCAAGCTCAGAGATCAGGTTACATTAAATTTTATTATTTAAAAAGACTCAGGAGCACTTAATAAATTTGAGTGATAAATTCGAGCTAGTGCAGGGAAGCCAGAATCTATAAAACTTAATGGAAAATGCTGCCCAGAGGACCAAAATCTAAAGAATAAAAGGGATTTTCCCCCCACATTGAATAATTGAAGGACTAATACAGTCTTTGAAGTTATTCTAACACATACACAAAGCTATGAATTTTCAGTGGGAGAAGTTTATCTTTATTCAAGCCATTCATGTCAAGGTAAGTTTAATTTAAGGAATAAAAACATTTGACATCAATTAAATGATAGCCTGTTGACCAGAAGTCATAGAAGAGTATAAAAATTTTAAAAATTTTGTCTGCCAAATTATAAATTCCCCAAACCCCTTTTTATTATTATTATTAGTGAAGTTTTATTTCACCTCGATAACATCTCAGTGGTTTTGGGAAGTTGAATTTCAAATGGCAGCTATGTATGTATTTGTAAAGCAATGTCATAGGTGTGGTTCTTTAGTTTAGATATAGTCTTTTAAAATAATGACACATTGCCATTGCGTACCCACCAACACTCCATTTGTAAACAGAAGCTGACTTGGTATACTATTTCAAAGATCCATGATTCCTTTCGTGTGGATATTCTTTCTACCCATGCTAGTCACAGTCCTTCCATCTACAAATGTTAGGGCTTACTGGAGTTAGCCTCCTGATGTGAGCTTCTTGAAATTTAGCCAGGTTGGTGCTTTGGCCTGGGAGGTGAAGTCATTCCAGCCAGGTGGGAGCTGCCATTGTTTGGCAGAACTCAGTGCCACTTCCAAGGTGGCAATTAGCCATCAGGGTAGGTCTTTAGTGGAGGTTACAAAGAAATAAAACAAATCAAGCCCTCTACGTAGATAAGAGTGCTCCAGGAAAACTCAATTTACAATGGTGATATTAGCAATGCAGATAAATTAAAGAGTCATGATTTGAAATCTAACAAGGTCCGAAAAGAACTGTTTGGTTCATATTAGCCTTCACTAACAAGGATTCCTCTGATTAGCAAGCCTGGGGGCTTTGAGTGTTTTGCAGACTGTTAGATTGGGAGATAGAAAACTTTAAGTGGTAGGAGTACTTAGAATTGGCCACAAAGTAGAAATTATTATAAAGTATGTCAGAAATTATAATTATTATCATTTAGTGATATATATACATACATGCATATCCCTATGTATATAAGAAAGGGAGTATGGCAGAGTAGACAGAGTTACTTCAGAGCTAGGAAGACCCAGATTTGGGTTGTGGCTCTGCTGCATATTGACTGTGTGACACTGGGCAAATTTCTTAATCTCTCAATGCCCTGGGAAACTCTCTAAGACTCTAAATTGTAGAGAATGTGGCCACTTGTATTAAAAGGAATTTCATCATCTAATAGTGTGGCAGCTAGATGATGCAGTGAATAGAGCACAGAGCCTAGACTCTGGGCAAGTCACTTAACCTAGGTCTGCCTCAGTTTCCTCGACTGTTAAAAAGGAATCAGGGGGCCAGCTAAGTGGCGCAGTGAATAGAACACTGGCCCTGGAGTCAGGAGGACCTGAGTTCAAATCCAGCCTCAGACACTCGACACATGTACTAGCTGTGTGACTTTGGGCAAGTCACTTAATCCCAACTGCCTGGCCCTCTGCCCTCCAAAAAAAAAAAAAAAAGGAATCAGGAAGACTCATCTTCCTGAGTTCATATCTGGCCCCAGATACCTACTAGCTGTATGACCTTGGGCAAGTCACTTAACCCTGTTTGCCTAAGTTTCTTCATCTGTAAAATGAACTGGAAAAAGAAATGGCAAACTGCCCCAGTATCTTTGCCAAGAAAACCCCAAATGGGGTCACAAAGAGTTGGACACAATTGAAAATGACTGAATAACAACAATAGCACCTACCTCACAGCGGTGTGAGGATCAAAGTGAGCTAATATTTGTAAGGCACAGTGCCTGGCATATAGTAGGTGCTTAATAGATGTTCTCTTTTTCCTCCCCCATTTCCTTGTGCCAATGACATCACTGGTCTAGTCTATTCCTACTTCATGATTTATATTCCATACGAGTAAGTATGTAGTACATATGTATACAGGTAGGGATTAGACACTCTTTTTTTATTCCCTAAAATTTGGCTCACAGTGCTGTGACTTTGGACAGTACCTACTCGTGTATCTCTTGCAAGTCTGTAAGCTCAGTCTCATGCCTCCCAAAGAACACTAGATTTGGAATAAGAGGATGTGAACATGATCCTGGTTCTGCTACTTAATACCTTTGATACCTTAGGTGATCCATTTGTTCTTTTTCTGCCTTAGTTTCCCCACCTCTTAAAGTAAAACTGTTCAACCAGGTGACCTCTAAGAGCCTTTTTGACCTTCAGTCTGGTTGTTAGAATTTTTCATTGTTCCAACCGTTCTAGAAAGAAATTTGGAATTGTGCTTTGTGACTAAAAGTGACTAAAATGACGATACCCTTGATTCAGAGATTCAACTGTTAAGCATGTATCCCAAGGAAGCCAATAATAAAAAAAGAAAGGCCCTGTATACACCAAAATGTTTATGGCAGCACTTTTTGTAGTTCCAAAGAATTGGACAAAATTATATTCCCTTCAGTTAGAGTACATACATGTAAAAGAATATTATTGTGCTGTAAGCAACAATAAATATGAAGAATACAAAAAAGTATTAGAAGACTTAGGAACTGATGCAGAATTGAGGTCTTTGGAATTAGGCAAACAAGACATAAATTATCACAACAGAAAAGAATAACAAAATAATAGAAATTGAATGCTGAAAAAATACAATAACCAAGCTTGGCTCCAAAGAAGAGATACGAGAATAACACTCTTCTTGTCATTCCCCCCACCTTCTTTACGGAAGTGCAGACTTCGGGTGCAGTGCATTTCAGAGAAGGTGTTGGTTAGTTTTGCTGAACTATTTTTTTCCTCTTACCCTTCTTTGTTATAATTCAATGGTATCAATCTCATAGAAATGAGAGCGACTGTATGTAGAGATTCCCGTGGGCTGCATATTCATTTAGAAAGCCACACATGTTTATATATTTCTTTTTTTGTTAGTTAATTTATTTTGTTAAATATTTCTCAATTACATTTTATTTTGGTTCAAGCAGGAGTGTTGTGGGTCATACGTTTGTATTTCTCTTCTAAGACATGGCTTCTAAGAAGGGGAGAAGGATGCATTGAGAAATGGAGCTAATATAACAAAACATATCAATAAAATTTTATTTTAAAAAGTTTTAGAAACCGAGCATAATCCTCATCACACTGAAAACACACCTTAACTTGGCTAATGTATTTCTTTTTACTATTTTTCCTATTCATTCTAACAAAGTGCCTTAGATGCTGAATATGCCAAACATGCTGAATAAATATTTATTTAAACTGAGAGAAAAGATATATGTACATGATAAATAAAAACAATCCCTAAGTCCCATTTCAGAATTTAATTTTGGTTGCCTTTCCTACTGAACTTTGAAAATAGCTAAAACCAATAACATTTTACAACCCCATCTTTCCTTTCCACATCTTTTGTTAGAGTTGCTAACAAAAAAGATACAAATTGGAGGAAGGATCCCTAAAGAATAAGTCCATAAATTATCTAGGTTTATAAGACTGTACTTGGAATAGGAGAAAGAGATACAGGAATGTTTGAAGTTAGAAAGTAGTTTGTAAATTTTTACAAATTTTTTCAAGTTAAAAAATATTAAGGTCATATATTCATCATAAGCAAACCTACTCTAAATAGCATAGACATTAACTGGATAATGTTGATATCAGCCATAATTTTATAGTGTCGGGAGTTAGAACAACCTCTATCATGTAGACCAGTCATCTCATAGCAAGCTTTTATTGCATACAGTTGTTTTGATGGATACGAAGTATATTCAAGGCTGTCATAATGAACTATTAGGAAGTTCTACTCTCTGTGTGTGCATGCACACACATACATACTATGCTTAAAGTTCTTTTGGATGTTCATTTGAAATCAAAACAAGTTGCTATCCACCATTCGCACATAGCTAGCTCCTCTTGCCCACTTTTCCTCATCTTTCGTGTGCCTATTCCACACCTTTTGATTGTATACCACTAATAGAGTCCATGGATATCCCTGCTGATTGGTAAGAGCTCACTACAATTCACCAGGACCAGCCACGCAAATAGGTCTTCTTCCTGCCATGCTGCCAAAGATATACCCCTTCTATTCCCGCCTCCTTTTCTACTTTCTGTTCTGAGAATAGTAATCAAATCAATCCATGGCTTCTGGAAAAGCTGCACACTTTGATTGTCCTATAACTTCATACACTATCTCTGTGACTTTACCCTTCCCTTGCACCACCTGTCTCTATGTTTTGTATATTCCTATTAGATTATGAGCTCCTTGAGTCAGGGGTGTCTTTTTTGTACTCTTAAACACTTCATATATTCTATTTCATTCATTCACTCATCCATATATATAAATACATATATGTATATATGTATATTTCAAATCATAATCTTCTACCCATACATACTTTAGCTAACGTTTTCCACATCAGTAACCACATGACCTTATCTGTGCACTTAACTATATGGCAACACAAATGTCCATGGATTTCTCTCTCTCTCTTTCCCTCTCCTTTTCCCTCTCCCTCTCTATCCATCTGTCTATCTCTCTATTTCTGTCTCCTTCTCTGTCTCTCTCTCTCTCTGTCTCTGTTTCTGTCTCTGTCTCTGTCTCTGTCTCTCTCTCTGTCACTCTCTCCACACACACACATATATACGTATATACACATATATGTGTGTGTGTATTCCAGATACTTCTAAAAAACATTTGGGTAAATGAATGAGAAAGTATATGTTTTCAGGGTGAGAGAAAGAATGACTGGTTGGCTCAGTAGATGGGAGAAAATGAGGGTTAAGTATAATACAGAGAGTTAGGAACAGAGATGTGCTGGAGTCAGCTCAAACCTGCTCATGAGAGCTGATTGTTAAATTTTCAGTGTAAGCATTGATACCTTGGAAATTGGCAAATGCCACAAATCAGGGCTTGATTTATTGTTTTCTTGATTGCCTAAGCTTAAGAAACTGATGGAGAAAAATATTAACAATGTAGATTAAACTTTAAAATGTGTCATGCATATATTCAATTGTAGTCATTGCATATGTTGTTTTCCTTGCTCTTTGCATCAGTCTTTTTATGCTTCCATAGCACAGCAAATTCCATTATAATAATGTATCACAATTTTCTTTGGGTGTTCCCCAATCAATGACCATCTTCTTGTTCCCAGTTCATTGCATCTACAAAAAATGTAGCAATAAACCTTTTTTGGTTTGCATGAGACTCTGAAGTTATTGTTAATATGCATGTTCTGAATTTCATATGGAATTGAGATATAATCAGACTTTTCCTAACAGAGTGATAGAATTCTAGGACATGTACAAATTTAAAATAAATGAGAAAGCTATATTTAGAAATGGGAAATTCCAGAAAGAGGGAGGAACATTCATTAGGCATATATGCAAGTCTTCAAAAGTAGAATATATATATACACATATATATTGCACATATGCGTATATATATAAGAATTCTAATCTCTCCACAAATATACACATGTGTGTACATATACCTATATGTGTATATGTTTGATATTGCTGCAGACTAATCTGATGGCTTCTTTGATGCTTAGCTTATTTATCTTGCCTTTGATTTATATACACTGAATTAGAAAGGATGATTCAACCCAGGGAAAGAACATCTTTAAATATATGTACTAAAAAGTCACACTTTATGTGTCTGTTTATGATCCATCCATCTATTCATCCATTTACTTTTTCTTCTTGTTGAGTCATTACAGTCTTGTCCAAATCTTTGTGACCCCATTTAGAAGTTTTCTTGGCAAAGATGCTGGAGTGGTTTGCCACTTCCTTCTCCAGCTCATTTTATAGATGAGGCACTGAGGCAAACAGGGTTAAGTGACTTGCTTAGAGTCACATAGCTAGTCAGTGTCTGAGGCTGGATTTGAACTCATGAAGATGAGTCTTCTTGATTCCAAGCCCACTGCTCTATCCACTGCTCCACCTAGCTGCCCTATCTATTCATTTAGTAAACCCTTATTGTGTAGGACAGTGTGATAGGTCCTCTGGAGGATACAAAGAAGCACCGATAGAATTTGGAGGTAGATCTGAGGCTATCTCCATTACCAGGAATATGAGTACACATCATCTTGAGGGCTTCAGGATCCTCATGGTAACCTGTGATCCTTTTTAACAGAGCCAAGACTCATTTTGGGTTTTATCTTTATGGCTCAGTTCTTTGTTTTGGAATATGACAAAGGCTTCCTAACGGTAAATAGAGATGATGATACAGTAATACTAGGTTTCGATTATTGCTGGTAACGTGGACGCCTCTGCAAAGGAAATCCTCAAATAATCCAAAGTCCTCTTCTTCATGAGGTTCAACCTACCAGAGCTACTACTGAGCAAAGAACTTGGCCTATGTAAATTTCACAGGACTGAACAGAAAGAGTGAAGAAGAACAAAATAACTGAGAAACTATATAAACCTTTCATACTATCAACAATAACTTAAATTTTTATCACTTAAAATAATGAAGAATCTCCAACACTTAAGATGGCAAGAAGAGCTGATCAGGAGAGCAAGAATACAGGAAAATTGTCTACTTTTTTTTAACAGTTTTTGATGGGTTATAGTGAATCTTAATCCATCCTTAGAATCTGCAAGTTGCTAAAAGGTAGATTTACTAAGCTGAGAGAGAATACAAAATACCCAGAGTCCTGGGATCTCTTCTCATGGGCAGTTTTCAAGTTGAAAATGTTCACCTTTGTTTCCTGGCAAACATCTTTAAATTCTTCCCTGCTCTTTAATTCTTTTCTTAGAAATTATTGATTTTATTTTCTTGAACACAATTTTATATGGTAATATCTGTGCAGAAGCAATTTTCCATGGTTCAGGGATCTGGACTATTATGAACATTTGTCTTAGTAATGTGATTACAGAGTTACTAACCTGATCTTAATAACATTTGCCTATTATCATGTATTAGATGCATGAAAGGAAAACAATGTATTTTCTAACACAGAGAATTACCCTTGTGTGTTTCTCTTAGTTTATTCACCATAACAGGGTAGCTGATGGAATGAAAAATTGTTTCTGATGATATCTGAGTAACTATTGGTGTCATTTATTTTTTTAAATTATAAGAAATTGAAATTGTATTTATATATAATTATTAAAAATTATAATTTTACCACCATCAATAAAAGCGACCAAGGAAACAAAGAAAAGAAGGGGTAAAATCTTACAACAAATATTTAGCCTTTAACAAGCCAGCAAAAAAAATTGTTCTGTATCCCCTCTCAGGCCTATCTCAAGTTCTACTACATTTGTCCACATTTTGCTTTTCTTCTTTCCTTTTCACTTTCTCCTTCTGTTTCTGTTTCCCTTTCCATTTTTTTTTTTGCATAAATGTTAGTGGATGGTCAGTTCTGGTTTTGCTGATTTGTTTCCTTATCACCTCAAATATGGAATCACGATTCCATATTTCTTTGAATGCTTAATATTTATTATTATAGTACCATAAAATTCCATTGCATTATTAAGCCATATTTTACTCATCCATTCTCTAGTTTTGGATATATGCTGTTTCTAGCAGCTTTGCTATTTAAAAATAGAATAGCTATTGATATTTTCATACAGCTACTTCTCCCCTTCCCCCTTTTCTCGTGTCTTGGGACATCCTATGAATGGAATCTCCAGGTCAAAAGGCAAGATTAATTTTGTGTTTCATTCATTACATACTTACATATTTCTGTCCAGAATGTTTGCCTATTGACATTGTCTAAAGCCAGATAGAATTACCTCCAAACTTCATATACAATAATGTATACAAATTCAATTGTTAGTGTTGATAAACATCTGCATTACTATATTGTTTTAATAGCTGCTATTTGCACAGTATTTTTAGATATACAAAGTCCACAACAACTCTGTGAGGTAGGTAATACAAATATTGTTACACCTGTTTTAAAGACAAGGAAATTACCCTTTTCTTTCTCTGTTTCCTGTCACTTCCAAATTTCTGAAACACATTATTGTCTTCTACTGTTCCTAACTCCTCTTCAATTCCTACTTGTTTTCTTTTTTACACTTCCCATTAGAGCAGAGCCATTCTCCCAAAGATTATTAGTCATTGACATATAGCTAAATTCAATAGACTTTAAGCAATGACCCACCATGATTTTAAAGGATTCATGATGAAACATGCTATCCACCTCCAGATAGAGAATCTATGGATTCAGAATGAAGATGAAAGCATACTTTCTTCTACTTCATTTTCTTCCTTTTTTTGGGCATAACTAATGCAGGAATTTGTTTTGCATGACACTACATATTTGTAGTGGGTTTTCTCTTCTTTTCTTTTTTTTGCCTTCTCAATGGGAGTAGTAAGAGGGAGGGAGAGAATATAGAACTGAAAAGAGAATAAAATGGAATTTAAAAAGTAATAAACAAATTCAGTTGAATTATTTGCCTTAGACATCTTGCTACATTCAACATAGTGACCATTTCACATTCATCTAAATGTTCTTTGACATTAATTTCCAGAGCAATTGTCTTCTGGTTTACCTTCCATCTTTCTGGTAAAGGAAGACTAAAGGTTTGAATAAATGACTCATATACTCAGTTGATTAACTTATTGAGAAAGAGTGAGCGAATGTGAAACTCTCCTTGATACAAATAGTTGTACTTACATAAAACAGAGTATTGTTGTTCATTTATAACATTATGCTAATTCTTGACCATTTGTGGTTTAAATTCCTGGGATCTTCCTATTCTGTTCCTTTGGTTCTTATTCTATACTATCCTGGTGTTGTCAGTTAATTGGTTATGTGCATATGTTTTTGTTTCACCAGTTGGAGACTCCTGGAATTCAGAAAGCTTGTTGTAATTGGTTTTTGTATCACTTTTATGCTAGCATCATGAATAGCATGGAGTACACCCCAGGATGGAGTATGCTGGAGTGAAAAGTGTATGAATCCTGAATTCTGGAGCCTGGCATAGTGCCTGGCATTCAGTAGGCACTTAATAAATGCTTGTTAATTAATTGATTAGAGTTAGATGGGACCTGGGTACAAATCCTACCTCTAAAACTTAGATCTAAGACCATGAGCAAATGATCTAATCTCTCTAACCTCAGTTTCTTAATCTGTAAAATGTAGATAGTAATACCTGTAGTGCCTATCTCAAAGGATTGTCCTGAGAGCCAACTTAGGTATTGTGTATAATGTACTTTGTAAACCTTGAAAGCTCTATATTGATAAGCATCAGTTACATAGAGTACTCACTAAATCTTTTTTGACTGATGGTTCAGTCTGTGGACTTTTTAGAATGCTTGCTTCTGTTCGCTCTTTATGTACAGCCAGCTTTTAGGCATTTTTATGATGACTCACAACAGATCATATTTCATTAGGAATAGGCTGGCTAAGCACAGATAGGCTTATCACCAGAAAGCTGGCCACAGGCTAGAGATGGAGTTTATAGCCTCAACAATAAATGAAATGTAGAGGTAGTCTAAAAATCTCACTTCAGTCCATAATTTCAGTTCTTATATCAACCCAACTAACAAGCCTTTGTCCAGAGCTGTGAATAAGCAGCAGAACTGACTGATGTGTGTTACATAGAGGAAGAGGAAGGAAGTGTAACCCGTAATAGTCAGTTTTGCTGCTTAGTAACAGCTCTGGACAAAGGCTTGCTCTGGTGTGTGTGTATGGGGAGGGTGGGATTTGAGTTGAAATTATTGACTAGAGTGAGGTTTCTGTACTATTACTGGGTTTCATTTATTTGTGCTTCCCAATTCCTCTTATCTCAATTGAATTGTTGTGACTTTTCCTCCACCCTCAATCTCCCATCACCAAAGCAAACACATTTGTCAAGGGGAAGAGATTAAGTGATATTCCTTACTGGGACTCCCTTCTCCCTTTTCTTAAAGCAGATATAAGAGACAAGAAAACTGTGAAACAGACATCCCCTAAACATTTACATTCTTTAACAACTACTTATTTTGCATTCATAGGATGCAGTGACAATCTGTACTCTGGGAATTGGAACAGCTTTTGGAGAGTCGATTTTGGATAACACTCCCCGCCATGCTACCATTGTTACAAGAGAGTGCAGTGAACTCCTCCGCATTGAACAGAAAGACTTTAAAGCACTATGGGAGGTAAACCCAAAGGCTTCTCTTTCAATTAATGTAGTTTCAGAAAAATAAAGACAACTATAATGTGTATAATGACATTACAATCAAACCTTAATATGTTCCATTCTGAATCAGCAGATGGAATTTTATTTCCCAAACACTCTTTTGAATTAGTGAACACCATTTTGACACAGACATCCTTGTTTTTTTAAAGTATCTGCTTCTTTTTCTATACACTGGCATACCATATAATAATTTCTTGAATGACCACTTAGTATTGTCTATGCTTTCCCACTATTGCTTGAGCATTCCTTCTAAGAGGCTATTCTAGAAATGTAGTCTTTATT
Organism: Phalanger gymnotis; assembly: GCA_028646595.1. Taxonomy (NCBI): domain Eukaryota; kingdom Metazoa; phylum Chordata; class Mammalia; order Diprotodontia; family Phalangeridae; genus Phalanger; species Phalanger gymnotis. Next base: position 631,160,636 of record CM053622.1, on the reverse strand, counting down.
AAGGAAGAATATGTAGAGCATTCTTGAAGTCTTAGTGTAGTTTTTTTAAGCTACTAAAGCTTAATATTGGCAATCCCTTTTGAATTTTAAAAAAAATTCATCTATAGCTACTCAGTAATATGGAATGCATAGAGTTAATGCCTGTATTGTTCAGATGCTTTTAAAGTGTCGTGCTCCATAATAATATATGGTAGGTGGCTGTGCCATAATAACGCCTGGTTTCTTGCCAGCTTCAGAATGGAGAGTGGCCCAGCAGTGAGTGGACACAACAGGTCCTGCTGGCTTTCACATTTATCTGCTGCTTACCAAAGTCTCTCAGTTATTGAACTCATTTATGGCATGCATTGGTAATAAATTAATCTCATCTGCAGTCATAGCAAAGCCAGCCCTTGTGAAAGCCCAGCTAATCCTTCCATCCCCTCACTCTCGTGAGTTCTCTCAGCTTTCTGATTTTAAACCATGGTTAGTCCTTGCCTTTGTCCTCGTCTCAGTGTGTTCAAGTGTTAACCCACTGAGCTGGCAGGCTTCACTACTTGTCCTAGTGTTGCTAAGATTTTAAACTTGATATAAAAAGAATTTCGTGTAATCAAATAGTATCCCCCAGAGCAAAACAAAATGCACTAACCGAGAAAACCCGCAGGTGAACAAGTGATACTTTGCTTTAAAGGCCACACAAAGCCTTAGAAAACCTCCGTGGTGAAATCGGTTCCTTTTATTCTTGGCAGTAGTGTATAAATTGTGGGGTTACTTGTTTGAAATGCTTCTCTTGGAAACTATTACAAAGCCCCAACTGATCAGGAAAGTTCAGAGACAAAAGCTTAGTTTTAGGAAGGAAAAACTAAAATAGGTTTCCATGAACTGTGGGTTTTCTGTCAATTAAAGTGACTGAACTAGAGGCAAATATGCCATTTCTTGATCTTGTATTTTAAAAGGTGAAATGAAATGTTCTTTTTAAAAACCAAATTTGTAAAAGTGATTAAAGACCTAAACAGTCCTCACCTGTGAGTTGTTCAATTGGAAAAATGATTTCCTATGTGGCAACTGATTGAAATTGAAAATATGACAGTGTTTGGAAGAATATATTTTTTAAAATGGCTTTTAATTAGGGGCTCCTTGTGGCTGTGAATATTAGTTTCCCAAAGGCCACCATATCTGTAAGTTGTTAAAACATTTTTCTCCATTTTTTTACTTTGAGAGGCTTAATATCAAATCATTTTGGGGGAAATGTTGGGATGTTCTATATGTACTGGACCTATTATTTAAATTTATATCTGTACTGTTAATGTATTAGTGTTTAAGATCTTTGTGAAAAATTTCCTTACATAGTTAATGCTGCTAAGTTACTAAATGAATGGACAGCAACTATGCTAGGATAAGTCAGGAGGAACTTTAGGGCATTATTATGTTTAGACAGAACTTTCAAAATTGTGCCACATAACTTTTTTATCCTGAGTGCAAATGGTGATATAACCTCAGGCTTGTGACTTCTGATCTCTGTGCTGCATCTGATTCATTATGGCTAGGAACAAGCCACATAACCTCAGATCATAGCTCCTCCACATGGGATGGCCAAAGAGCTCTTGTTTAATGGGCTTTCGGAGACTATTAGGATTCAGATGCCAAATGGTGAGAATTTGGGTTCCTGAAATAATCCTGGGTTAAAAATGAATATGTCATAATTATATCTTGTTACTTGCATACCACTTAAGATTTAATTGTGGGGTTACCCTTGGGCTATATTGTGATAGGAAGATATTATATATGTATATATGTATGTATGTATGCATATATATATATATTCATAATGCCACCAGTGGCCTTAACATCATTTTAGAGGCATTTGGAAGGCTGTAAATAGAATAGAACTAAGGCTGGGGTTTTTAGTTTCCCATTAGCTAAAATGACAACAGTTATATAGAAAGCACATATATTACAATAAACCAGATAAAGGTACCTGAAACTACATTTGAAACCAACTCTCCTATTAGTCTTCCAGGGCTGCTTCATAAAAATAGTGCCATATAATCTACAAACAGGCACATTTCACCCCCACCCCCACTTTCTATTTGACCCTTTGTGTAGGACATCCACTAGAGGCAAGTATATATATACACACGTACATACACATATACTCATACAGATATACATGTGTATATATATATACATATATATGTGTGTGTGTATGTATATGTGTATATACACATAAATTTTTGTGTATATATGTATATACATGTATGAAATGTTTCATACTTTCTAACATGTGAATCAGAATAGGAAAAGGAAATAGTAGCTCATATATATTATATAATATATATGCATATATGTATGTTCTGTTTGGACCCAAAGGGCAGGGCCAGGAGCACTGGGTAGAACTTGCCAAGAGGAAATTCAGGCATGATGCCGGAAAAGATTTCCTAACCATTAGGGTTGCCTCAGCAGGTGATGGGCTCTTTGTTAATGGAAGTCTTCAAGCGAAGGCTGGATGGCCATTTATGAGGCATGTTATCATGGGGATTCCTTTCCGGCACTGGATGGACTGGATGGTAATCAAAGTCACCGACAACTCTAAAATTCTGTGATTCAGTTATTTACCACCCTTGGTGTTACTACCCAGAGGATCATTGAATCATATGGTCCCTGTGGCTATATCTATCAAGAAAGCTTGCATGATCTTAACACACATGCATAGCAGACTCCATGATCATTTTACATTGTTTTACTCTATCAAGTCAAAGCCTTTTCCTAATCAAACAAATGCGCCACCTCAGATGGTAGTGGGGTTTCCTTGGTTGGAAGCCTTCAAGCAGAGGCTGGATGACCAGCCTCTGGGAATGTTGTGTGAAGGATTCTTTTTCAGGGGTGAGTTAGAGTACATGACCAGAGTGGTCCCTTCTAATTCTGATGTTCTGTGATTGGGTTACAATCCACTGTCTTTTAAGGTTATGCTGAATTCATAGGCTATTGTTTCCTTTTCCCATTCTGATTCACATATCATAATCCACAAGACATGTTTTTAGTTGGTCAGCATTATTTCCTGAGTGCAAGAAAACATTCAGAGTGTAAATATTTGGCCTTCTGATCATAGCTTCTGAATAGTGGTATTTGTGGTTATGCCCTAGTTAACATATAATGAAAGCAGTGTGTCAGAGGAAATGCTGGCCAGGCTAAATCTGGAGCATTGGCTTCAGCTCTGGGTACCATATTTTAGGAAGGACATGAACCAAGTGGAGAATGCTTAGAGGAGTAGGACTTGAGGGCCTAAAGTTCTTGAGTTCAAGCAATATGAGGATCAATTGAAGGAAGTAGGGATGTTTAGCTCAGAGAAGAGAAGACTTTGGGGGTAGGGAAAGGATTTGATTGTTATATTTCATATTGGAAGTGTATTAGAAGAAGCATTAGACTTCCCTGTTGGGCAGAACTAGGAACAGTGTGTGAAAGTGGCAAAGAGAGTAGATTAGCTTGGTGTAAGGATATTTTTCCTGTCCTAAATCAAAATGTGCAAGATGGAGATGGGTACCCCCTTATTAAGGATCCTCAAACAGGAGCTCCATGACTTTTTGCCAGAGGGAATTCTTTTTCATATATAGGTTGGATGCAGCCACAAAGGCCCCATGCTACTCTGAAATTCTGTCATTCTGAGGTTTTAGGGAACAATTCACGTAGAAAGTCTGTTCTTCTGTTACAGACTTAGATATCAAATTTTAAATATTGCCTTTGTTTTCTAAAAAAACACCTCATAGTTGCTTCTTTATCACTTTTTTATTTCCAAAAATTTAGATACCTAAGAATACTTAGATCTCACAAGAATTTCAGATTCATGGTGCATGCATGCAGTGTACAGCATTAACACATAGATACACGATTTCTCAATTTTAGCTTGTTTATGTTAGAACAGAGCCAAGACTTTTTAATCTAAATACATCTCAGACAAATACAAAAGATAATTTTCTTGCTCACCTTTTTAGGGGTCTTTGTCAGTATGTCTTGGTGATCCTGTACTTGGTATGCTGATTCTTGCTTTCATTTTCATGTATACAGTATGTACAAAGCTCTTAACATACTTTAAAAACCAAAAAAAAATCTTATTAGATCTCAGGTCACTTAAAGGCCTAATGTTGGACAGTAAGTCAGGAGGAGAACAAAGAAACCCTGATTTCTTGTCCAGTGAAAAACCAAACCACTCTGCTCCACACGTATTGGAAGGGATTTTATAGAATTAGACAATGAATCACTTTTATATTTATATATCAAGAGCCACCATTAATCAAAAATACCCATAATCTTGGATCAAATATTAATAACTGGTTTAAGACTCCCAAGCCTATACTTAACTTCAGCACTTTGTCATTTAACTTCCTTACTGATGGTGTAAAGTGCCACTGGTTTCACTGAGTTTAAATTCTTATTGTCTCAAGAACTGAAAATGGTATGCAGTGGCTTTTAATATTAATTTTCAACATGTAATTCAGGGCCTGGCTACCATCTCCTGCTTTTTCTGTGGTAGTATTGAAAATGAGATGTTTCCTGCCCCTGTTATATATTTTAATAAGTATTAATATCAAAGATGAGTGAAAGGAGTAAAGTATTATTGACTAACGCAGAATAAATTGCCACAATTCATTTAAGCTAAGAAAAGGTGACCTGACCTTAAAGTAAGGCTGCCTAATGCCCCTAAATAGGACTATAAATTGGAAGCTGAAATAGGGAAAAAGATGAGGGAAGACAATTTTCATTAACAAAGAGTCAGGAAACAGGAAAGGACAGTAAAGAAGTGAAAAGGATAATTTGCATCATGTGAGAATATTTATTTTATTATATATTTATAGAGACAAATGGATGATAGCTCTTGATAGGAAAAAAAAGTGTACAAGAGGGGCATGTTGGAGAGGTCCTGAGTGCTGTCAATTTCATTTACACAATATAAAACAAAGCTAATTGAGCTAAAATTGAAAAATATTTCCCAAATTCTCAGATCTAGTATGTTTTTTGAGTGGGCACAGGGGAAGGAGGTGAGAAAATACACGTAACAGAATTACAAATTTAGAAGGCATCTTCTAGGTCATCAAGCCTATTCTTTAATTTTACAGATGAGAAAATTGAAGCCCAATGAGGTAAAGTGACTGGCCTAAAGTCCAACACATAGTAAATGTCAGAGATGGGCTTGGATACAACAGGTCTTTTCCCAGTAAACCCCATGTTTGTTCCACCATCATCATGCTGCTTCCCTTCATACGTATATTCATGAAAGCTTCACTAATGCCTTCTACTATGCAGCCTCTGATTTGTTTTATAAATCCCAGGGAGTTGCCTGAGGTGGGGAGAAGGTGTTTCTTGCTCAGCGTCACACAACCATTCAGGGTCAAGAGCAGTATTTCAATCCAAGCCTTTCTGACTTCAAGCCCAGCACTCTGTCCTCTTAACCAGGACACTTTCAGATAACTGCCATACTAATAAACATGGTTATTTTTAATTGGTCATGGGGAACAGCTAGGAAATATAACTTCCTCTCTAATAAATGATGAAGGATCCAGTAACATGGCAGTGAGTGTACAGCACTGGAGAAATCTTATTTGTCTTATGCTCCCAGTGCTTTGAATATAAGAATCCTGTCTGATTTTTCACAAACTGAGAGCCACTGTCACTGTGTCACTCTTCTTCATCCCTCATATCCAATCATTTATCAAATCTTGCCAATTTTACCTAAGCAACATCTCTCCCGTTCAACTCATTCATTTTTCTCTGTGGCTATCCCCCTAACTTAGCCCCTTATTAACTCTTAGCTAACTATTGTTTTCACCTAGTAACTGGATCCCTGTCTGAGTTCTCTCTCTTCTTTAACTCATCCTTCCTAGCTGACAACCAATACTCCTAAGGCACATGCTTGACTCCTTTTTTCCCCAAGGCAAGAAGGTACAGTGGTTCCCAATTGCCTTTAAGATAAAATACGAACTCTTCTATTTGTGGTTTAAAGTTCTCCACCATCAACCTCAACCTTCTTTTCTTATTCCTTCCCATACTCTAAGGGATGGTCCAGCCAAATTGACTTAGCTTTTGTTCCATGAGCTGAACATTTCAACTTCCCCTTCTGTGGCTTTGTAAAGTCTGTCTCCTAGGCCTGGAATGTGCTGTCTCCTCCTGGCTAATAACTTAGGATTCCTAATTTCTTCAAAGTTTATCTCAAGTGCCAGCTCCTTCAGAGGCCTTTCAGTCATTAGGGCTGTTCCCTGCACCAGAAAAAAATTACTTTGAATTTAATTTGTCAGTGTTTTGCATTTATTTATTTATATGCATATTGTTTTTCCCCCTAATACAATGTAAGCTTCTCGAGAGCAAGTAGTGTTTAATTTTTCTCTTTGTATCCTCAGTGCCTACCACAATGTTTGCCGTGTACTTGGTAGGGGCAGCTGGGTGGCACAGTGGTTAGAGCACAAGGCCTGGAGTCAGGAAGACCTGAGTTCAGATTTGGCCTCAGACACAAGCTGTGTGACCCTGGGCAAGTTACTTAAACCTGTTTGTCTGTTTCCTCATCTGTCAAATGAGCTGGAGAAGGAAATGGCAAACCACTCCAGTATCTTTGTCAGTATCAGTTGTAATCCAAACGGGGTTACAAAGAATCGGATTTGACTGAAACCACTCAACAACAGAAAAATGCTTCTTGAATGAAGAAGGAATAGGTGGGTAGTATCAGCACTGAAACCTTTACTATAACATACCCTTTGAGAATGGATACATCCTTTTAATTTACATATGCATACACACACGCACACATACTCTCACTCACTCTCCTTTCTGGATTTCTTTCTCCACTGTGCTACAGCAGCCTCACTCACTTGGAAGACTACTCCACCATTGTAGCACCTACCTCTCCATTTTAAAGAAAGTGCCTAGGCCAGTCTTGTCTATTACATTCTTCTTAGGGCTCCACTCTTGATTCAACAAACTTTTTTGCCCACCATGTCCCCACTTCAGTACCTTCTTCTCCCAACCCCCACTGATTTTCAACTTCCTTTTATGTGTTTTCTTCCCCCATTAGAATATAAGTTTCTTGAGGACAGCTTGTATTTATATTCTCAGTACTTAGCACAATGCCTGTCTCACAGTAAGTCCTTAATAAATGCTTGATGACTTGACAAATACATACATAACCTTATAGAAGCCTGAAGATGCTACATCTGCAGGCATTTGGCACAAAAAACACATATACATACACATTTTTTAAAAATCAGGCCTGTGATTTCATCAGTACAGGGAGTTCCTGGTGAGGAACTTCTTCCATTATCAATACAGGTTGGTACCTTCCCTGAAGACATTAAGCAGCTCAGCCAGAGTCACACAGATAGCGTGTGTCAGAGGTGGGGACTGAACCCTAATACAAAAAGCAATTTTTGTTGAAGAGACTGATCTTCAGGGAAGGGAGTCTAGTCTCCCCCAATGCTCTTTAACGATCCATTTGGAACTGTTTCTAAGAAACATCTGCTCCTGCCTAAGAAGACACTAGTTCTGTTATCTTTCTCTGTCTTTCAAAGTCAAATTCTTAAACCATGAAATTTCTCAAAAGTACTTGAGGAGTTCATTGCTTTGTTTAATGTGCTTTTGACAATTGCTGCTAACCTCACAATTACGTTGCTAACAGTAGACTTTCACTCAATGAATGCGTATTAAGCATCTAATGTGTACTTACTTGGCACTGTGCTAAGTAGTTGGGATAAAAAGACAAAGGATGAGACAAGCCCTGCATTTTTTCTACCTATAAAGAAGAATGGATCAACCTGATTGCTTAAAGGTAGCCCACTTGCAATATTCACATATGACCCAGTATCATGATATGTAAGCTAGAGGATATAATAGATAGAGATTAAAAATCCATCTTCCTTCCTATGGCAAATGCCTACTCACATAGCATCTTTGGGCTTCTGTAAGGTTATTTCCTAGCCCAGAAAATTGCATCAAGAGGCTAAGAAAAACATACCCAAAAATAAACATGAAAGCCAAGACTCCATGCCAGGAACTCTGGCCACACACATCCTGTTGGGCTGCTCCCTTGCCTCGCCCCTCAGAGTTCTGATCCTTTCAAACCAAGCGGAAGCCTGGTCAGATTATTTGTCTCCTATGTCTACTCCAAGGGTCTCTCACTGCTCTATCCTCAGACTCTACTTCCTTTTAATGCAGTGACAAAATGACTCAAATCCAGAAAGGAAGGGAGTGAAATTGTTGGGAGGTAACCAAAAGAAGAAAAAAAAAAGAGGTCTCTTCCTTTGCCACTGACCACTTTAGCTTCCCTGGATAACACATAAGCACCAGTTTCTCTTTCATGGACTGAGATAACGCTAAGAGTTAAGAGTTACTGACAGGGGATTATCTACTGTGGAGATAGATTTTGCTGTCAACATCAAGACTAGGGGTTCACTGTGTCTCTGACTGAGGTTCAGCAAAAGGAGGACGCATGCTCTATAAGGTCAGAACACATCCTTTTACTCTTTTGGGGGGAGGCAGGGAAAACACATAACTAATTACACGTATCATTTGAGAAATTACATTTGAAAACTTTTCTGGGGGTTTTATGTCCCACTGGGCCCGAGCAGTGCAGTGATATTCTGAAAAAAACTTGTTTTCACAAATCTTAGCATTACTTATTTCTAATGATGGGGGATGTGGTGTTTTAATGAAATAGCCTCCTTGTCCTCCTGCCTTTTGGGAGAAAATGAAGAAGAGGTGGGCACAAATAGTTTGTTTTTTAAAATAAATATTAATATTCAATCAGTCACTTGGCCACTCATTTGAATGGCATACAATTTTAGAAATGAACTTTGGTCAAAGGAACAGATTAAATGCTATTATATTTCACCTTCTGTATGTCAGTGGGAATCTTTCCTATGGCTCTAAGACAGTGTGTGTCCTTTAATGTATTGGGAGTTCTGTTTTTTACATTATTTATAGTTTGAAGCCCTAGGACCTTCTCAATCTGTGATCTCATCATCTTTCAGAAGCTCATCAGGGGAGTCAGGACAGATCAAATCAAGACTCTAGGGAAAACCCAGATGTTGCACAGTACGGCTGGTGGTGGGGGTGTTGTAAGAAGTAGCAGGCCTCTTTGCATTGGTATTAAACCTGAGATGCCTCCAGGGGAGTAGAGGATGGGGTGCTGATGATCTGGCTGTCTTTGAGTTCCTCTAAACAGAGATTGTGAAAATATACTTGGCCTTCAATTCTTCTTTTGACGGGCATGAACATTCTCTGCCCATTGACCTCTGTTTCCCATGGAGCCTCTCACCCTTCAGTTTCAGCTGGTGGTGATATTCTTCACTTGCCCTTTTACGTGGTTGCGCATTAAATGGGAACTGATGCTAATTGTGGTATTTTATCTGAAAGAAACTTGTGTTTCAACCAAAGGCAAAAAGGATTTCTATCTGGTTAATCGCTTTGCTTTATAGCATCTCCCAAGATTTTGTATTGGACAACCAAGTTAGAGAGTGTTGAAACAGTTTTTTCCCTCAATACTGTTCACAGAGTCAGGAGACAGGCATTGATAAATCTGTGGTCAGACCAGCTGTATGGATGGGACACAGTGGAATCCTTACTCTGCTTTCTCATACATAAATGTGTGGGTAACATACTGACCTGATTCATGAGGCTACTTGCGGAGGAAAAGGGGGTCATGTATGATCAGGTCTCTAGTCCACTTTTTTTCAGTTTGCTATTCAAAAATTAGCTGCAGAGATTTATCATAATATTTCCTAACTGCCTTAGGCCAACATTCCTCCAGACAGGGAAACTCATCGAAAGAAACAAGTAAGATTTTCAGGAGGAAATTGTGGTATGAGCAATGTGGTTATAGGACTTTCCTGATCTCTCTCTCTCTACCCCCTCTCTCTCACTCCCTGCCCTCTCTCTTTCTCTGTCTCTTTCTGACTCTCTTTCTCTTTCCTTGTCTCTCCATCTCTGGCTCTCTTCTTCTCTTTTTCTCTTTCTCTCCCCATATCTTTCCCTTTCTCCCTCCCTCTTCTTTCTTTCTTTACCCCTTCTTTCCGTCCGATTATCCCTCCCTCCTTGTCTTGATACCACCTCCCCCACCCATTCCATTCTAACCATGGGAACTCCACCATTGAGAGGAACCCTGGTTGTTTTCCTGGGTTAGAGTATCTTGTACTGAGGAGCAAACAGACAGAAGTCCAGTTGCAGTATTTATTCTTTCAAAATTGCTTTAGGAATGTCCTTACAAAAAAGATTTTGCCAACCTCAGACCAAGGAGGCATTTTGAATGGAATGGGAAGATAGAGACCAAACCAGTAAATAGGAGTCTGAGCATGTAAAAGAGATATTGATGTGGTCTGCTGGTCTGGACAAACACAAGCATCTATTCCTGGCCTGAGTCAATCTTGCTCCATGACTTTTCTGAAGGCATCTTAGTTTCTTGGTCAACCTACGGCAAAATGCTTGTATTAATGACTGCCTATCCACCTGTGGGGTTGAAAATTAATTAGCTAATGTTGGTTAAATCTCTAAATGCTTAATAGGTTCAAAGAACTATTTCTACTCTTTGTTTGGGGCATGAAGAACACACACCCACAAAAGCTGTGCATATAAATGAAGAAAGAAAAAATTGAGAAATCTGTGAAGTAGCTGACACCCTGACAAATGAAAGTATTTGAATGTTTGACAGGTACTTGGAGCAATTTCTTCATTTTTTTCAGTGATGTGGTTTGATTATCCTCAGTGCTATTGGAAAGTATTTTGAAGCTGTCAAATATTGCCTGGCATTCTTTGCACTCTGCCAGGGCTTTGTGAGTGTGAAAGGTGTTTGATATTTGCCAGACATGTATAGATTTCTGTCGCTTATTTTTTCTTCTCTCACTAGGAAATTTTACTTATTAATTGATGTTTCTGCTTGATCTTAGTGATAATAACACTGATTGTCAGATATGACAGAGGAATTTATTCAGGGCTTTATTGATGGTTGCCTACCTACTGGCAAGTGTACCAAATTTAGAATCAGAGGACCTGGTCCTTGGTTCTGCTAATAACTTATCTAACTGATTGTAGACAAGACATTGCCTCAGCTTCTTATAGTACAATGACAGTGTCAGATTGCAGAATCTCAAAGGTATCTCCTCGCCCTAAAATCTGCCACTCTGCCTGCTCTGGTTCAAGAGGTACTGATGAATGTATCACATCCCCTCTAAAATCTTCCTCACTGGACTTCATAGTTTTTAAATTGGTCTGCAGTAACCCTTTTTAAAAGTGTGAATGCCACTGTGAAGGGAGAACATATTAAGTCTTTGATACCTGAACCTAGATTAGGTTATTAGAGATTTTTTTACTCTTTGGTCTTTCAGTTGTGTCTGAGTCTTTGTGGCCCTATTTGGAGTTTTCTTGGAGTGGTTTGCTATTTCCTTCTCCAGCTCATTTTACAGATGAGAAAATTGAGACAAATAGGGTTAAGTGACTTGCCCAGGCTCACATAGCTATTGAGTGTCTAAGGCTGGATTTGAACTCAGGTCTTCCTGACTCCAGACTTGGCATTCTATTCACTGTACTACCTAGTTTCCCCTTTATTAGAGATAAGTAGACTATAAATCATATATAGATTTTATATAATGTAAGTTATATAGTATAAATTATATATAATCTATCAGACATTAATAGACTATAGACTATAGAGATAAAATGCTAGATTGGGATAAAGGAGACTTTTGTTTTATTGCTGTTTTTTGTTTTTAATCACAATTCCTTCCAAATATTTATCTTTCCCCTCTTAACCCCACCAGCAGCCTTCTCTGTAATAAAGGAAAAAAATGTTAAACAAACTCAATTGACCCATTTGAAATCTTATGCAAAATTAGGATAGGCCATTTTTGATAGGAGAGAAGCAAAAGCTCTGCCTAAGGCAGTTGACTCTGAGCTTAGCTATAATGATAACTACCATTTACATAGCACTTATGTGCCAGGCACTGTGCTAAATGCTTTATAATTAATATCTCATTTGATCCTCTCAACAAGCCTAGGAGCTATTTATTATCCTCACTTAGCAGATGAGAAAACGGAGGCAAACAGAGGTTAATTGATTTGCCTGGTCTAGGGTTGCACAAATAATAAAATATCTGAGGTTGGATTTGAACTCAGGCCCTCCCAGGTCTCATACTCTATCCCCTGCACTACCTAGTTGCTCGTAAAGCACTGGCTCCTGATTAAAGGGCATGATTTTATGGGTAAGGGACAGCTAGGTGGTGTGATGAATAGAATATAGAATATGGAGTCAGGAAGACTCATCTTCCTGAGTTTAAATCTGGCTGCAGACGCTTATTAGCTGTTTGACCCCAGATAAGTCACTTAACCTGTTTGCTTCAGTTTCCTCATTTGTCAACTGAGCTCGAGAAGGAAAAGGCAAACTACTTCAGAATTTCTACCAAGAAAACCTAAATCAGGTCATGAAGAGTTTGGACGTCATCGAAAAATGACTGAACAATCTAATAGTGTGGGGGAATACTGAATATGAGGACACATTGAATTGGTGTAGGAAGACAGGCATAAAGGAAAACCCTGTTTTTACAGTTTTACCTGGAGCAAGCTTTAGGCATGTTATAAGGCTCACTAAAATATGTTGGTTTAACCACATAGTTTTTGCAAGTAGTGTTTTTCACTGAAGTAGAGAATGACAGAGGCTTGTGTGATACTATGGGGAAAATCCTATATTTGGAGTCAAAAAATTTAGACTTGAATTCTGGCTCTGATACTACCTGTGTGAATGTGGGCATGTAATTATCCTACTAAGTACCCTACTCCTACCCTCAGTTACCTATCTGTAAGTGAAAAGGTTGCATTAGATGTCCTTTGAATTCCTCTTCAGCTCTAAATCTTCTATCCAGCGATTATGTATAAGGAAAAAATAAAGGGCGTTGGGGGAAGCAAGAAGTAGAGATGAAATCTGGGGGGTTGGGTTTTGTCAGTTAGATTTTCCTCTTTGAGAGGAAAAGCAAGTAGATTGTGGTAGTGTTGTAGGTATTGATGAACAGTTAACATTTATCATACTTTGTTTAAAATGAAACTCCAACAAGTCACCTTACCTCTGTTGCTGCCCTTTCTCTTCCACCAAATTGAGACAAAGCCAAAGGGAGAGGAATTCAAACATTCACATTGCGCTTAGATGCTTTGCCCTACAGTTAACAAGCTGTGCCATTTCTTCCTAGAGAAGTTACAGACTGTGGTCTTTCTTAATAGAAAACACCAGAGCTGAAGGGATTGTATAGCTAGAGGCTGTGTCACCTAAACCCAGGAGTTAGAAAACTAAGATCTAGCAAAGGCAGAGTGGCCTTCTCAGGTTCGTACAGGTAGAGAGTGAGAGTAGATCTGAGATTTGAACTCCAGTCCTTTCATTACAAGTCTAGTGTCCTTTCCACCCTGGCTTCCACATGTAGAGGTGACATAATAGAGTGGGAATAATATTGCATTTGGAGTCAGGAAAACTGGACTCCAGCCTTGATTTTATCCCTAAAAGTTCCTGTGTAACTTTAGCGAAGTCGTTTCGTTTCTTTGGGCCTTATTTCACTAGTCTATATCTAGAATAGATAGCCCACGAGGTCTGGGTCTGGCACCACACCCTGTTGTGTGTCCGTTCATTATGGTTTGTAGACAAGGTTCAGTACAAGGGAAACCTTCTTAAGTGCATTACCTCCCCTAGCTTTTTAACTTATTGGCTCATTAACACCACCCTCCAACCCATTCTAGGGCTGATTTTACTTATGGTGCACAAAATCAAAGGGCTTTGCAAAAGATGGGAAGTAAAGGGCCTATATGCCAGTCACTGTGCTAAGCACATATTATCTTATTTGATTCTTACAACAACCCTGGGAGGTAGGTGCTGTTGGTGTGTTGAGCTGTTCTGGTCATGTCTGATTCTTCATGACCCCATTTGGGATTTTCTTGGCAAAGATACTGGAATGGTTTGCCATTTCCTTCTCCAACTCATTTTATAGATGAGGAACTGAGGCAAACAGGTTAAGTGACTCGCCTAGGGTCACACAGCTAGTAAGCATCTGAGACCAGATTTGAACTGAGTAAGATGAGTCTTTCTGATTCCAAGCCCAGTACTCTATCTGCTATGTTGCCACCTAGCTGCCCCTAGGTGCTATTATCATCACCACTTTACAATTGAGGAAACTGCAATAGACAGTTTGAGTTTCTAGAATTACACACTAATAATGTCTGAGGCTCTATTTGAAGTCAGGTCTTCCTGACTCCAGGTCCAGCACTCTATCTACCATACCACTTAGCACCCAAAATAAATTTGGTATAGATTGGTTTTATTTCTGCACAAAGAGAAATGTTAAGTGTAGAAGAATGACAATAGGCATGAACAAAATTAATAAAATTAAAATAAAATATAATAAAAATTAAAAAATAAAATAAAAATAAAAACTCAACTTTGAACTGTGGGGATAGAAGGCAGCGTTTAAGCCTTATTAAGACACAAAACCATTGGCAGTACTGCATGAGTGCTCTACCATATTCCTTCTTTCCAGTGGCCACCCTTTCTCTTGTTTCTACGTAACAACCCACTCTTGCTGCTGCTGCTGTAGTCAGTATCAGTCTGCCAGGTGATGCCGCCACCATTAGTTGCAGATCTCCTGAACTTATAGCTTACGACGTCAACTGGTTAAGGAAAGAAAACCCAGAAGAGAGGACTGCCAGAGACTTGGGCGTAAGCTCACCTCGTCTGACCTCCCAGCACTAGCTGCTCTATGGATATGATTGCCATGACACCTTTATAGACAAGGACATTTACTCCTCAATGGAGTCTATGACCTGGAGAACCACTGCCACGATAATGACAAGCTAGAAGCTGTCTCTTTTTAACAGATACTGTACCCCATCCCACCTACTGTTGTCATGAGGTGGGCGGTTGACAAAAGAACCTCTCAGGGGTGCACCATGTCATACTAAAACACCAATTTCCCCAAGTCACTGTGTGTCCAGAAGTAGCTTTGGAAATCCCATATAGTTGACTGGAGCCTGGGAGAAGTTAGCTGTGCATGTGTTATAAAATGGTATATGTTACATATAAATGTGTAGCTAGATCAGGGACTCTTAAACCAGGGCCTGTAAACTTGGTTTGTTTTTTTTTTTCAAAATAGTTTTCATACTGCATTTTGATATAATTGATTTTCTTTGTACTCATATGTATTCTATTTTATGTTTTTAAAAACACTATTCACAGGAGTCCATAGATTTCACTGGATTGTCAGAGGGATCCATGATAAAAAAAAGGCTTAAGAACTCTTGGATTAAGAACCCTAAGATCTTTTCTCCTGCTAAAATTCTAGATTCCAAATATATTCTTATTTATGAAAGTATGTACTCTTTCCTGAGGCGAGAAGTTATGGGGAGGAGAAGGGGAGAGTGCTACAGGTATCCAAATTGCAATAATGATGGGAATGATCTCCTTTTAGTTTGAATTCCCCAAACTGCATTTCAAGTATTACGTTTCTTATTTTTTTATTCGTCCAAACCTATGTAGTGCCATGGAAAGAATATTGCCTCTGGAGTCTAGAATTGTGGGTCTGAGATGATTATGACTTGTATAACCTTGGGCAATGTATTTAACCTCCCTGGGATTGAGTTTCCTTAATTATAATATGAGGGGACTTTGAGATCCCTTCCAGCTTCTGGATCTATGTTATAATTGTATCAGTCCAAGTCCTAAACTTTAGGACATTTTAGGACATTCCCAGTGTGGAAATTCCCTCCAGTGTAGATTCCCTGCTATAACAGTCTTAGAGAGTTTTCAGGGGCACTGAGAAGTCAAATTATCATAGACATACAACTAGAGCATGGTGCAAAGGAAAGACCTGAACCCAGTTCTTCCTGATTCCAAGGTTGTTCCTATATGTGTTATACTAGACTGCCTGTCATACACTATATAGAATGGAAAATAGGTAGTTGACCAGTCTCCTGCCCTTACTAAATACTCAATAAATGCTTAATGAATTAATGAATGGTAATGAAAATGTATCATTTTAGACAATAAATTAATTTATTTTATAACATATTACATTAATATTCTTTCAGAGATCGGACTTTTTTGTAGAACTGCAGAGCTAAAATTTAATTTCATTTTCTTTGGTTGTTTGTAAGACACAATGAAAGACAAAAAGTTTGTAAGACTTTTGCTTTCTCAAAGTAGCTATAAAAATAAATGCTGCAGAGAGATTTTCTTTTGAACCTTTTTATGTGACTTAGCTTATCTGTCATGCTACCAAGATCACATTCAAAAAGTTCTCAGCAGACTGAAGCTGTGGGTCAAGACTACCGACTTCAACACTTAAAAGCCCTGGAGCTTCATCACAGTGGATACTCCCTTCACAAATGCAGTTCAAGATCTTCCTAGTAGTGGTAGATGGTCTTTTAAGAGGTCTTTGTTGTTCCAGTCATGTTCAGTCATGTTGGACTCTTCAAGACCCCATTTAAGGATCTTGTGGTAAGAATACTAGAGTAGTTTGCCATTTCCTTCTTCAGCTCATTTGACAGATGAGAAAACTGAGGCAAACAGGGTTAAGTGACTTGCCCAAAGTCACACAGCTACTAAGTGTCTAGGGTCAAATTTGAACTCAGGAAAATGAGTCTTCCTGAGTCAGGCATGACACTCTATCCATTGTGCCACCTAGCTGTCCTCTTTAGAGAGGTACTATCACTGAAACATTTATCATCCTACAGCCAGATTGGCAATGCGTCTCCTTAGGTTTAGGCTGACCTATGTAGGCTGGTATGTATTCTATTAGCCAACGAGGACTCGATGCCCTTCTGGCTTGGTAGCCCTGTCAGAGTTGGCACTCCACCAATCTTGCCTTCCAAACCACAGGGTCCTCTTGAGGCTATGATGAAGTATTGCAGAAGACTTGGCTGGTTCCAAGCTGACAGGGTGAGGCAAAGAAGTTTGTATAACCCATTGTCCCTGAGTGATGCTGTCAGACCCCTGCTCTGTCACTGCTCAACAGTCTCTAAATACCCCCCTGCAAATTCAGACAGTAATACTTTTTTTTTATAAACGACTATAACTTTATGAAACAGCTCTTTGACTAATTACCAGACCTGTCTGTCACAGTTTAACTTAGGCCTATCCTCCCAGGATCTTTTTCTGAAGAAAAAACACGAGAGTTTAAAAATGATTCTAAATGCTCATAACTCTTATTCAACTACATTCATTCCACAAATTGACCCCAGCAGTCATATTTAGAGTTGATTTCCTTTCTTTAACAGACACTAATAGAATTCCTTCTTATAACAAAGAAAAGGAATTTTGCAAACTACTTTGTACAAACTAGAAACATAGCCATCATATATGGTAACATATGAAATTCAGCCCCAGTAGCCCTACATTTAGGCAGAGGATTTAGGTTCAAACCTTAATTCTGCCTTTTACTATCTATCTGGCCTTAGACATTCTTCTCCACCTCTATGGGCCTTGCTGTCCTCAAAAACTGAGGACTGCATATTGGCAATGTGATCGCAAATTGCTTAACCTCAAGTTGCACCAGGCAACTAACAGTCAATGGACATTTATTAAGTTTACCATGAGCTAGGCACTGAGCTAAGCTCTGGGAATACAAAGAACAACAGACAGTCCCTGCCCTCAAGGAGCTCACAATCTGATGAAGGAGAAAATATGTAAATCAATTATGTACCAAGAAGCTATACCCAGGATAAATTGGGAATAATGAATGAGAAGACACTAGAATTAAAGGGGATCCAGAAAAGCTTTCTGAGAAGTTGTATTGACAGAAGCAATTTTCTCACCTGGGAGTTCCCTATAGCAGTAAAATCCCTCGTTCAGTTCCATATTCCCTATAAAATTAAGGTTTGCAAAACACCATGCAACATTATCTCATTTGATCCTCACAACTATGCTGTGAAGTTGGGGCTTTATCACCCCAATTTGGCAGATGAGGAAACAAGCAAACAGAGATTAAATGACTTGCCCAGGGTCACACAGCTAGTAAGTGTCTAGAAGGGATCTGAACCCCGGACTTCCTAACTCGAAGTCAGACTCTTGGTCCTCCTATTAGGTGATTATAACCTTAGAACATTACAGAAAACTAAGGTTTAAACAGAATTTTTTTTTCAGACGTTGAGAGTCCTCTAGCAAAACTAGTTTACGTTATTATTCATTAAGTTCTTGCTCCCTAATAAGCTCCTTTAAATATAGTAATGTACATGGATATTAGTAATAAATGAACACAGAAAATATATAAATGAATGTTTGTCCTTTGGAATTTTAGCAGACATAGAATCTTTTCATTTACTGACTCAGTGTTGTCCTTAACCTTATATTCTCATGGTGTGTGGAATTATTTTTGCTCCACATATATTCCACATTTCCTGTGTTGATGTATTTGTACTTATCAGTGTAAGCATCCCTGATGATATGTGTCACCTTCTGTCCATGGCCCTGGAGAAATTAAATCTTTATGCTGACAGTGCAGCTGTTATGAATTGAGCTCATAAAACTGGGCTGGGGAAAGGTATTCTGTTGACATACAGTATTATTTTTCCTTAATTTTTCCTTAATTTCTCTCAGCTGGCTATGATTTCAGGTCTGTAAAATTAGGGTTAACATCAACCCAAGGCAGAAACAGAAAGCAAGAGCAGAGTCTCTTTGCAAACCTGGTCTGTATTTACTTAAAAACCTGGTCTGTATTTACTTTAAAAGGCATATGACCCAAGTACTGCCTTCTTCTCTGCTAATGATTTGACTGAAGTTATTTGTCAATACAGTTAGTATGGGCACTGATTGAATATAAAAGCTGAGAAGTTTGGGATGATTGCTAGTTGTAAATTTAGTTTGATGAGCCTAAAAGAGGCATGTTCTGGCATCCTGAGAGTTTAGATCAGGGATTCTTAACCTTTTTGTGATGTGGACCCATTTGGCTGTCCAGTAAGGCTACGTGGACCCCTTCTTAGAATACTTTTTAAATGGGCAAAATAAAATAGGATCACAAAGGAAACCAAATTTATTAAAGTACAGTTAGCAAGATTAAAAATTTTTTTCATGAACTAGGTCCCTCCCAATATTCAGATCCTGTGCTCCATTTTCCCCTTCTCTCTTCCCTTCGACATCCACTGTCAAACTCGGGAAGTTATTACTTAAATTAGACTTTGTAACTGTAAAAGCAAAGGCACACTTTAGAAGATAGGTGGCCTGTTTGGCTTCTCTTGGAAAGTTTCCACAGGAATACATTTCCATTTATATATTTGCCGTTGTGAAGATGCTATGATAGGAAATGCCCATGATGAATAAAGAATATTCCATGCTCAGTTAGCTACTTGCAGGGCAATATGGTCCAATGGAAAGATTTTTAGTTCCATCACTCAACACCCATTTATCAAGTGCTTACTATGTTCCAGGTACTGTGCTAAATCCTGGAGTTTTGGGCTAAGCCTCATAGGACCTGCTTTCAAGTCCTGGTTTTACCATCCATGTGGCCTTATATCTAAGGTCATGTATCAAAGTCACATATCACAACTTGGAGCCTCCAATTTTCTGTTCTCTAAGTTCCCTTCCAGAGGTCTACTGCTACAATAATCCATACCTACATATCAGAGGTTCTAAAGGAAAAGATGTATTTTTAATTTTTTGATTGTAGTATGAGTTATTTTTCTTAGACAGATTGGGGTACCATTAGTCTAGCCCTTCTGTTGTTTTTGATAGATGCTTTTAGTGTGACCATCTGGTTGGACTGAAATTGAAGAGCCTCGATCATATGACCCAAATAACAACATCATACACCACTGTGCCAGAGTAACTGGAATCTCGTCTTCCCAGGAGACTAAAAACACTGAATAAAGAAAAAGCCACATCTACTGGTGAATGAATGATGGAGGGGAGGAGGTGCAGCCAGTCTTTAAGGTAGTCAAAGATCAATAGGGACTGTAGCTTCCATAAGATATAACAGAATTAGGAATTAAAAATTTAAATATGGACCTAAGTACAATGATATAAAATCCTCCAATGTCTCATTTTGATCTGTAGCTGACCTTGAATTTTCAAAGGCAATTTTGGTGGAATACAAGTTCAGGAAGGCTCTATGAAACCTGAAAAGCTTTGACTATGATCTGGGGACTACATTGTGTGCCTGTTAGGATTTGCTCAGTTAAGTTTGAATAAACACGTTATCACATGCATCATTACCAGGTGATGAATATTTTTGGCAATGGAAGCTCGAAAGAATACTTGATGAGGTGTGGAAGTATTGTAGTCTTTGTCAGTAAGAAGACTATTCATTCAGATGAAATCTTACATCTTCCAGAGTGTCAAAGTATAAGGATAGGCAGTGAGATATTAAGCTAGCTAGGAAACATCTTCCAACTTGTAAAACCTCTTTTACCATATAGATATTATCCTCAGAATGTATTTATACACAAGTGAATTATTTTTCCGTTTTCTTTATTCAGAAGTCTTTGGTAATTGATAAAACAAATTATGTCAGAAACAGGAGAAGATAGAGAAAAACTGTTTCAAGTTCTCTCTCCAATTTTTGGATATGGTTTCAAAATATTGGGGAAGGGAAGAGAAGGCAGAGAAAGAGAAAGGTGGAGATTCCTTTTCTTTCCAACAACTCTCCTTGACTTTGAATGAAGGAATTTTTCTGGCCCTCCCACTCAACTTCTAATATAAGCAGTGAGGTCAATCTAAACCTCTGACCTATTTTAAGGGAGTAGTTTTTCAGTCCCATAAAAGATGTCAAGCCAAGGTATGAATAATGAAATGTGATTTCTTAACTTAGTAATGTAATTTGACAACATATGTAAAATCATCTCGGCAACACAGATTTTCCTAATACGTTTACTTATATACAGATGAAGTTCCATATTTTTATATGCCCATAGGGATATTATGAGGACCAGATGAAGTAACATGTGGAGAGAGCTTTGCAAACCTAAGAGTGCCATGTAAATGCTAGCTAGGACTATTATATTATTATGTATTATTTATGTATTTGTATGCACATGGTACTACATTATATTATATTGCACTGCATTATAATGTATTTTATATTATAATTACACACATACATGCATACACTTACGCAGACACCCCTATTTGTATTTGTTTGTCATCATTTTGCTGCTGGGTAATGCATATTTGAGCCACAGCAATTTCTGGAGAAGATTTTCTAAGGCAGAGAGGGACCCTACCTGGCTTACCCATGCTACTGAAATCATAGATTCTTCTTTCCTTTTTTGTTTTTCCAGTTTTGTTAGTGTGCTTTGTTTTATATTATGGATATTTACAAATTACTCTCACTTTGAGAATGGTCTTTCTTGTAACAAAACAGTTAAGTAACATTAGTAATCCAGTGACCTTGTCTGAAAATTCATACAGCATTTCACATCTATAGTATCCTCCCTACTTCTCTATTTGAAAAAATTAACAGAAATCTCTTTATTTTCTTTACCTTCCACTCCGCCCTCCCCATTGAAAAGGAAAAGAAAAAAAATTTGGGGGGTGACAAACATGCATAGTCAAGCAAAACAAATTCCTCCAAGGCAATATACAAATACATATGCCTCATTCTACACCTAAATCTATCCCCTATTTGTAATGGATGGCATATTTCATCATTAGTCCTCAAGAATCATATATGGTCCTTGTCTTGATTATAGCTTACAGCTTTCAAAGTTGTTTATAACTTTGTTGTATAACAAAGTTGTATAAATTTGTCTCCTGGTTCTATTCATTTCATTATTCATCATTATAAGAATCCTCAATTGTTCATTTTTATAATATTGATGTGAAATTGCAAATTGTTCTATTTCTGCTCATTTCACTCTGTCATCTCATAACAATCTTTCCATGACTTTTTAAAATAATTTATATCCTAATTTCTTATAATACAATAATATTCTTTCACATCCATATATCACAGTTTGTCCAACCACTTCTCATTTGTTGGAAAATATCTTAGTTTCCAGATATTTTTGTACACATAGGACCTTTTCTTCTTTGGGATAATAAGCCCAGAAGTGATATAGCCAGGTTAATTGTGATGTACTGTTGGCAGACCTGTGAATGGGTAATTCTGGAAAGCATTTTGGAGTTTTACATGAAAAGTTACTAAACATTTCATTCTCTTTGAAATCATAGATTCTTGAATTATTGAAGTGTGCCTAGAATTGTCACTTTCGAACAAAATGCTGGAAAGGCTGATAAGAGCTCAGGCTGTGGTACAGCCTGGAGTGAAACTTTGGAAGACATGACTTTAGTAATTTGATGCTTTTAGAGCCACCAAAAGTGATACTAGTGATGGTGTGGTCTGGGGCAGGGTTATTTCTTACATCTCTTTGTCATATTATACATCAGTTGTAGTGGACAGAGGGGATAGTTTCCCCTTTCACTTGGTGGAGGAAAGTTCAAGAGTGATGTTTGTAGGGCAACAGAAGATTTTGATGCTTGGGCCAGACTCTGAAGTTTCTTGTGCTGAGATAGACTTGGGGAAAACTGTAGCAACCTGGATGAGCTGTGAAATATGAGTTGGGCCAGTGGATACAGATGAGGCGAGACTCCAGTGGGAAGGAAGAGCTAAGAAGAACAA
This sequence comes from Phalanger gymnotis, assembly GCA_028646595.1. Classification (NCBI taxonomy): domain Eukaryota; kingdom Metazoa; phylum Chordata; class Mammalia; order Diprotodontia; family Phalangeridae; genus Phalanger; species Phalanger gymnotis. Next base: position 631,138,053 of record CM053622.1, on the reverse strand, counting down.
TGGTTGAAGAGGCTCCAACTCCAACCACCTTGTAAAATGTTCTCTATTGAAGTTACGAGTTCATTCCTTGCTAATAGACTTGAGTACAAGTCCCATTAAATCCATATACATTCTGTAATAAGTATGCGCATGTTGTGCTCCCTGATTGCCCTTGTTGCTAACATGTTAGCTGACTCAGACATTTTAGAAATCAGTCAAAGCCAGGTGTTCCTAGAAAGGAGACACTACAGATATGGGCATGAACTATGATTTTATTATTGTTAAATGCCCAAGACTGAATGCCGTGTAGTTATCCTCAAGCAACATATGAGTAACACAGGTGTGAGATGTTGGTGCATACTCAAAGCTCCGTTCTTTGTATCAGATGCGATTACACTTGCTTTTGTTTGGATGTTGCCTGGTGGACAAGAATAACACTGCTTGGGTAAGAATGGTCTTGTCCTAAGGCGTTTATTCCTTTCTGGCTTCCTTCCCCAAAATAAGCACTTCCTGCCTTTCAGCCAAATGATGAGTAATTTGCAGAGACTTCAGGATGTGACATAGAGGCCAGTCAGGCCATAATTATTTTTATGGGATAGATGACAAATCTTAGCATACATCCCATCTAGGTAAAGTCAGGAAATACAAGGGAAGCTGAAAATAGCTCGTGGCTGTGTGGCAGCATCTTTCACCTTAGTGATATGGTGTCAGAGTAAAGAAATCACGCTTACCAAATTTCTCATTGCAATACCTAAACAACATGATGCTTCTTGTCATTTTAATTTAAATGATTTTTTGGCAATTAGGGAGTATCTTAAGAATGAATTTCAGGGGGAAGGACTGAGGATTGTCACACTCTTTAGCCAAGATAAAGGTATTGCGACTTATGCAAAATAATGGCAAGCAACAAAACAAAACAAAACTCCAACAGAATCAAGACAGTACACATTCTCAGTACAATGATATATAGAAAAATCATAGCAACAAAATTCAGTGAGTACACAGATGGAAAAAGAAGTCAGAACATGCTATAATACAAACAAGTTCAAATTTATGTACATCAACTTTTTGTTTGGGTACACTTTAAGAAGTATATATTTTATGATTTATTGTGGTTTTTATTATGTTGGCATTATGTTCATCAAAGCAATTCTGTTGAAATTATTATTGAGTTTATACAAATATTTATAAAAGATGCTATATGTACTATATGTAACACTGAGAATGTATTGGAAGAAGCACAAAGTATTTAGAAGACAACAGAGTATCCAGGACAATAAAAACTTTTCTAGGGTATGTTTGGTAGTTTGTTACTATTGAGTCATAGACCTCAATCTCTTAATTTCTTTATACTGGAATTATAGACAGAAAAGGGCCTAGCTAAGTCACTTAGCCTTTCTCAGTCTTAGTTTCCATATCTATAGAATGGAAATCATAACTGCACCTACTTCATAGGGTTATTGTGAGGACCAATTTATGTAATATATATAAAGTACTCTGCAAAGTTTAAAACACTATATAAATGCTAGCTATTATTTTTGTTATTATTATTAAAAGGAATAAAAATATCTTTCTGCCAAAGAGTTAATATGAAAGTGCATCTCTATTCTCATGGGCATAAATGGAAAAATCGAATCCAGACATTTAGTTAATTCCAGGTCCTGTGTTCCATCTGGCAGAAATTTATTAACTGAGGTGAAAAATCAAGAAAGAGGCACTTATGAAAGGAACAGCCTCAAATTATGAGGGCTACAGTTCTTAGTTTAACAATCCATGCTGTTAGGCTTCATTTTCCTACAAGAGGTGCCCTGTTGGAGAGCCTCTCCAGCAGAGCTGGCAGTTGGGAATCATTGATTCCTCTGCCAGAACTAAGATATGAAGAATTTTGATCGTCTTCAAAATTCTTTTCTTTATTTCAACTTCAGTGTACACTGTAAGAAGGACAGGCTTAGACTAATGCAATGTGTTATGGAAATACAAGATCACCTGGAATTTCCTAGTCCTAGTTTATCCCTCAGAACTGTGTGACTTCCCATTCCCCCCACTTTCCAAGTGGCAGATGACGGGAAGATGCATTGAAAATGTCATTTGATTCTGATAGTGGATATTTGATTTATGGCCAAAAAAGAAAGAAGAGAGCATATCCTTACCTTGGTCAGCTTGATCTGAGGAAATCATATGTCCAGGACAAAGTGACAAGGACAAACTCAAGACCTTTCTCTGCCTGTTAATAATGAGAGTTAAACAAAAGAAGGAGACTGAACTGAATCAGACTTGGGAAATGGCACAGCACTTTTGATTATTCCCAAGGTGGTTCATCTTCCCCAGCAAAAACTCCTCTTTTGGACATCAATTCCCATTCCCAAATCACCTCCCGCCCTGAGATTTTGTATGTCTGCAAAGTCATGGAAATAGCATGATTCAGAGTGACCCAAAGGACTTTAGTGATATAAATATAAATGGGCAGCAGCATGTTACTTACGATATCTTGTGTGTGAGAAATAGTATAAAATACATCATCAAATACATATATGACGAAAGAAAGAGATGGGCTGGTCATGGTGTAGGGGAAGTGAAAGATTAAAAGATGAGTACCTTGAGTACCATGGTTGTATCCATGAAATATGAAAATACTTTGAAAAAGGATTGACTCTAGCATGTTGGGGAAGACTATTATGTGTTTGTAGAAAGATGGGGACAAGGGTTGCTATGAATGAGAAGCATGGAAGGGCTGTAGTCTATACTGATCAAAGGAATACCAGCACCAATGAAGGAAGGAAAAAAGGAATGAAAGAAAGAAGGAAGGAAGGAACGAAGGAAGAAAACAAACATTTATTAAGTGCTTATTATGTGCCAAGGACTGTGCTAAGTGATTTACAATATTATCTCATTTGATCCTCTCAGTAATCCTGGGAGGTAGATGCTGTTTTGATCTGCATTTTGTATATAAGGAAACAGAGGCAAACAGAGGTTTAAGTGACTTGTTGAGTCACACAGCTAGTAAGGCTGGATTTGAAGTCAGATCTTCCTACCTCCAGACCCAGAGCTCTGTTCACTATGGAGCCATGTAGAGGCTACTGAGTTCACAGATCATCAGAATACTTCTGCATCCCTGAGGAGAGGTTCTAGCCTAGGCACATTTCAGCCCATGGATATTCCTTTGTCTGTTGATACTGTTTGCTTTTATTGGTCTGAAAATAATTCCAGATTACTTCATACATGTGCTTTGACCTGGAAAGGTTTTGGTCTGGGGCATGTGTGACAAGAATTACTATTTATTAAACATCTACTGTATGTAGGGCACTATGTTACATTCTATGAATTCAAAGATAGAACAAATAGCCTCTGTCATTCAATTCAATTTACCAAACATTTTTAAGTGCCTCCTATATGCCCAGTGTGTTTAATGCTGAGAATATAAATAAGAAAAAGAAACAGTCTAATATAATCTAATGGGGAAAGATAGCTATGAAATGAAGCTGAAAAGTGGGGGGAGAGGGAAGCATTGGGGATGACACAGCATGTGGACATATTCTTCTGCAGAGTGGAAGCCCACACTGCTGATGGAGAATGGGTTTACCAGGAAGCCTCTCTATAAAAGAAGGCTTTGGGAAGAGTTCAGTTCCCCACCCTCCAGCCCTCCAATCAGAGGGGAGAGGCAATAAGTTTACACTGTCCTGGGGTGTTAGAACATGTAAACAGGTCAAGTTATACATGATAATTTGAGGAGAGAGTGAGCCCAGATGGACAAGGAAGATCAGGAAAAACTTCTTGTAGGGAGTGGCATATGATCTGAGCCTTGAAGGGTAGAGTTCATTCCAGGCATAAGGGACAACCCAAGTAAAGCAGAGAGGTAGGAGCCACCATGTCAAGTTCAGGGAAGGGCAAATAAGTAAATTTGGCTGGCAGAGTACATAGTATCATAGATTTTGAGCTGGAATAGGTCTTTAGAGTGCATTGAGTCCAACCCCCTTGCTTATAGACAAAGGAAATTGAGGCACCAAGAGAATTTTACTTTTCTAGGGTCCCACAACTAGTAAGTATCTGAGGCAGGATTTTAATCCAGGCCTTTCTGATCTCAAATGCAGTATTCTATCCACTAATGTCACCTTCCATGAAGAGGAATAATGTAAAATAAGCCTAGAAAGGTAGATTGGAACAAAATTTTGAAAGGTTATTTTAAATGATAACCTCCTGGGATAGTATCTAAGAGACAATAGGGAACTAATGAAAGTTCTTGAGAAGGGAAATGGTGTGGTGAGAATTCTGTTTTGGAAAAATTTGGAAATTTTGGAAGAATTCTATTTTGGCTTCTATACAGAGGATAGATTGGTAAGGAGAAGCACAAGAGTCTGGGAGTCCAATGCATAACTTTCTTTTTGTTGCAGATTCTTCAGATATGTAAATCTAAGACCCAGAATTATATTACATACCTGTAATAAACTCAGAGGTGCAGAGAGAGGAAATCATAGCATAGAATTCACAAGTGAGGCAGCTGTGGTATAATGGAAAGAATGTTGAGTTGGGTAATGGCTGGACCTGAATTCAAATTCTGACTTTATTACTTAATACCTTTCTGACTTTGGTCAAAGAGGTATCTTAAGACTTTATTTTCCTTCCATCTAAAATGTGGGAGTTGGAATTGATGGCCTCAAAGGTCCCTTCTGGATCTAAAGCTATTATCACATTCTATCTCTCATTCCTTCAGTTACCTTTTCTCTCTTTAAGTGAGAGAGATATTAATAATTGTGAATTGTGCCTTTAGTTTTCTTTTGAAACTATGTTATCGTTTCCACCATTGGCCTGGATTTTTCTGAGATAAGCTGGGAGAGCTTATTCCCAGTGTCTTTCTTTCCCTTCAGCAACTGGGAAAGAGGTTGGAATGGCCATCTTCTCTCTAAAAATTGGAATCTGGAAGAGCCCCAGACTTCCTCTCCCACTATCACCGACTCTATTCACCCCTCATGTAGGTAAGGGACACTGAGTAATCTCCACCAATGAAGAGATATAATTGGCTCTTTGGGTGAAAGGTTACATCAGTTTGACTGGAGCCAGTGAATTTATGTAGAAGAGCAGTGGGAGATAAGAAAACAATTAAAACCAAGTCATGGAGGTCCTTGAATATCAAACTAAAATGTTTTACACTGTAAGCAATAGGAGACTTTGGAGGTATTGAACAGGAGAGTGAGACGATAAAAAGTGATGCCTCAGGAGAATGTTGGTCCACTGAAAGGAGAGACTAAAAGCAGTGAGATCATTGCTATATATTGAAGACATGAGTTCATAGGATTGAAGGATCGTATCAGAAATAGATTGGAAAAAACAATTCTTGGTAACCAATTGAACATAAGTCATGCCAAAAAAGGTGGAGTCAAAGGCCAGATTAAGATTTTGAGTGAAGTAGAGAAAATGATCTCTATTTTAAGGAGATCAATAGGATTCTCTAAGTAGGGCATAGACTCCCCAGTGATGTAAGCACAGATGCTTAGCCAACAGTGATGCAGGAAATGCCCAGATGGAGATTAAGGCCAGTGTGAAACCTTCAAGTGATCAACTGCTTCCATTCCCTAAGCTGACCCTTACTGGTTAATGACCTAGAAGCCCCTGGCTTTGGTTCCCATTCTCTTTGTATTTAGTTTTGCTCTAATTTATAGTCTATGAGTCTAACAACATCCTTGGCTTTAATTCTGGACTACCTTGTGTAGACTTTTTGAGTATTTAGTCTTCTAAGTTAATGGAAATCCTTAGCAGGTTAAAAAGCCACACTTTGCTGTACAATATTTATGGAGTACCTCCTGTAAGTCAATAATAGCAGTGATAATGATAATCATATTATCCTAGTACTTTCATAATTAATAATTATAAATTATATACTAAAACTTTTATTGAACAGTAAAAGCGGTTATTTTATCCATCTGTGCAACAGTTCATAGGATATTTAATATAAAAAATAGCAAGATAGCAACTGATCCCAGTACTGTTTTACCCAAATCCCATTAAAAATATAGTAGAATGAGATAATAATAATAGTATCTGACATATGGAGCTTTAAGGTCTAAAAAGCACATGGATCATCACATCTTGTCCTAAAAACAACCTTCTGAGACAGGCACTATTATTATTATGGTTCCCATTTGACAGATGAGGAGGCTGATTTGGGATTTGTCCAGGTTCACATAGTGAGTGTAGAAAGTGGGATTAGAACTCAGATATTTCTTACTCCAAGTTCATAACTCTGACCACTGTATCACAGAATATATGCTCTCACAGAATGTATGCATGTTGATTTTTGCAATATTTTGCACTTGCATAGTAACTTAACTGTTTCAAAGGGCTTTCATATTATTTTGCCTTTCCAACATCCGAATGAAATAGATAAGAGGGTTAGTCAGTCTTACGAGCACTTTACAGGTGAAGATGCCCTAAGGGATTGCTCGAGGAGGTCGTACAATTAGTCAGGATTTCTAAGTTGTAAGGCCAATGGATTTCACTGGCACACCCATTTGAGAATAAAATAAGAATAAACAAAAGAAATTGATGGAGGGGAGCAGTGCTGGTCATATTCTTGAAGAACTGACTCTAATTTACCTAGGTTTTTCAGTGTTTAGGTGTGAGGGTAGTCAGGGAGGAGCCAGGTGAGTTTACAAGTGGGACAATGCATGAATCTGAAAACAGTAATCACAGATCAATGAATCCTCTGGGGGAAGTTTCCAGCATTCTGCACATCCACCTGTGCTTTCTCCCACCTCCATGTCTGGTTATACTTCTTTCTCTCTCTTTCACCACCATTTCTATCAAGCACAAGTTCTTGCTCAAGCGGACTATTTTCTGGACTTCTGCATTTGGTTGTCCTGTCTCTGGCAGGTACAACTCTTTCATTTTACATAGCAGGCCAAAAAGCACTTCCTTCATCAGAGGTAATCTATGCACTCTTTGCTCTATCCTCATACTTCATAGTGTCCCAAACCCACTGTGGCACAATATCACAGTCCAGCTCTGCCTCATCTTGGCAGTATCATCTTAAACTTCTATCTTGGGGCCGAGGGGATTTTCCACTGATCCTCTTTATGCCTTCTTTATGTTTTCTTAATTGCCACGGGCAAGAATGCAAAGTATGGTCCTTCAGAAAATGACAGCATTCTTTCATCCAGAGTTCTTCAACTCCTAAGGCTAGCTCTGTTTTTCATCGAGAGAAAATTACTTCTGAATTCCTCTGAGTTTCTCATTTCCCTCTCTCCTTCCATGCACCCCGTTGTGAATCAGTTGGATCCTCTCAAGCATGCAATTCAATTACTTTTATTGTGAAGTTGAACCATGATTGTCCTTAATGGTCAGAAAATTATCCAGCATCTAAAAAAACAAAATGCACAATTAAAAACCCAGCCACAGAATTTCCCCGGGGATTCGTTTCTGACCATAGAGAAGCATTTTTTATGTGGACTCCCCTTCTAGGCATTTGACCTTTCACGTTTGCTCTCCAAAGTTTTTACAAATGGAAACTTGTTCTTTGAACCAGGAATATTCTTATATTGAATGAAATGTTAATTTGCCTGAATGTCAATTTGCTGTGTACCTTAAGGAAGCAAAAGTTTTTCATCTTGGTTTGTGAGAATTCTCAGGTATCAGGGGACGGTGCTGTTGTTGCTCAGTAGTTTCAGTCATGTCTGACTCTTTGTGATCCTATTTGGGGTTTTCTTGGCAAAGATACTAGAGTGGTTTGCCACTTCTTTCTCTAACTCCTTTTTACAGATGAGGAAATTGAGGCAAACAGGGTTATGTGACTTGCCCAAGGTCATAAAGCTAGTAAATGTCTGAGGCCAGATTTGAATTCATAATGAGAAATCTTCCTGGCTCTAGGCCTGGCGCTCTAGTCACTGTACCACTCAGCTGCCTGGGGAACAGTAGGATAGCAGTGTCGATTCAGTCCCTAACTTAGTGTGCATCCCTGGGCAACTTACTGAATTTTGCAATACCTTTGTTTCTCTTTCAGAAAGAGGATGAAAGGAATGTGAAGTAACCTTTTAGGCTTTTAGTCATTGTTAGAATATCTAGCAAAAATAAAGAGAGAATCATAAAATAGAGAGAGTTCTGGGGTTAGTGTCAGGAATGCCAGGTTTCAACTTCTACTCTAACACTTGCTAGATATGTGACTTTGAATAACTGTCATTACTTAGTCAGTTAATAGATTCTTGTGAAGCCTCTACTATATACCAGGCACTGTGCTAAGCTCTGGGGATAGAATGAAATGCCAAGACAGTTCCAGCTCTCAAGCAGTTCACAGTCTAATGGGCTAACATACATACATATATATACATACACATACACATATATACATACACGTATGTATATATGTGTGTATATATTATATATACATATATATACATATATATATAAATTGGAGATAATCAACAGAAGTAAGGCATTAAAATTAAGTCCCTACTATGTGCCAGATACTGTGCTAAGCTCTGGGGATAAAATGAAATATCAAGACAATTTTCCAGCTCTCAAGGAGTTCACAATCTAATGGACTAATACACACACATACATATATATACACACACATAATATACATATGTGTATGTATGTATGTATATGTGTACATATATATGTATATATATATATATGTAAATTGGAGATAATCAACAGAGGTAAGGCATTAAAATTAAGTCCCTATTATGTGCCAGGTACTGCGCTAAGTTCTGGAGATACAAAGAAAGGCAAAAAAACCAGTCCCTGATCTTACTGAGTTCACAGTCTAACTTCTTTGTGCCCTTGGACTGATCTAGTCACTAAGTTCGAGTTTATTTGAGATCTTCATTTCTCCAGGCTGATGACATCACAGATCCTTCAAATATATCTTACTAATGAAACTGGCATTGTAGCTATGAAGTATTTCAGGAATGCTTGTTCATAAAAATCTTTTAACTAGCAATCTGTGGGATTTTCCATAGGTGTCACATGGAAATTATTATATTATGTGCTGGGGACAGGGAGTCATTGAACTTTATGAACCAATAATTGCCCTGATGGAGCGTCAAGGTTTTGCAATGTGCTGCAATTGAATATATGAGGAGAGGAGCCACATCCTCCTATGCTTTAGGAGAGCCGGGGAAGCCTCGGTGAGCAATGCCTGATGAGATGGACAAACAATCTAAGGCATGCACTTGCTCATGTTGTGGTGAATAATGCCAACCAATTACAAAGCAGAAAGATCAAGCCAGGAACTGAAGCCATTTTTTAAAGGATTACTGTTGGTTATCTGTCATTCTGGTAAAGGTACAGATAAGGAGGATAAAACCTATGTGCTGCACCTATGAAGTCAGCGAGTAAACATTTACTTATTAAGGTTTTATTGTGTGCTAGGCATTGTGCTAAGTACTGGCGATGCAAAAACAAAAAAGAAAGGGTCGTTGCCCTCAAGGAACTTATATTCTGTAAGGGTAGACAACACATATAGATTTAAATACATTAAAATAAACAAAGATAATTTCAGTGGGGGATGTCACTGGAGGGAGAGAAGTGGTCTCAGGGCAGACTCTCTGGAGAAGGTGGCATTTGAACTAAGTTATCACAAAAGCTAGGGATTTTAAGAGATGGAATTAGGAGAGAATTCGTTCCAAGCCTAAAGGATAGCCTGTGTAAAGAAATGGAGGCGGCAGATGGAAGCCTATATGTGACAAATAGGAAGAAAACCAGGTTGGGATGGGGGGAGGAGGACGGACTGCAGAATCTGTGAAGGAGTGATATGTATAACATATATGGAAAGATACACTGAAGTGAGGTTATAACAGACTTCATGTGCTCTATGGAGGATAGTATATCACTTTAGGTGGCTGATGGTCACTAACCTTGCTGTGGCTAATGAAACCATAGAATAGATTCTGCAGTGGGAAAAAAAATGTAGAAATGTTTCTGAGAAAGAATTTATTTTATTTTTTTAATTTATTTTGCCAATAATCCCTTTTAGGAAGGCTCAGTCCCTGTGCAGAAAGAGCCTTGAATATGGGAGTTAAGAGATTTGGGTGCTATTTCAAGTCTTTATCCATCAATTAGATTTTAAGCCCTTTGAGGGCTGACTGTTGTTTTTCATCTCTATTACCAGGGCCTCTATTACCAAAATCCTAAGCTTTTGTAAACCTCAAAGGACTATATAAATGTCAGCTTATTTTGTAAGTTAGGAGTAATTAACAAATGTTCATTGAATTGAATTGAATTGTTTTAATTCTGGCTACAATTGCCATTATGCATCTTATTCTATTTTCTTTAAAATTAAAAAGAGTCCAGTTATAACTAAACCACTGACCCACAATGTGAGGACAGGGGTCAGAGGATCATAGATTTAGAATTGAAAGGGATCTTAAAGTTCTTCTAGTCTAAACCTCTCATTTTACAGATCAAAAAACTAAAGCCCACAATGGCAGGTAGCAAGTAGCAAAGGTAGGATTTTGAACCCAGATCATTGCATCAGATTGCAAAATGTTTTCTGGAATTCACTAGTCTGTAAAGTTAGGGGGATAAATTAGTTATCTCTAAAGTTCTCCACATATCTCAAATTCTCTTCTAAAAATTGCCCCACAGGCCATTTCCAAAGATTTATCTCTGTGTGGTTTAGACTCAATATAACCACAAATCCTCCTTCCCCTTCCCTGCATAGTCCCTTTCATGAGGGCAATGGTGATTCTCTGGTGCATGGGGAAGCAGTTTCACATAGCCAAGATTGAAAGAAGTAGAAGAGGGGTTTCTTCTCTTCCTTTTCACCCCATGGCACAGATCACCACCTACAGCTCCCTATTCTTTGCCCCACCACTTGAACCCAAGTCACTGCAAACAGTGGCAGAGGGGATAGAAGAATCCTGACCCCTTGAGGCTGGGTGGGGGGATGGGGTGGTAAGCAAAATAAGAAAGGAGAAAGCAAAAGAAACTTGACTATTTCGGGTCCCCAACACTTACCACTGATTAAAATAATTCCCGCTGAGATCCCTATCCATTAGAATTGTCTGAATATTTTTCCCTAACCTCATCATTGGTAGGACATCTCTGAGAAATTTTAGGACTCTTTATCTATGAGAAAAATCTGTCTTCTCTTCTCCATAGTAGGTCTCCAAAAGCTTCCAATGTTCCATCTTCTCTGGGATCTTTGCTAGACAAATTTAGAAGTAAACCATAGATTTGGGGGTGTATCAGAGTCTTCAGACCTCTTTAACCCTGTTCTGTGCCCCCTTTTCAATTTGCAGAGTGAGTGGTAATACAGAAGTGAAACCAGAGAAGGGATGAAGGGAGAAAGATGATATATAAGGTTCTTTGAGTTCTGTGGAACAAAGGCACATGGAAGTAAATTCATCCTCATCAGCATTTTCATTATTATTCCTGTAGTCACCCAAAGGGCTGGTTTTTCAGGGAATTTAACTCTTCTTTGTTCTTCTATGTCCAGGTGAGTAGGACTGGACATCAGAGGTAGGTGACCTGGAGTAGCTTCTCCAGCCTGTGTGATTTAGGGCTTACCTCTTGATCACCTGCTACCACCCTAGCCCATTCTTTTAGCTCTCACCTCGGCTACCCCGCCCTGGGTCAGACTGCCCAAGCAGGAAGCCAGAAGTGTAAACAAGGTGACAGGGCTCAGTGTGATCTCTGTGTTGGTGCTAGTTTGAAAGCAGAAGAGGAAGAAGATGCGAGGCTGTACAAGAATGGCTAGTCACATGTGGAGGAGAAAAAAGGTAGTAATTTTGAGGTTTGATGGATGGATAATGTTAACCTGGATTTTTTCAGATTTCCTTTAGAATTATTTACAAAGGTACTTAAGAGAGAAGGAAGCCTGTGGTCTTAGGTTTTTTTTATGGTTCTATGATTTGGTACAAAATATGTGGAGATATTTTGCTTTGGTGGGGTCCCATTTTAAACCTGACACTTTTTTAGGCCTTGATTATCTTGAAGATGATTTTTTTGGTGGTCTTTCCTCCCCTCATTTCCCTTAGGTCAGTGGTGATTCACTAGGAACATGAGTTCATTACATATTTCATGTCCACATATTTCATGGATCTTGGAGTAGGCACCGACCCAGACATTGTCTGAGACCCATAATGACTTGCTGATCCTTCATCTCTTAATGATTGTGAGGTCTTGGGCCAAGGCGCATCCTGTTGTTTTTCCTTTCTTTATCATAAGGAAAGGCTCTGACTCCGGTAAGAGAAGAATTATCTTGAGCTTTGGTTAATTATGGTATGTTTTCTTGTTCTTCATAAATTTTATAAATTCACAATCAGTTAATGCTTTCCCCTGAACTCATATTTTATGAGTCGATCCTTGTTACATGAATCAAAAATAAACTGGAAAAGGGAAAGATCATTGACATTGGTGTTAGAAGGACCTGGGATTGAGGAGTTGTCTTTTTTTTTTAGTTATGTTACCCTGGACAAGTCACTTAACTTCACTGAGGCTACTTCCTTCTCTATAAAGTGGGATGTACATACCTAACCTCTCTCATAGGATTGTTGTGAGGAAGGTCAATTGTAAGGCTAGCAAACCTTAAAATGCCACTTAAATGGGGATTATTATTACCAATAATAATATTACTTATCCTTTAATGTTTGTTATTTTTGCTGTTTTGGAGGTACTAAGAATAATTAAAATAACTATTATGAATAATGAATTATGAATAACAGTAATTATAAGTATATACTTTTCTTTTGGAGGCAGCTAGGTGGTACAATGGATAGAGTGCTGGGCTTGGAGTCAGGAAGGCCTGAGTTCCAATCCAGCCTCAGACACTTACTAGCTGTGTGACCTTGGGCCAATCACTTATCCTCTGTCTACCTCAGTTTCCTCAACTGTAAAATGAGGAAAATAATAGCATCTACTTCTCAAGGTTTTGGATGGATCAAATAAGATATTCGTTAAGTGCTTAGCACAGTCCACAGCACATAGTAGGTACTTGATAAATGCTTGTTTCCTTCATTTCTCTTACACATTTAGACTTTTACCATTTTCTAATGTGGTGCAGTAGAAAGAGCATGTGGCAAGAGGCCAGGAACCTCTGTTTTCATGGCAGCCATGCTGCTAATAAGCTGTGTCATCTGGGACGTGCTCTTCTACTTATTTGGAACCTCATTTCCCTTGACTGCTCAGTGAAGGGGCTTAGACTAAAAGATCTCTGAGGTGCCATCCAGCTCAAATATTCTATAATTTCCTCATCTTCACCATTAATATCATTACTAATATTTTCCTCTTTAGCAGAGATCATATTCAATTAAAACTTACATGCAATTTATGATAATTTGTTTGACTTAACATTCTTAATTGCCTTAAATGTTCTTCCTATGGAAGTGAAAATAACCTGCTTGTTCAAAGCATTGCTGTGTCATTTACATTGTTTTGTACATAATACTTTGGTGAAACATTAGACTAAAAAGCATGGCAAATAACTCCGTTGTGGTATGTGCTAATATGTTGGTCTCTTTTTCCATTCTCTGTTGAATGCAGACATGGGCATATACTACCTAACACTTTTAGGTAGAGTATTAACAATATTAACATACTGTTAATTAGTGCCAACAAAAAAAAACATGACTGTAGCTCAAAATATATTGTAGGGGGTAATTAGTTCCATAGCAACATTATTATAAATGGAGGATACACTCCCGGGTAGTCAAAAGTCAGACTATAAAACTCAGTCTTTTTAGAGACCTCAGATTACAGTAGAGCTAGTGTGAGAAGGTTGAATAGCTGTCAGATCTCAGATGTGGAAACCATACACCAAGTGCTCGGAGGGACCCTTGAGGCCTACTAACAGCCAGAGGAATTAGTGAGGGGGTGGTGCTGACTACAAGACAGGAAGGAAAAATTCAAGTGATGTTTTGGAAGTGGGATAGGAAAAGAAGCGAACTCTTTCTTGCTCAGTGATATAGAATGGTGCTTGCTTTAGATTAGGGTTTAATTATTGTTTTTGTATTCCTAGCACCTACCACAGTGTCTAGCACATAGTAGGACCTCCCTAATGCTTGGTGATTGATCATTTGACAGTTAGCCAAACCTAGAGGAAGGGAGGGGAGAAGGAGAGAGAATGTAAAGAAGGATTGCTGGAGAGACTGATGACTAACTTTTAACCTCATGATTTCAGCTTACTAAGGTGCCCAGGGTTTTCTTGCCTTACGACTAATATAATTGTAAATATCTCTGGGTTCCTTTGTCTGCCTCATTGTAAAAATACACAACCCTTAACAGAGGTTGGGCAGTATCCACATAGAGTAATTACACATGTGGTTTCATTTTGATGAGCCAGTCAAAAATGGAGACCCAGTAGGTGGCAGTCTAGCAGATGCACATCTTTTACTCTTCTTAGGTGAGGGAGGATGTCTATTAAATTAACTGTATACTATCAGTAAACTCTGTCTTTAGTTCAACTGAGAGTTAGGTTTTTTTCTCTATTCCTTGAAATCCCAGACTAAACTACCACATCAGGAAGTCTTTTAACTTTCAGTGTAAGATATCCTGGAGGTGACAACTATCAGATGACTTTGGGAATGTTTTTCAAACAAAAAAAGAGTAAAAAGATAAAAGAGCCTCCATATTGTCCATAGATAGAGCTGAGGGTTTAGGAGCTGACCACCCTCCAAGAAATTCCTCTACAAAATATGGCAATGCATTGGAAAGTCACTTTCTCAACTTGTGAACATCAAGTCTTCAAAAACTTCAAGATTGGTTTTCTGTTCTTTTTCTCTTCAGCTTCAGAAACAGCTATGTAAAGAGATAAACTTGACATGAGTTACATGGAAATATGTTTTGCAAAACTGTGCATGTATAACCAGTGTCAAATTACTTGCCTTTTCAGTGAGGTGGGGAAGGGAGGGAAGGAGAGAAAGAATTTAGAAGTCAAAATTTTACAAAAAAAGACAGTTAGAATAGTTTTTTACACATATAGGGGAAAATAAAATATTAAATTTTAAAAAGGTGTAAACTTGGACCTTCATTTCATGGCTTTCATGATATTGGATGCAATGCAGGACATTCTAACTTAAACTAGGTAATTTGGTATTGTCTCATAATGAGGTCTTTAAGAGATTTGCTTTGATAAATAGATGAGTGTTTATGGATGAGCATATTAGTTACATGGAAGTGAGTGTTTCTAGAGTGTTCTCAGATTGTCAGAACTTCTTTCTGCTAGTATCGTTTGCGTGTGGTTCCATTTGTTCCTTGAAACCTCACTTTTCCTTTCATCACAAAATTTGGTTCACTTGTAATCTCATATTGTCATTGTCAGCAACTCTCAGGCTTGTGTTGTAGGCTAGGATGCAGACTGTAGTAGGCTGTGTTAGCTCACCCTACCTAGGTCTATCATAAGCCAGCACATTGTGAAACAGATGTAGGGCAGTTTGAGTTAATTTTACAGTCAAGTGGATTGAACAAAAATTCAGCTATGGGCCCTTTGGATGAGAAACACATAGAAGGTTGGCTCTATGGATTGAGACCTTACAGTATCTTCGGGAATCTCATAAAAAGTTGCTTTCACCTTTTTGAGGACTACTCAGGAGGTCATCAAGTACATATTTAATAAATTGTTATCTGAACCCTCAGACTCTGACTGGTGCATCACATTTGGAATCTCTTTTGGAACAACACCTGGGTGCCTTGTCATCTATCTTTGCCTATAGGTGATGATGCAGGTATTTCCCTTTCTTCATAGCCCACTCCCCCAAAATAGCATACAAAACTTCTTTAGGTATTGAGCTATTTCTTTTATTATTGTTATTATTACAACCAAGCCCGACAGAGAAACATAACAAAATTGAAACAATAGGGAGAAAAGTTCATAAGGTACAGAACTCTTAACCATGAACTCTAATCCTACAAGTAAATAAAAGAGAACTAGGTATTAATCTTCCCTCTCTCTTCCTTGACTAAAACCATTCTGGGATATCTGGCTTTTAGATTCAGATAACCTAGTCCTGTATGGAAGGCTTGATGTTAGCTGAATTCCAAGTTTTATATGCAGTGGATAAGAGTTCTGGGCCTGGAATCAGGATGACCTAGTTCAACCTAGCCTCAGACACTTACCAACCGTATGACACTGGGAAAGTCACTTAACTCTGCCTCAGCTTCCTCCTCTGTAAAATGAGCTGAGAAGGAAATGGCAAACCACTCCAGTATCATTGCCAAGAAAACCTCAAATGGGGTCATGAAAAGTTGGACATGACTAATCAAGCAAAAAAAGCAGCAGATGATAGTCTCTGACTCTTTTTCTCTGTCATCATCATCATCATCATCATCATCATCATCATCACTAACATTTGTACAGCACTTACTATGTTCCAGGCCCTGAGCTAAAGACTTTATAATTATTATCTCATCAGATCTTCACAACAACTTTGGGAGGTAGTACTGTCATTATCCCCGTAACATACAAGGAAACTGAGGCAAAGAGAGATGTAGTGATTTGCCCAGAGTCACACAGTTAGTGTCTGAGACCAAATTGCTGGTACTATTTGGCTACAGCCATATAACTAGCTGATGACAAACTTAGGACTCAGAAATGAGAGCTACAACCAAGATTTCTTTTATGTGGGGCAAAAACAATGGTGGGAGGGGATGGAGCCGTGGTGGAGCAGAGGGCAGCCTAATAGCAGAAGAGGAGGAAACAGTAGTGGTACAAAAGATTGTCTGACTGTGGATACAGTTGGTCCTGGAAAGAGGATGTAGTGGAAGGAGTACTAGTCCTGAAGTCAGGAATGCCTGGCTCTGAATCTTAACTTAGACAACTACTAGCTGTTTGACTTTGAGAATTCACTTAACCTCTTCGAGCCTCAGTTTCCATATTTGTAAAATAATAGAGTTGGATTAAATGATCTCCGAGGTCCTTTTAGAACTATAATCCAAGACGGCATCGAGGATGTTTTCCAGTTCTTTATCCATGATCCATCTCCAAGGAAATCCATCTTCCTCTCCTATAAGGGTTGGAGGCCAAGAGGTGGGTCTAGGAGAGGGGTCAAGTGGAACAGGACCCTGGGAGTGGTGTCACATAGTGAAAGCCTTTGAGGTAAGGTGGTAACTTGGTGGCTGTCTTTTGTCTTTGCGGTGTCCTAGGGGCAGAACTTACTTTGCCTCCACCCTAATTATAACTGCTCAAACTAAGTCATCTGATGTTAAGTCCAGCATTCTATTCTGCCATCCATTTTTTCATTGAAGAATTTATATTTTAGATTAGGCAAGAGGAAGACATAAATGGTCAATAAAAATGACCATATACAATTTCAAACGCTGGAATAAATATATGACCTTGTTAAGTTTTGTCACAGAGTTCTGGTCATCCTATTTGCAAGAGGAAGGATATTGTCTCAGTATTCCAAGTAAGACATTAAACTATGTTTTGTCATTTTCGATTCAACATACATAGTTAATGATGACGATCAGTAACATCATTTTCCAATATGAAGGATAGCCTGGAACATCATAGATGTTTAATGAATACTTGTTAATTGATAAAGTTTTCTTCTGAATCTGTATATTATATTGGCATTACATTCTGTTGTATTATGTTAGGTAATATATGTTATATATAGTATATATACATGCTGATTAATTGATATTTGTTTTTTTCTGAGTCTGTGTAAATGGTGATATATTATACCATATTGTATTCTATTCTGTTAGGTAGCCTATGTTACATACTTATTAGGTTGTTGTTGCCATTCAATTATTCAGTCATGTCTGACTCTTTGTGACTGTGTGGACCATATTATCCATGGGGTTTTCCTGGCAAAGATACTGGAGTGGTTTGCCATTTCCTTCTCCAGCTCATTTTACAGATGAGAAAACTGAGGCAAACAGGATTAAAGTGACTTGCCCAGGGTCATTCAGCTAATAAACATCTGAGGCTGGATTTGAACATAAGTCTTCTTGGCTCCAGGCCCCGTGCCCTATCCACTATGCCACCTAACTGCTCTATGTATATATACTTGTTCATTAAATCATATTTGATTTTCTTCTGAATCAGTGTATGATATGGTAATATTTTAAACTATATTGTATTCTATTCTGTTAGCATGTTATATGTATATATACATACATGCATATATATGTATGTATATATGTATATGTAAATGTGCATGTATATTTTAGTATACTGTTAAGGCATTTTATAGAGATGATGTTAAGTCCCACCTGTGGCAAAACTAAGTTGTTTGCATTCAGCCATCATTTGAAGAAAATTACAAAGTCTGTAAAAAGCTGCAAGGTAATATAGACATAAAAGTGGCCATTATAATCCCTGTGCAAGAGAAGCTCAGAGACAGAAATAGCTCTGTTTGTTGGCTCATTTCAGAAGAGTAAATTAACACAACAATGCCTCTTTTTTGGTGTTTTCATGTTAAGCTTAAAATTCTCCATGTAATTTTAATTCATGTTGAGATGAGTGCAGGGAAATTTCAGAGAAAGAATATCGTCAGGCTACAATGGATTTTGCGTGCACTATCACATCACCTGAATCTATGAAGTGCACTGGGGTTCTTAATTTTACACTTAGAAATCATGTTTGTTTCTTGAAAGGAGAAACCAAACCTAATCTTCTTTTACTAGTCTTACTTCATCTGAGTCAAGAGAATTCAGATGATTCTGAGAGAGCAGCATGCACCTTTGGCAGCCAATTCAAAATTATCCTGTAAAGAATGCTCAGATACTATGGTCCTTTGCAAATATTTAAGGGGCACTTTAAATTATCTCCTGGAGATGAAACTGAAAACTCATGAATTAAATAAAACCTTTAATCACTAGCCTATGCTCCTCTTGCTTCTTGACAGCAAAGTGTAGGAACAGTAATAATGATTTGTTTGATTAGTCTCCTCTAATTTTCTTAGCATTTTATGCTTCTTCAATAACACAACTTGCTCTAAATTATAGCATTTGTATTGGTATTTATAATCACCATCTGAGGAAGCACATATAAAGCATTTATTGGTGAGGAAATGGCAGATTTTTCACAGTATTAGACAAGTAGGAAAAACAGAAAGGTAAATTATATATCAGGCAGTTGAGTATCAAGCATTATCTTTCTAAGTTATGTGAATTCTGGAATCCTGACTAAAAATTCATAAGTGACAGCTGTCTACAGCCTTTCCTGAGGCCATCTGTACCATTTAGCAGTGTAAATCATAAATAGACCTTTGAACTAGGACAGTCTCATTGGACCCATCCTTTTGCTTCCCTGAGTCGCCATCTCAATGGGATATTGAAGGGGAGGTTCAATGGAATAAACAGTGGAATCCTTGTCTGAGAGTCACTGCCTGGCAATTGTTTCATGGCAAAGGAAAATAAAAAAAGCCCTGCTCCATTCACTGGCTCTTTAATTTGGATTACCAATGATAAAGCAGTGGCTACGGCTAAGGTAGGATGCAGAAACATTAGCGCTAATATGCTGCAGAAAGACAAGATAAATCAGCACAGCTCTCATACATCACTAAAGGAGAAGCTGATTGCAACTTGACCATGTGCCTGAGTAGTCACATCAGTGGGAAGAACAGAAGAACATGGATTAAAAGTCTAAAATGTACCCTTAGGGCTATTGGCTGTGCTGAACCTGTAAGGAGACCTCAGTGTAAGTGTCAGTTTGTTTTATATACATATACCCTGTGTAGATGTTTCTGTAAGTAGCAGGTACTATGTCTCTTCTCTCTGTGTTTTCACTGGTTTGAGAGTGTTTGTTTACAATATTAGATTTCATTTTGCCCATATTTAACATTAATATAATGGAGCTAAGTATTTAATAGAGGATAATTTAATACCGTATATATCTTAGAGTGAAACGTATGAATTTGTTACTACTTAAGACCATGTGTTAGTGTTTGAAAGTTTGTTTGTTTTTTTAATGATATTTTAAAGTAGTAGTTCAATTCCTTTGCCATACATTAAGAAGATATATGGGGGTTGTCTTTTGGCAGGGGAGGGTAACCCATCATTTCTCTAGTGTTGCCTTTTATTTTGAAATACTCTGAATATGCAAGTACAACCTCCTCAAAAAATGCATTCTATTTCTACTGCTGGGATGTTTGTATTGTTTTATAGCTGTTATTAGGCAAAATAATCATAAAGGGTGTTTTCTATGGACCTTTTTATATTCCAAAATTAAGCACAGATGGTAATTTCCAGCAGTTTTAAAAATTTGTCAATTATTTAATTTAGCATCACTTAAGCATCTGCAAAGAGAGGAGGCTGCGATGGCAAGGAAACTGAATAAGCATTGATTGCTAGTCTGAATTACATTTTAAAAGTTTTTTGCTGCAAATCTCTGATTTCACAGTTTATTTTTACCAAATTAGATTATCATATCTCATTATCAAGGCTGGAGTGTAGCAATGAATGGGTGGAACTCACTCAGCTATCCCACATTTCCTGTCAGAGCAGTGTATAAAGCTGTTACTGATTGTTACTCGGAGGAAAATTCTAATGCCAGTGCACAGAGCAACATGCCTAAATAATGCATGGGCAAGGAGAAAGGAAGCCAGGAATTTATGGCTGAGGCAATGGCATGGTGCTTTTGTTCGGAAGGGAGTTTGCAGAAGCATGAGCATAGAATATACTGAGGGAAGGATATAACTTACCCAATAACTGGCCACAGGCTGCATCCCAAATGACATTTCAAAACTAATCTTTAAATAAACCACTCCAGCCATTATGTATTTTGAGGAGGGGACACGGGTGAATGGGATTTAGAGTGTCAATTCCAACAGAGTTTCCTGCCTGAAAATTCAGCGGAAAATTTACTTCAACGGGATTGGGCAGTAGAAGAGGGCAGAGGGTGAGAAAGGAGAATGTTGCCCTAGAGACACTGGGGTATCTTGCCTGAGGGACGAAGTTTTGGCATAGTATACCTGCTAGTGAGGGATAAACATTGACCGATTAACTGTGTTCCATCAGTATGTCTTCGATCTTGCAATAATTAGAGGCATATGTCTGCTGAATCCTAATCTTTTTAATTGTTGATAGAGCAGCATGCGATTTGCTAAAAATATTCTCAAGCATTCATTTCTGCAATAATGTTTGCTGCCAAATACGTTAGGCCAACAGGAGCACTAGTCCAGTGATGGCTGCTCTGAATAGTTGAGTTTCTGAAGTAATGGACAAAGTTGAGAATGGTTACACAGCTGGCACAGCAGCTGCATTCAGTCCTTAGCTCAATTTGGTCTTAAATTCCCTTAAACTTCTCCTTATTCTCTGGAATGGCCAAAGCAGTTAGAATGTGCTTAACCTCAGCTCACTGCAAACCAAACGAGCTGTTTTCAAAGGAGAGTCTTTTCTGTAGAGTCAACAGCAACGGTGGCCAAATACAGTATTGATTACATGACAGAAAGTTTGAATGATACTAATACCAAACAGCAAAAGTAAAGGCAAAGCAGTAGAATGAAGTAAGCTGGCCAAAGACCAGGAGAAGTTAAAAGGATACATTAGGTCACTATTGCCTCCAACTAAAGGACATATGGAAAATCCCACTATAAAACCAATAGTAATTACTTTGCAGTTAGGGAAAAAAATAAATATGCCTGTGGGTTGGAAGGAAGCCTGGTAACTATAGTTCCTTTTTTCTCCTAAGAGTCTATTATTTATATTTTCTTTGGGATTGGGTCATGAAGGTGTCAGGGAGAGCTTTTTATATTAAGAAGTGTTCTATTAACAAAAGAGTTTGGCAAGAAAGAGTTTGAGTTAGAAAGCAGGCAGGAAACTGGTAATAGAGACAATTATCCTGTTCTACTCTTCCCATCACAAATGTCTATTCAGCTTCTACTATGGTGCAGGGTGCAACAGGGGTTACCAAAGAACTAAGACATAGTCCTTGCCTTCAAGGAGCTCATAGTCTAACCCGATGGATACCAACAGTGCAGTATAGCTGCTAAAGTATTGAGGCTGCTTTAGGACAAGGGAAGTGGTGATCCTGGTATTTGGTACCAGTGTGAATTCATTCTGGGCACTTTTTAAGAAGGGCATTGAGAAACTCAGGAGTGTTCAGAGGAAGGCGAGTGCAATTATAAAGAGACTTCATTGTGATACTGGAAACTTGAATGAAGAATATTTAGCCTAAACAATGGAAAGCTTGTGTTGTTGGATCATAATTGTCTTTGAGGTGACAGAATTAAGAGCAGACAGTGTAAGATTCAGAGAGGCACATTTCACCTCAATGTAAGGGAAAACTTCCCTAATAATTAGAGCTATCCCAAAGTGGAATGGGCAGCCCCAAGAAGCAGTATATTCTTCACTAAAGGTCTTTGAACATAGCCTAGATGAGTAGTTGGAAGGTATATGTTAGGTATGATGTAGTTGGTCTAAGTGGCTTGTGGAGGTCCTTCCAACTTGGGGATTATGATTTGATTTGGGGAAAAATAATGAACATATAAGAACCAATATATCTAAAACACAGAATGTTTTATCAAAATTAAGCTGCAGTGATTCAAAGAAAATATGAAAAAGTACAGGGCAATGAATAATCAAATGTTAAAAGATATGCCTTGGAATATAAGCATAGATTTCTGAGAAGGGCTAGATTTGGGGGAAGAGGTTTGTATGAAGTTGGACTTGAATTAGTCCTTAAAAGCTACATAAGATACAGGTACAGGAAAGTGAAAGGGAACAGACCTGAAAAAGCGGAGAAGAAATTTACATGCATCATAAGAATGAGCATTAATTAACATTCTGTTTATGGAACATTAAAGAGACTAGTCAGACTGAAAAATTTGTGTTAAAGAGTGGTAATTTGACAAGATGGGGAAAAGTTATAGGAGACCTTGAAAACTAGGTACCAGACTTTACACACTTAATTCAGTGGGCCCTGGGGAGTTGTAACTTCCAGAGCAAGATAGTTACAAGTTGAAAACACTTGGACCATAGGATTATAGACTTAAGAGCTTAGAAGTGGCCATCTAGTTCGCTGCTTCATTTTATAGATGAAGAAGCTGAGGGCCAGAGAAGTTAAGTGATTTGCCCAGAAACATTTAAAGAGGATTAAACTGGCAGATAGTGTTCCAGTTAAATTGAAGAGCAGTGACACTGGTATCAGAAACACAAATTAGAAGGTTGTGGTAGTAATTCAGATGTGAGGTGATAGGATAGTGGTGGTGGAACTAGAAAGGAAAAAAGACAAACATTTTGAAAAATAACAAAACATGGTGACAGACTGTAAGGGATAAAGGTGGAGTTAATGGCAATATACATATACACAAACATATATATACATATGTGTGCATATATATTTCTCTATATACATACATATATATGTATATATTTGGTCTCAGGGACTGGACTAATGTTATTGTTCTTTAAAGGAGTTGGCATAAATAACTTGACTTGAGGAAGATAAATTTGATTTGGGATTTGAGTTTGAGGTAGTGTCAGGGGCATGATTCACAAAAGAATCTCCTAATTAATTGTAACCATCTAGAAGTTTCAAGAATAAAAAGGAAAAAAAATTGAAAAGAGCCATAAATAGGAGGATGAAACAATGGTGTCTTAGTTAATTTGATTCTAGAGGAAGGAAAATTGTTACAAAAATCAATAATAATTAGACAAGGAACACAGGATTATCATTTTTAATAGGAGAGACAATGTAAAGACATGAAACATTATGAAATAGCAAGTATGTCTTTGTAGTTTTTTCCCCCTCAGGCAAGACCCAGGATCATCATGGAGTTTTTGTGTAAATTTAATATCTATTTGTTTTTCCAAATGGAGGAATTGCCAGAGAGCACCTGAAATTATAGTGGTTAAGGGTGTGAGGGGGGGGGAGTTAATTAGGAATTAGGAATCATGAGGAATTAGGAAATTTCAATATAGATTCATTGTGAAGAATGTTCTGGTTGGGAGGGCAGGGTTGGATGTGCTTCCCCATGACTCACGAATCAGCTCAGGGATCCTAAAAAAACAGAATGTGAAAACTAGAATTACAAGTACACAGTACGTTGAGGGAGCTTAGAGAAAACAGTTTACATTTTAATAGGGAGCTAAAACATGATAAGAGCATTAGAGAAGACAAAACAAGGTGCTATGAAAAGTTAAAAGGAAAAAGTTAGGTAATAGTTCTTTCCATAGAGAACAGAATAGACCCTCTGAAGAGAAGTAAAGATAAAATTTGCCTCCATTCCATATGATACATACTTCACCTTGTTTACTTTTATTTATTTATGTTTTATATGGATTTGTGTATAGATATCTGAAGCTATAGGGTTTTTCCCATTCATCTTGGATTTGATTTCACAGATTTTTTGGGATATAGTTAATGATTGGAATATAGATATCAAAGGGGAAGTATGTCCTATTTAAAAGGAACAGATTAGATATAAGAGATGGTAGAGTAATATTTTCTATCAAGAATATGTAGCCATATGAATAACTCCACAAATGCAGGATGCAGTGGAACTAGGAAAAGTTGATGAGGATGTAGAGAGCATTATTAGATGAGAAACTAGAAGTGATGTTGTTGTGGTAGTAGATTATAGAACACCTGTAGGCTGTGGATGAAGTTTTAGAAAATGATAACAATGCTTGGTTTTAAAGTTTGCAAAGCACTTTACAAATTTTCTCATTCAATCCTAACAACAACTCTGGGAAAAAGGTACTATTATTATTCAAATTTTACAGATGAGAAAATGAGACAGGTAGATGTTAAATGATTTGCCCAGAGTTACATAGCTCAGTAAGGGTCTCCAGTTCCAACACTCTATTCACTGCACTATCTAGCTGCCTTATGCTGAAATATCAATACCTGGCATATGGCAGTAAGGAGGGACTTCAACTCTCTCCACCTCCGCTGGCACTTTCTCTCCACCAGAAGCATAGCAGTTGATTGATTTTTGATTTGCCTTAATAACAATTTCATTCTTTGAAAAATGGAGGATGAGATAAGAGGAATTCCTATTCTAGACCTGATTCTGACTATCAAGGAGAGATATTTGATAAAGAAGAAATAATTGGAAACTTAGGAGGAAGTGCATCTTAAAGTTTGGGATAAATGAGTAGGAGAATACCAGAGGCAGTCTGTAAGATACTCTAGATTTTTGGGGGGAAGGGAAGGGAAATAAGTTACAAGGAGTTCAAAAAAAGGATAGGTAGAGACTCTGGATGTAAAATTCACCAGAAGAAATCCCAGAAGAAGTCAGACCAAAAGGCATGGGGAATTCATGATCAAATATGAAATTTTCTTTGATTATTAAAGCTCTTCATAATCCGCCCCTTCTCTTTGTAGTCGTCTTATACCCCTGTCCCCGAAGTCTCCAGTAACACTGGCTTCCTTGCTACTACTTGCCCACAACACTCCATCTCCTCATGTCTCAACTTCTCTCCCTCCCTTCTCATCTCTATCTCCTGCATTCCCTGGCTTCCTCTAGGTTCCAGTCAGGATGCCGTCTTCAGCAAGAAGCCTTTCCTGATCCCCCTTAATGTTAGTGCCGTCTCTCTAAGATTATCACCAATTTATCCTGTCTATAGCTTGTCTGTACATACTTATTTGCATGTTGTCTTCCCCATTAGACTGTGAGCTCCTTGAGAGAAGGAACTGGTTTTTTTTTGCTTTCTTTGTATCAGCACTGCTTAGCACAGTGCCTTGCATGTGATAAGTGCATAATAAATACTTTGTTGACTTGATCTTTGTGACTCTCAAGAATTGTGGAGCTGTAGTAATAAATATCAACAAATTAGAGGAATACATTTCTTTTTGGTCACATATAGTTCTATAAAATCATGTATATATAGATATGAGTAAATTAAAAAGTTAAAAGAATCACATTTGCAGAATGATGTTGGGACCTGGACTTTGTGTTTCATGTCAGTTATATGTCATTTGGAAGACTATGATGACTCAGTTTGGAGAAACAAGAAATATGCATTAAATCAACATATTTCAGTTTCATATCAAGTTTTAGTTAAAGTCTCTTGCTAAAAGGAATAGGACCCATCTTGAATTACTTTTGCATGATGAAAACAAGAAAGCAGAAACCATTTTACACATGTAAATAACTTCATTCCTAAATTAACCCCCAATCCAATTTTTAATCATTGCAAGAGAGATTAGAAAAGGTGGAACATACTTCAGTTTCTGTGCTATTGTCACCCAGACATGCTATCGCGTCTGGAATGGGCTGGAAAACTATTTCAAAATTATCGTTCAGGCCAAGCATCACAGCAATCAATTTCTGAAATAATAAGAGTGTGAATTAAGAGCCCTTAATCAATATCCTTCACACAGGTCATAATCTTAATTATGTGGGCAGCATGATAGTGCAAATGCACTGGGTTTGGAGTTGGAGGACCTAGGGTGGAATCCTAGTTCTGCTACCCATAGTACAAGCTATCTGACCTTTCTTGGGCAACCCTTCAGAGACTCAGTGTTCTCATCTGTAAAATGGAGATTGGGGAGGTGTTCTCTAATTTCCCTTCTTCAACTCACTACATAATCCTATGAAGGAGACATTTGCTTCAAGGTTTCTATGCCGTCCATGCAGAATTCATATTTTTTTTTCGACATTGAATACTTCCAGAAAATCCCAAATGGAAACTTTATACTATGAATGAACTGTATGGAGTTGTAATCAATTAGGTACAGGGCAGAGGAGAGGATTTAGAGCCACAAGATACTTTAGAGATGCTCCATTTCAACCTCCTCATTGTACAGAGGAGAAAACAGGCTCAAGATGAATTGACTCCCACCGGGGCTTGCAGGAAGCTAGTGGCACAACTAGGGCTGGAACACAAGCATCCTAACTTCAAATTCAATGATCTGTCCATTAGCACTTGCTATTTGTGTAATGTCACTGGCTATGGAAGCTGCATATTATTGACACACAAGACCATTTCCTTCTCTTTCATCCACTATTTCTCAAATAAGGGAAGATGGGAGGAAAAAAAGAACTGCTGGTGAGAAAAAAAGGGACCACAAATTTATTTCTCCCCCTGGAAGGCGAGTGAGCTCCAGGGGCCATGTGAACAAGGGGTTTCTTCCAATAGCAGTGATCTAGAACCTCATGGCTACATCACAAGATCTTAGGAGAGAAAACTAGAAAGGACATCAGAAACCACCTAATTAAAATACCCTTGTTTTGTAGATGAAAAAACTGAGGCTCAGACAGGAGAAATTACTTGCCTAAAGTGAGCCAGGTGGTAATTAGCAGAGCTAGGGTCTGAACCCAGTCAGAGCTTCTAACTATAAGTCCATTATAGTCTTTCCATGGTACCATGATGATTCTCTTCCTGCAAGTCCCCCAGGGTTCCCTTATTAGTGCTTTCCCTCCACTGATTATCTCCAATTTCTCTAGCCTACCTCATTTGTCTATAATTGTTTTCATCTTATGTTCCCATTGATTTGTGAGGACCTGGGGGGTTTTTGCCTTAAAAAAATCTCCAGTGCTTAGCACAATGACAGGCACATAGTAAGTGTTTAATAAATGCATGTAGACTGGCTATTGTTACAGGGAGCCAAGGTGCCTGGAATATAGCTCTAGATTCAGCCCCGAGTGAGCCCTTAGGCCTTGCTTTTCTCTTTTCCAAAAGTAAAGCCTTTATGATGCTTTGGAATATATTAAGAGAAAAGCTTCTGAAATATTGAATTTAAAACACAACACTTCAAATAGAGAATTTTCATTGGTTCATGTTTGGATCCTGGCAGTAGGTCAGACTTTGGGTACTGCCTTCCCAGTCTTGGTTTTAGGAAAGATCTGTTCATAACTCAAGACAACTAGCTCTTCAGTAACACGGCTTATTGAAATAGAATTGAGGGTATCTTAATAACTTTTCTGTTTTCTTTTCTGTTTCCGTGAACCTGCAAAGTTAAGTTCTGTTGTTCTTAACCTTTTGAAAGATACTATCAGAGGTGATGCCCCAAGAAAGGAGAACATTGACCTAACAGTTTACTTTCCCATGCCAAGAATTAGACTGGAGACTCTCTGAAACATTCCTCTGGATGAGAAGTTCTTAGCCTTGAGTCCATGAACTTATTTTAAAAAATATCTTGATGACCATATTTCAATATAATTGATTTCTTTGTAATCCTATGTGTCTTATTTCATGCATTTTTAAAAATATTATTCTGAGGTTTACATAGGCTTCACCGAGATATCAGAGAATGCCATAGCACATAAAAAAGCTTAAGAAATCCTACATTGAGAAGCTTTTTAAAACTGAAGACTGTACTAAAGTCAAGAAGATGCAGAAGGAGATGGTAGGCAAGTTTTTTTTTTATATAATTTCCCAAAATGGCATATAGAAATGACCTACTTTAAGGCCATCCTGACTTGATCCTTGATAAATTATTTATTTATTATCAAGACTGTTCATTAGTGGCAAAAAATAAAAAAAAACAAAATGAAAACTTAACTAATGTAATAGGTCTCAAACTCCAACATTATTTAGTTTTGAATCATATAAATTTGGAGCTAGAAGGAACTTTAGAGGCCACATTATTCCAATTTTCTAATTCTAGATGTGAGGAAATTGAAGGCCAGAGAAGTAAAGGGCCTTGACCAAACTCATATAGCTCATAGCTGACTGAGCTGAGACTAGAAGCCAACCGTTGAGATATCCAGTCCAATGCTCTTTCCATTATATTAAACAGTGCATAGATATGAAGTATATACTTTAGATGTCTTTAAAGAACTAGACAACTGTCTTGAAAGTAAACCTTTAACTCATCTGATTGTATAGCATTTTGTATTCTTAACTATTTATATTTTGATTTTTAAGATATTTATCTGAGTAAGTACCTTGGCAGTGGGAACTTTGTCTCACTTCATTGGATCACAAATGTACAGTTGGAAGGGGCCTTAGAAGTCATTTAATGGAACCCCCTCATTTTATAGGTAGGGAAACTGAGGTCCACAGAGGTTAATTGACTTGACCAAGGTCATACAAACAATAATTGTCAGAGCCAGGATTTGAACCCACTTTGACTTCAAACCAAATATTCTTTCCTTTACAATATACTGCATTTTTGTATCCCTTTAGTGCTCCCATACAATACATTGAATACAGCAGACGTTTAATAAATTTTGTTGAATGAAAGATAGATAACATTTATGTTGGTTTAAATTTTGCAAAACACTGTACATGCATTATTTCCTCTGAGTTTTCCAACAACCCCCTGAAGTCAGTATTCTAGATATCATCATCCTCATCCTACAGAAGAGGAAGCTAAGATTTAGGGAGTTTAAGTTACTTTTCCATTGTCAAAAAGCTGTTAAACCTCTTGGTAAAAGAACCAGGGTCTACTGGCTCCAAATTAATTACTCTATTCAGTAGCTATAGCAACTAACTCCTTCCCTGGTACATTCTAGCTGTGAGATTCTCTGACTGTCCTACCCAAGGAACTGATTAAGTACTGTGAAAAAGCTTATTGATTAAAGAAAACTTTAATTATCCCTTAACAATTTTTCTTCCTTGCTAATCCTATGAAGATAAGTATAGGAGATAGGTAAGGTGAGGTTAGTTTCTTGTTCTTTATTCTAAGACCACCATGGTTCAACACACTCACATAAGAACTTTTTAGTGATACAGAAGTTGCAGACTAAACAATGCCTCCCTATTATTCCTATGCAATAAGTACAGAGTGGTAATTAATTAAGCTTGTTTTAGAATTGTGGAGGGCTTTTCTATTCTTTTCTTTTTTTAAATAGATCTAGTGTCTTGATTGCTAAATTCTTATTTTTTTGCGGGAGAGTTTGGTGCATGCTAAAGTAGTCAGTTAATCTTCTATGAAAGAATTCAAGGACTTAACTTAGGTTTAAGACCAAGAAAGACTGATTTTTCTAAGAAAGAACTTTCCCATGAGGAAGAAAAAAGGTTAGGCCATTAGAAGTTCCTGTGTATTGCCTTCCCGTTGATTCATAGCTATTAAAATAATCTCCACTATTGTTGAGGAAAATTGAATCCACTGAGTAGGGAAAATATTTAAAAGTAGAGAGAACTTTTCATAGAGAATAGCAGTGTGGGTAGAATGATAGCTCTTTGGAGTCAATTTATAGATATGAACACTAGAGTTTGTGTCTTTAAAATTATGAACTAGGAAAAGACTTCATGTTTTTAGGTGTTTCTACTCATATTTTTATGTTTCTTCTCCCCTTCTTTCTCTAGAACTTTTTGAGACCAGAGCCTGAAAATAAACCTATTATTCATACTGATGAAGCATTAAACCAGCCCATTTGATAGCCTTGGTTCCTGGCCCACTCTTAGCTCTTATAGAATCACACAAGTCAGTCACAGAATCTTAGTGCTCAAAGGGACTTCAGTGTACTCCAACTTAAAGCTTACAGCACACTTTTATTATTTCTGTCATTATAATTCTGATGCCACATATTTAGGAGTTTTTCCTATTTGCCCCTTTAGATTATAAACATCTTGGGATCAATAAACACATATGATCAATAAAATCTTTCTGAAGCACATTATCCCCTGCCATCTACTTTGTGAGTGCCTTCTGTTATTTTTGGCTTAATAACCATAGAGTTAGGATGAGGAGGCAGGAAAATTGATTTCGAGGCAAGTTTTTTCACTGTCCTTCATTTTTTTTAAACTGTAACTAATGTTTTTGATTTCTTTCATAGGACTCATCAGTGACAATAAAGATATTGTAAATAATTAAATGCTTAATACTTGGCCCCATCATTTGTGTGATGTAAACTTCCTTATCTGAGACCTATTGTTCACCTTGGGATCAAGCCCACTAACATTTGTAACATGAAAATACTCTATTTTTCTTTATCTTATTTATTTATGGTTTATTTTCATGCTCTATCATTCTTTAAATATTTTTCTTACTCCATCTACCTTGTCTGACTGGGAACTACCCACTGTTGCTTCCACTTTAATCTGGAACTGCTACTATTTCTGCTTTCAAGATTATTCACCTACCGAGATAATGCAGGAAAATTCGTTGGTTCCTTATCATTCATCCTCAGCCCCCATGTCCATAATGATGCCTTTCTCCTTTTTGCTATGGCACTGGGGACAGCATCTGATGAGTCAAATTTCTTCCATTGAGATTGTGCCAGTGGCCATGGCCTAGGTGGGCAGATCCTTGTTTGGTCCTCTGGTTATTTTTTGCACTATTAGCAGAATCTGTTAGGTGAACTCATTGTAGAAGTAGATAGGGCTCATTTGATTGATTCTAAGCCTTTTGGTTATAATACAAAGCAATCCTATTTAGAATAAAAACCCAATTAAGCTCATGGAGAATTGTTATGCTTTGAGAGGGAAAAGAAATGCAACGCAATCATTAAGCTTTTTTCTCTCTAAAGTAACTATTATCTATTTGGGTTTATATCAGGATTTGCTTTCCTAGCCATGTTTTTAGGCAGGCCAGAAACTTTACAGGCAGAGCTTTGCCCCTACTCCCCCATTACCCACCCCTGAATTGAAGGTTACACCTTTAAAAACACATTCTTGATTCCACAAGCAAAACATTATTAAAAGTTGTGGCATTTCAGTTGCTGCACGATTTTCTAGAATAATCATGAGTAGTCCATGAAAACAGCACCTGTAAGCTAATATGCCTATGTATTCAAGACCTTGGCTGGAGTCATGTTATTTCTTTTCAAATCTATCTCTGATTTTAAGAATTTCTTGGCCATTTTATCTTGTAGAATAATGAATGGCTGAGCTTATTTAGATCTTGTTCAGAAGCCTGTCTGACAGAACTGGGCACCTGTAGACTGTTTGGATACAGTTAATAGCTTGACAAAGTTTTCTTTTTGTTTTGTTTGTTATCTCTTTTTGAAGAGAAAGAGAATTTTTACTGTAATAATGGCTTACTGTTATCCACTTGTGGAAATTTGATGGGCTTCTGTTCTGTTACACTAGAGAAAAAAATCTAAAACCCAAAGGGGAAACTTGATTTTTAGGCAAAAGGAAAGGAACTGGAAATCAAAGATCCTTTCAAAATGGGCTTCTGTAGTTTTTTACAATGACTCTGATCCCAACCCTTTATCTACTTTGTTACCTCTTTATAGAGATTAAGAGATTAAGAAGATCATAGGTGCTAGATCTGAATCAAGATTCCTCACTTTAAGCTGTGCCAAGTAGAGACTTGAGATTTTCTTATTTAGGTGAAGGCCAGGAACTGAGGTAACTGTTATAGTGAAGAATTTTTCAAAATATATTCTCCATGTCAAGAGTTTTCAATATTTTTGAAATTATCAAACCTTTCTGCATCTTATGCTGCATTGGTGTTTGGGTGGTACTTGTAAGCGATGCAAAAGATACAAATTACATGTATGCATTTGTCATAACTGAAATTTTCTTTTGAGAAGCCTTAGAGATACCACAGGGAGCTTAGAGGGTTTTGTGGAATAAAATCTTAAAAACTTTATGTAGTGAATGAAGCACTGCACTAGGAATTCAAAATTAGCATGGATATGACCTTGAACAAGTCTCAGAACTCTTCTGCCCCTGATTCCATCTGATAAAAAGGAGAAGGGTATGGGAATGGAATTCCTTTTCCCTCCCAGGAAACTCGCTAAAATGTTAAGTATGACAATACAATATTAGATGGTAAAATTTTCTTGTGTGGCTCATGAACTGATCTTGAAGACAATTTCAATTTCTATGAGTTCAGAAAATGTTTCAAAATAACAATAGTAACATTGGAATAAATGCCTTTCTCCCAAGGTGACTGCTTTGAAGAACAAAAATGATTTATAGTAATTTGAATATATGAGTTCTGATATGCTTATTAAAAACCACTCTCATTGTTCTGTAGTCATAATTTCTTTTAATCAGGAGTTCTTTGAACTTTTATTTTTTAAAATAATATTTTACTTTTCCCCAGTTATATTTAAAAACAACTTTTAACATTTGTTTTTTCTTAATTTTTGAATTTCAAATTCTATCATTTTCCCCCTTTACTCTCCTCTGCCCTGAGATGGCAAGCAATCTAATATAGTTATACATGTGCAATCATATAAAATATTTCCATATTAGTCATTTTGTGGAAGAAAACAAAGAAAGAAAAAAGGAAGGAAGGAAGGAAGAAAGAAAGGGTATGCTTCAGTCTGTATTCAGATGCCATTAGTTCTTTATCTGGAAGCAGACAGCATTTTTCATCATGAGTCCTTTGTGATTGTCTTAGATCATTGTATTGCTAAGAATAGCTAAGTCATTCACAGTAGTTCATCTTACAATATTGTTGTTACTCTATACAGTGTTCTCCTGGTTATTGCTCACTTCACTCTGCATCAGTTCATGTAAATCTTCCCAGGTTTTTCTGAGATCATCCTGCTTGTCATTTCTTATAGCACAGTAGTATTCTCTAACAATCATATGCCACATATTCAACTATTCCTCAATTGATTGGTATCCCCTCAATGTCTAATTCTTTGCCACCACAAAAAGAGTTGCTGTAAAAATAGGTCCTCCCACCTGCCCCCATTTTTAAAAAATCTCTTTGGGATATAGACCTGGTAGTGGTATTGCTGGATCAAAGGATATGCACAGTTTTATAGCCCTTTGGGCATTGTTCCAAATTGCTTTCCAGAATTATTGGATTCGTTCACAACTCCACCAACACTGCATCAGTGTCCCTATTTTTCCATATCCCTTCTAGCATTTGTCATTTTCCTCTTCTGTCATATCAGCCAGTCTGATAGGTGTGAGGTGGTACTTCTGAGGTGTTATAATTTGCATTTCTCTAAGCAATAGTGATTTAGAGCAATTTTTTGTATGACTACAGATAGCTTTAATTTCTTTGAAAACTGCCTGTTCATATCCTTTGACCATTTATCAATTAGAGGATGACTTGTATTCTTATAAATTTGACTCAGTTCTCTTTATAGTTGAGAAATGAGGCCTTTATCAGAGATAAGGTTTTCTGCTTTCCTTCTAATTTTGGTTGCATGTTTTTGTTTGTATAAAAACTTTTAAATTTAATATAATCAAAATGATGCATTTTACATTTCCTAATGCTCTCTATATCCTGTTTGGTTCTAAATTCTTCCCTCATCCACACATCTGACAGGTAAACTATTCCATGTTTCCTTAATTTGCTTATGGTATTACCCTTTACATCTAAATCATGTACCCATTTTTACCTTATCCTGGCATACATTGTGAGATGTTGATCTATACCTAGTTTCTGTTGGTCCTCTTTTCTAGTTTTCCCAGAAGTTTTTTGTCTAATAGTGAGTTCTATTCCCAAAAGCTTTGGCCTTTGGGTTTATCAAGCATGTAGTTACTATCATCATTTACTACTGCGTGTTGTATACCTAATTTATCCTACTGACCCACCACTCTATTTCTTAGCCAGTACCAGATTGTTTTGATGGTTACTACTTTATAATACAGTTTGAGATCTAGTGTTGCTTGGCTACCTTCCTTTACATTTTTTCCATTGATTCCTTTAATATTCTTGATCTTTTCTTCTTCCAGATGAATATTATTACTTTTTCTAGCTCTATAAAATACTTTTTGGTAGTTTGGTATTGTGCTGAATAAGTAGATTAATATATATGTAATTGTCATTTTTATTATATTGGTTCAGCCTACTTGCGAGCAATTAATATTTTTCCATTGTCTAGATCTGACTTTAGTTGTGTGAAAAATGTTTTATAATTGTGTTCATATAGTTCCTAGGTTTGCACGTAGACTCCCAAGTTTTTGTACTGTCTACGGTGATTGTAAATGGAATTTCTCTTTCTATCTCATGCTGCTAGTCTTTGTTGGTGATACATAGAAATGCTGATGATTTATATGGGTTTATTTTATAACCTGCAATTTTACTAAAGTTGTTAATTATTTCAATTAGTTTTTTTTGTTGATTCTCTAGGATTATCTAAGTATACCATCATATCATTTGCAAAGGGTGATAGTTTTGTTTCCTTGTTGCTCATTCTAATTCCTTCAATTTTTTTTTCCTTTTCTTATTTCTGTAGCCAACATATTTAGTACAATATTAAATAATGGTTGTGATAAGGGGCATACATGCTTCACCCCTGATCTTATTGGGAAGGTTCCTAGCTAATCCCCATTACAGACAATGCTTGCTGATGGTTTTAGATAGATACTATTTATCATTTTAAGGAAAGTTCCATTTATTCTCTAGTTTGTTGTTTTTTTTTAATAGGAATGGGTGCTGTCTTTTGTCAAAAGCTTTTTCTTCAAGTATTAAGATAATCATATGATTTCTGTTGGTTTTGTTTTTGATATGGTCAGTTATGCTGATAGTTTCCCCTAATAAGAAACTAGCCCTGCATTACTGGTATAAATCCCATTTGGTCCTAGCATATGATCTTTGTGATGTATTGTTGTAATCTCCTTGCTAGTATTTTATTTAAAAATTTTGCTTCAATATTCACTGGGGAAATTGATATATAGTTTTCTTTCTCTTTTTTTATTCTTCCTGATTTAGGTATTAGAACCATATTTGTGTCACAGAAGGAATTTGGTAGGATACCTTCTTTGCCAGTTCTTCCAAATAGTTTATGTAGTATTGGAATTAATTGTTTTTTGAATGTTTGGTAGAATTCACTTGTGAATCCATCTAGTCCTGGGGATTTTTTTTCCTTAGGGACCTCGTAAATGGCTTGTTCAATTTCTTTTTCTAAGATGTAGTTATTGAAGTGTCCTATTTCCTCTTCTGTTCACCTGGGCAATTTATATTTTTGTAAATATCCATATGTTTCACTTAGATTGTCAGATTTATTGGCATATAATTGGACAAAACAGCTACTAATAATTGCTTTAAGTTCTTCTTAATTGGTAGTGAATTCACTCCTTTAATTTTTCATACTGGTAATAGAGTTTTCTTCTTTCCTTTTTTAATCAAATTAACTAGTGGTTTATCTATTTTGTTTTTTCTCCTTAAACTAGCTCCTAGTTTTATTTATTAGTTCAATGATTTTCTTACTTCTAATTTTATTAATCTCTCCTTTGATTTTCAGGGTTTCCAATTTGTTGTTTAACTGGGGATTTTTAATTTCTTCTTTTTCTAGCTTTTTAGCTGCATGCCCAATTCATTGATATGCTCTTTCTCTATTTTATTGATGTAAAGATTTAGAGATATACATGTTTACCTAATATTGCTTTTATTATACCCCATAATTTTAGTATACTGTCTCATTGTTGTCACTCTCTTTAATGAAATTATTGATTGTTTCTATGATTTGTTCTTTGGCTCACTCATTCTTTAGGATTAAATTCCAATTAATTTTTAATCTATCTTTTCATTGACTCTTATTGAATTTAATGTTATTGCATTATGATTTGAAAAACATATATTTAATATTTTTGCTTTTTTGCATTTTATTGAGAGGGTTTTATGTCTAATACATGGTCAATATTTGTGTAGGTACTACATACCACTAAGAAAAGGTATATTCCCTTCTGTGCCCATTCAGTTTTCTCCAGAGGTTTACCACATCTAAACTAAAATTCCATCCATCTCCTTACTTCTTTCTTGTTTATTTTTTGGTTAGCTTTGTCTATTTCTGAGAGGGGAAAATTGAGGTCCCCCACTAGTATAGTTTTACTCTCTATTTCCTCCTCTAACACATTTAACTTCTTTAAAAATTTAAATGTTATACTATTTGGTGCACATATGTTTAGTATTGCTATTACTTCATTGTCTATGGTACATTTGAGCAAGATATAGTTTCAATCCTCATCTCTTTTAATTAGATCTATTTTTGCTTTTGCTTTGTCTTGAGATCATGATTGCTACCCCTGTTATTTTTTACTTCAGCTGAAGCATAATAAAGTCTGCTCTAGCCTCTTACCTTTACTCTGTGTGTGTGTGTGTCTCTGTGCTTCAGATGTGTTTCTTGTAAACAGCATACTGTAGGATTCTGGTTTTTAATCCGTTCTGCTATCTGCTTCCATCTTGTGGGTAAGTTCATCCCATTCACATTTACAGTTGTGATAACTGTATATTTATCTACATGCTATTTCTTCCCCCCTCTTA
Source organism: Phalanger gymnotis (assembly GCA_028646595.1). Taxonomy (NCBI): domain Eukaryota; kingdom Metazoa; phylum Chordata; class Mammalia; order Diprotodontia; family Phalangeridae; genus Phalanger; species Phalanger gymnotis. Next base: position 631,101,173 of record CM053622.1, on the reverse strand, counting down.
TCCTTCTCTCTCTCAGCTTTCACCCTGTCCATTCTCACAACTGTTTTACTTCTGACCACCACCTCCCCCAATCCAACCTCACTTCTATCAGTGCCTCCCACCTTCTTTTATTCCTGTCCCTTCTTACTTCCCTATAGGGTAAGATAGATTTCTATATCCAACTGAGTGTGTATATTATTACCTCTTTGAGCCAATTCTAATGAGAGTAAGGTTCAAGCATTTTTCTCCAATTCTGCATATTCCCCTCCACTGTAATAGCTCTTTTGCATCTCCTTCATGTGAAATAAATTACTCCATTCTATCTCTCCCTTCCTTCTTCTCCCAGTGCAATCTTCTCTCTCATCCCTTAATTTTGTTTTTGTTTTTTGGATATCATCCCATCATGGACAGAGGGCGCAGGTGAGTTGACTATATATACTCCTTCTAATTGCCCTAATAGTAATAAAGTTTATGAGTTACAAATATCATCTTCCCATTAGGGAATATACACAGTTTAACCTTATTGAATATCTTGTTTTTTCTTTCCTATTTGCCTTTTTATACTTCCCTTTATTCTTATATTTGAAGAGGGTTTTTTTTGGTCCAGCCCTGGTCTTTTAATTAGGAATGTTTGAAAGTCCTCTGTTTCACTAAATATCCATTCCCCATTCCACAACCCCCAAGGGATTATACCCAGTTTTTCTGGTAGGTGATTCTTGGTGGAGACCCTACCTCCTTTGCTTTCCAGAATATTATATTGTAAGCCCTCTGATCCTTTAATGTAGAAGCTGCTGAATCCTGTGTAATCCTGACTGTAGCTACATGATGTTTGAATTGTTTCTTTCTGGATGCTTGTAGTATTTTCTCCTTGGCCTAGGAGCTTTGGAATTTGGCTATAATATTCCTGGGAGTTTTCATTTTGAGATCTCTTTCAGGAGGTGATTGGTGGATTCTTTCAGTTTCTATTTTGGTCTGTGGCCATAGGGCCACAGGGCAGTTTTCTTGTAATATGATGTCCAGGCTCTTTTTTCTTTTTTTGATCATGGCTTTCTGGTAGTCCAATGATTCTTAAATTATCTCTCCTGGGCCTGTTTTCCAGGTCAGTTGTTTTTCCAATGAGAAATTTCACATTTTCTTCCATTTTTAATTCTTTTCATTTTGTTTTATCATTTCTTGATGTATCATGGAGTCATTAGCTTCCACTTGCCCAATTCTAATTTTTTTAAGAAGTTATTTTCTTCAGCAAGTTTTTGTATCTTCTTTTCTATTAGGCTGGATCTACTCTTTAAGGAGTTATTTTCTTTATTGAATTTTTGCATATCTCTTTCCATTTTTATGCTTCCTTTACCAAACTATTGCCTCTTTCTTCATGGTTATCTTGCATTATCTTCATTTCTTTTCCTAATTTTTCTTTGACCTCTCTTATTTGATTTTTAAAATCCTTTCCGAGCTCCTCCAGGAGTTCTTTTGGCAGGGCGGTGAGACTGAGATCAATTCATATTTTTCTTTGTGGCTTTGTATGTAGCAATGTTAACACTGTGTCCTCTTTTAAGTTTGTGTCTTTATCCTCCTTGTCATCATAGTAACTTTCTATAATCAAGTTCTTTTTGTTGGTTTGTTTGCTGATTTTTCTGCCTATTTTTTGGCTTTATACCTTATGTAAAAGTTGCTCTCTGCTCTTGGGGAGTGGAAAGGGCACTGTCTCAAGCTTCTTATGCTAGGGCTCAGGGCCTTCCTGCTGGCTTGTAATGGGCCTCAGGGCATAACTTCTGGATTGCACTGGGGGTAGGGTCTCACTGCTTGCTTGCACTTGGGATGGGACCTTGCTCCTGGGGCTGCTAGCCTAAGCTGGGACTTGGGGCCTTGCTGCTGGCCCCTTGGGGTGTGGCCTGCCACTGGCTTGCTCTCCAAGCCATGCTTCCTTCCCACCTTCATGGAACTTTTCCTATTTACCCTGCAGGGGTGGAGATCCTGTGGCCTCGAGGCCACATGTAGCCCTCTAGGTCCTCAAGTGCAGCCTTTGACTGAATCCAAACTTCACAGAATAAATAAGGACCTAGAAGACCACATGTGGCCTCAAGGCCAGAGGTTTCCTACCCCTGGTCCAAGCTGTCCTGGGCTGGAAAACTACTTCACTATTCCAAAATTGGTTTTAAGGTGTTGCTTCAAGATTGTCTGGAGTGGAATTTGGGAGAGGTAAGGTCAGTTCCTGTCTCACTGCACCATCTTGTCTTGGTAAGTTTATTTCTTTGAACTTTTAGAAGAAACTTCCTGTGGGTGGCTTTTATTCACTCAATCATTTATTAAGAAATGTATGGAAAATATAAAATATTTTTAAATATAAAAATGACTATGATAGAAAAAGGAACACAAAGATACATAAGCATAGCTTCTGTTCTCCTCTGGCTTATATTCTAGTGTGTAACTTGTACTTGATAACACTGTTGTCATTATTGGCCCAGATCTGTGATTTCTTGGGTATAGGGAACTCCTGGTGAAGAAACTCCTTCCATCAGTTCAGATTAGTCGTGGAGAGTCACTTGAGGCACACTAGAGGCACCTATGGCCAATAACTTTGCCAGGGTCACACAGGTAGTATGTGTCACTCTCCATTTTAAAATGTGCTTAACTATTAATAATCTTAGTAAGTTTACTGTGAGTATTTATATAACCCACGGCTGTCACGAGAGCACCATCTCCATTTATATTACTTTTCTCATTGCCATATATAAGTTTTACTCTCTAAAGGCTATTAGCTGATAGAGTTTTCCTCTAATAGCTTTCATCATGTGTTGCAATCACCTTAACCTCAATGGACACAATAATTCCATCACCTACATCAGACATGCCTTGTCTTGGCCATAAGATGATGATAATATGTTTTAATCTTATTTCAATTGATAGAAACCCCAAGATTGCCTACAATTGCATGCTCTCTCTTACTGTCAGTAATTCTATGGACCCAATTTTCTTTAGGCTTTAGGTGTATTAGCAGATAGCTTTGTCTTTAATATTAAGTAATCTATGGACAATTCAATCTGACTGGAACATACTTATTGAATGCTGGCTACTTAGATCCATTTAATATCATACAAATTGATTGTCACAATACACCACTAACTTAGGCTAGCTAAACTGGCACTTTAATTGAAGATGCTACTACTGTAGAGTACCTGACTATGAAGTTCAATAAGTTTTTCACAATGAACACAATGTGTCTGTGACTGCATCATCAATATACCCAGAGAGAAGTGATATTTGGGATTGCTGAGACTCCTCTAAGGAGTCTCAGTTTAATTTTATCTTAGGTCCTCTTTTAGTTTTTTATTGGTTGAAAGGACACAGATATCATTTTTTCACATTTTAGGCTTCTTATATGATGCCTGTCTTAGATGCGAGGTACATCTTTATGACAAGCATGCTAGGAAATGCTTTGTGAATTGAAGACACATTTATGAAGCAAGACCTGGACTACATTGGTTCTGAATATACTTATCCAAGATTTTTGAGTGTGGGCCTTAGCTCTTTGCTTTTGATTTTTCAGCAATATGTAGCCCATAGATTAATTAACGTATTAATAAGAGAAAAAGGCTCAAAAACTGTCTGTGCCAAAATGGCAACGAAAGGGTAGATTTATCTTGATGTTGCACCCATCATAATAAGCCACTGTGCTCACGGAAAAATAAAAGTTATAGGTCACCAGAAGAGCAATATAGAGACTCATGGTGGGCATGAATAGGCTACTGCATCCTACCAATGAAATAATTTGTAGGAGACCTGATACATTAAAGGGATAGAAAACCAGAAGAGAAGGGAAACTGGTCATATACTAATAGTAAGGAATGTCTTCTGGACAACCTATATGCTCATTGGGTAGCCACACCATTTTATATCTACAACAGAGATTCTTAACTTTTTTGATGCCATAGACCAAGCTTTGGCAGTCTGGTAAAGCCTAGGACTTTTCAGTATGGTATTTAAGATAATTGAAGGAAATGCTAAATGTCAGTTGGAATTTTATGAAAAATAAATATGTAATTTTTTGTATCCAAGTTCACAGACTGCTTGAAATTAAATCATAAAATTCCAAGGGTTTGTGGGTGCCAGATTTAGAACTCTTAGTCTTGCAAAGGCCATATTGGATAGACCATTTGAGGAGGATTTCTGGGATTTCATGGATAAGAGTCTCTAGGATGAGAAGGTGTGGATAAGATATGATCTGCATCTTTGGAGGGAATACCTAAGTTGATTAAATCATAAGTCTATTAAAATGAGTGCCCCAAAATTCTGTCTTTTGGTCCCTTCTCTTCCCCCTCTATTCAGATTCACTTCACTATCTCATCTCCCATTGATTCAATTGTCATCTCTATATAGATGATTCTCAGATTTATTTACTGAGCCCTTACCTCTCTCTTGATCTCTAGTCTCACATTTCCAGTCTAAGGTACATCTCAAATTGGATATACCATAGGCATCCTCTGCTCAAGTTGACAGGTCTAAAACCACACTCTATTTTTCCACCAAAGCCCTCCTGTCTTTTTAACTTCCCTAGTCCTGTCAAGAGTGACACCATCTTTCTAGTCATCCAGGTTCACAATAGAGGTGTCATGCTTGACTCTTCGCTCTCTCCAATCCTCCATATCCAATCTGCTGCCAAAAGCTGTAAGTTTACCTTCATAATGTTTCTTGTATATGTCAGAGCTGACTTTGACACTACCACCATCTTTGTGTAGGCCCTCATCATCTCATGCCTGGCCATCGAAATATCCTTCTATATGTTCTCCTCTCACAAGCACCTCCCCATTCTAGTCTATTTTCTACTCGACTACCAAAGTGATCTTCCTAAAGTACAGCTCTAACCATGTTACACACACACACACACACACACACACACACACACACACACACACACACACACCCCTTCAATAACCTCCAGTGGCTGCCTATCATTTTCAGAATAAGATGTTAAATCTTCCATTTAGCTTTTAAAGTATGCCATAACCTGGACCGTTTCTACCTTTCCAGTTTCCTTATACTTTACTCCCACCAAGGTACTCTATGATTCAGTGACACTGATCTCCTTACTGTTCCTCGTACAAGGTCCTATCTCTCAGTTCTGAATTTTCACTGGCGGTTCTCCACATCTGGAGTTCTCCCCTTCCTCATCTCCATGTCCTGGTTTCCCCGTTTTCCTCCAAACCTCACCTAAAAGCACCCCTTAATGCTAGTACCTTCCCTCTGAGATTATCTCTCATTTACACTATGTAGATCTTGTATATACATAGTTGCTGTTATTGTCTCCCCCATTAGACTGTGAGAATCTTGAGGACAGTGACTGTTTTTGCCTTTCTTTGTATCCCAAACACTTAGCATGTAGTAAGCTCTTAGTAAATGTTGCTGACTAATTTAGCATTAAGTAACTAAGACTCTAAGTTGTAAGAAAATTGCTATTGTTTGTCCTTCATTCTCTAAGAGGACCATGGGAGGTGATGCCATGACATGGAAATGAATTGGATTTAAGTGAGGGATGTAGCAGGGGTTTTCTAACTCAGGAGTTTCCTATATCCGTGAAATCACAGGGCCAGTACTAGCTTGATCCATATTTGCAAGGTACACCAGAGTCAGAAAAACAAAAGCAAAATGGTTCTTGACCCCAAAGAGATTCAGTCCTATTGATGTGCAAGGAGTAGGAAAATAGGTTTTATGCAAATAAGCAAATGGAAAGTATATTTCCCCCCCTCCAAATCAATTAGGTCACAGATCTATGGAAGTATTTCAGCACTCTGTTCTTAAAGTGGCTTTTAGGAAGCAGAGAACTGGTTAGAGATACACAATGAGGTGTCCTCTTTCTTCTAATTTCACCTCTATAGATTTGGATTGAGAGAAATTGCTGGGTGAAAACTGTGCTCTTGTACTATGTACTATCAATTTGAGTATTGTGGCTTCACTTTAAAACATCATTGAAAAACTTTATTGGATCTTGGGTAGCTAGGAAAAGACTTGTCAATACCTGATGGCTTTTCACTAGTAAGTGAAAAATAATACAAAATACAGAGTATTTCATTGGGTTAAAAAGATGGGAAGTCTCTGTCTCTAGGGCATCAGAAAAGCTCAAGCAGATTTTGCCAGTAATTTCCTTCTATTGAGAAATACTGCATCACTGTACAAATACTGTATTTCACCATTGGAAAAAAAATGTGATTTGTTTATAGGCATATGAAAGCAGGAGGAAAAGGCATGATGGTTTATGCATAATACAGATTAAGCTTTATTCTGAGATTAAATTAAGCATATCTTGACTAGACACCTGCCCTGGTGTAAATAGTATAAAATGCCTTGCAATTATAAGTCAATGGATATCTCTTCAGTATATGTATATCTTCCATCAGTGTAAAGTATAACTCTTCCATAATTTTTCATACTGTCCTTATCTTTCAGCAAATCCCCAGGAAAGAATCTATATAATCTATACAACCCATTTAAAAATGCTTGCTGTGTGCCAGGCAGTGTGCTAGACTCTAATGATAGAAAGACAGAAATGAAGAAATACTGTTTTACCAAAGGCGCTTACATTCTGTTAGGCAGATGTGTATTGTGTGTGTGTGCAAAATAAATACATTGAAGTGGATGCCTTCCTGGGTCTCAAACTGTGCAGTAATGTAGATACTTTCCATTCTAATTATACATTTTATTTGCTTGGGACCCTTTCTCATCCTTTCTTATTTTTAGGCTTCTCTGTGTGCTCAAATAGAAACAAGAGTGCTACTGAATGTTTTTGTTGGATACTTAGAGCTCTGTGATTGGCTGAGCTTTTGATCCTTGAGAAGCCTTGAATCTACTCCCAGTTCATCATTTTTGCATGTATTTAAGCAGATACTGCCCAGAGTTCACTCTGGTTCTGCTGCCTGCAGCTTAGTTGGATGGAAAATATGGGACTTTTTAGAGATGCTTTGAGAGGATAATTTTGGAAGCCATAAATTGGCAGGATCAAGATAATCAAAATTGAGAACTAAGTATCCTGGGTCCCATACCCAAAGGCAACCTCAGGGATAGAAGAAGGAATGAGGAAGGGCCGAATACTTGAAGCAGTGGGCTGGTTTTTCTGTTGTCCCTGGATCTATAAAAAGTTTTCATCATCTGGAGAGAGCTATCTACATCCAAAGAAAGAATTATGGAGTCTGAACGCAGATTGAGGCACACTATATGCTCTCCATTTTTTCCCTTGGTTTTTCTTTTTTTTCTCTTTTGCTTTTGTTTTATTTTTTGTTTTGTTTTGTTTCTTCTGTCTCATGATTCATTCCATTGGTCATAATTCTTCTTTACAACTTGACTATTGTGTAAATAAGTTCAATGCAAAGTTATATGCAGAAGATATATCGGATTCCATGCCATCTTGGGGAGGGAGAGGTGGGGGAAAGAAAATCTGGAACTAAAAATTATGTGAAACTGAGTATTATAAACTAAAAATAAAAATCTTAATTATTAAAAAAAGAAAGAAAAAAAGTTTTCAACATCTCAAGTCAGTTTGCTGCTTTTCCCTCTCAGAATACAGTTTAGCATTTCAGTGCCTTAGGTTTTAATTTGATCTTTATTTTAGAAAGGTTTGTCTCTAAACTAAACATACTTGCATATATACATTTATAAATGTTGAAAACTTCCCTCCTGATAGGCCTCTTTTTTTATCTAGACTCCAAAACTAGATGCTGCAAATCCTCATGGGACCTCTGGTGAAGGAAAAGTATGAGTTTTTACCACACACACAATGTGTGTGTGTGTGTGTGTTGTAAATACTGAATCTTGGTAAACCTATGTAACAGTAATTAGTTCTGCTATATAAAACTTTGCTTCTTTAGTTTAATCAATTAAACAAGTTGTTTACATCAAATGATGTTATTTTAACAGTGGAGTCAGTGGAATCCTACCCTTCCTTCTAGACTTCTCCAAAAGATATGTGTCAGCACATCCAGTCTTGTCTGTCTAGTCAGGGTTTGTGGATAGTTTGGGATTTAAATGTGCATCTTAGGTGATTAGATAAAAAGAATGATGCCAGGTTGGGACATAATTTATCTGTCCCTTCATGAACCGATAATTTGTTTTTTAAAGTCAATGAAAAACTGGAGAATATTGATTCATTATATGTTTGCCACTAATTGACCATGGACAAAAAACCAAAACCAAAACCAAAACTACTCTCTTACTAAAATAAAGATTAAAATCGTATCACCTGAGCAAAAAAAAGATAAAATAAAAATGATAATGATGTTGACAATGATAATTACAATAGCTAGCATTTAATGCTTTAAAGCTTACAATACTTTTTAAGTATTACCTCTCCTGTTGCCTGCACAATAACCCTGGGAGGTAGGTGTTATTAATAATCTTCATCTTACAGATGGAGGGGTGTGGGAAAGGAAGAGAATAAGTATGTATATGGCACCTTCTAAATGACAAGCACTGTGACAAGTGCTTTACAGATATCACATTATTTTATCCTCGCAACAAGGTAGGAGATAGGTACTTTTATTATCCCCATTTTCTAGTTGAGGAGACTGAGGTAATTAGAGGTTAAGTGATTTTCCTAGGGTTACACAGCTAGTAAATATCTGAGGCTGGATTTGAACTGAGGTCTTCCTGATGCCAGACCCAGAGCTCTGTGAGCTAAGGTGCACCTAGCTGGCTAGGATTTAACCATGGTTGCAAATTAATATTTACAGAATAATATATAACCAAAAATTGTCCACATCATAATGTTCAGTTCACCTCATTTTCTAGAACATACTGATACTCACCAGGTGTCCATGCTCAGATACTGTTTGTTACCTTCAATCATTCACTTGCTTAAAAGAATAGAGTGGGTGGACAGAGGCAGATGGCTAAGCATATGGTGAGAATGGCCCACATCTTGAGAGATGGGAATTAGAACTTGGAGAGGGATCCTTTTCCAAATGGCATGTTCAGTGGAAGAAGAGATGAATTAGAACTTCCTTTGACAGAGATACCACCCCTGCCACCCACTGGCTCATCCCAAGAAGTCAAGCCACAGCCCTGTCAACTATATAGAGAGCCTCTGGCTCGTGTGTTTGGGGATGAAAGGGGATTAAAACTGGTTGAGTAAGCACATGAGTAAATCAAGGAAAATAATGATGTGCCTGGCAGTGACAATAATACAGCTGAGAAAATGCCTTGAAAAGAGTTCCATTCTCTCTTTCTTTCTGGGGTTCTGGATCCAGATAAGAGAGGATTTGGATGGAAGAAATTCTTGGGGATGAGGGAGTGGGTAATGGGGTGATATCTTTGTCAAAGAAAGTTCTAATTCATCTCTGCTTGTGCTGAACATACCTTTTGGAGAATGACTCATCTAATTCCCATCTCTCAAAATGTGGGTCATGGATTGACTCAAGCCTTGGCCATTTAGAGTGATACCCAACCCCCAGAAACCATCTAAACTACTTGTCTTCTCTTGACTACAAAACATCAGTCATTTCCTTGGACCAATGCCATATCTACAGACTAACCCAAAGCCATATTCCTCTCCAAAGGTGCTCTTCTCCAGATATTAACTCAAAAATTTCCTGATACGTTTTTACCAGTTAGAGGCTTTAAATAAGTAAGATGTTGAATATGAATTCTAGGTATGTCAGAGTGTTGAGCTCTTAACTTATAAGTCACATGCTCAGTTTCTTTTTGTACAGATGTAGAGCAAAATAATACAGTAAGTGAAATAATTGGACTCACAGAGTGGAGACAAGAGTTGTGGAGCCAGACCAATTTTAGTCTTCATCGATTAGGCTTTTTCTGATAACTAACTGCTTCCCAGCATTTTTGCTACCACAGTGTCCTATGATCACAATGTTTAATTCTCAGTATACCTTTGAATGGCCACACCAGGAATTGGAAGTGAACAGTGAGTGGTTAAACTAAATGAAGAGTTTCCTCACTGTGAGAATACTTTTGTGGTAGAGTCTCTAAGTTGGAAATAATGAAAACTGTTTGAAATATTTTACCTTGTAATACAAAACCTTAATCTCACAATGACCTTGGGCTGTAATTTTGATAACTGGCATTTTTTGTTCTCCATTTACAGCAAGGAGGTAGATTGTTTAAAAAAACATACTATGTTTATAAATCATTGTTCATGAGTTGGCCATCTTTTTCTCATATCCTTTTTCCTTCTGAATTTGTGGATTCCATAGTCCTTCTTTGAACAATGTAGAGGCTAAGTTTATAGGGAGTTTGCTAGGACTCCTGGATTTCCCTCCAAGTAACCCTTTTGTGTTTTCCTCTGTCATTTGCCTTCCACTACAAAATCTAGAAATCCAGAAACTTTTCTTCTTACATAAAAATCTAAATTTCCAAGTATATACTCATACCTATTATTTATAGTACCTGTCTCATTCCAAATTTCACCTTTCTGCACGCTCTCTCTGGCACCTGTATGGTCTCAGCAAAACCAAGGCATGGAGAATTGTAAAATCTTGCACCAGCTGTGCTCCTTTTCTTCCTCCTCCTGCTGTCACTGTCCAGAACCCCATAGGAGATGGGCCCAATGACATTTGGCAGATGGATATAACCCATTATTCCCCATTTGGACACTCTCAATATGTTCATGTATGTGTGGACACATTTTCCGGCTTCACCATGGCTACTGCTAGAACAGGTGAGGCGGTGAAGGACGTGACTGCACACCTCCTGTCTTGTTTTGCCAATCATGGCATCCCAAAAATTCTCAAAACTGATAACGGTCCCTCTTATACTGCAAAAGCCTTTTGGGTTTTTTTGCCTGGAATGGTCTATTACTCACATCACCGGGATCCCTCACAATCCCACTGCATAGGCTATCGTGGAACGGACTAACGGCTCCCTGAAAGCTTTCCTACAAAACCAAAAAGGGGGAGCCAGGTCTGGTCCACAGACTAGCTTGAATCTGGCTCTATACGCTTTGAATTACTTAAAATTTGATGATCACAACATGTCCTCAGCAATGAAATACGTCCTAGGCCCATCACAGAAGCCACAGTCCATG
>CM053622.1:631067143-631089671 GCA_028646595.1 Phalanger gymnotis | reverse complement strand
ATTCCTTTGGTTCTGTTTGATAATATCTTGATTTCTCATCAGGTCACTAGCTTCCACTTGCTCCAATCTAATTTTTAAGGTGGTATTTTCTTCAGTGGTCTTTTGGACCTCCTTTTCCATTTGGCTAATTCTGCCTTTCAAGGCATTCTTCTCCTCATTGCCTTTTTGGAGCTATTTTCCTATTTAAGTTACTCTATTTTTTAAGGTGTTATTTTCTTCAGTATTTTTTGGGTCTCCTTTAGCAAGTCATTGACTTGTTTTTCATGATTTTCTTGCATCATTCTCATTTCTCTTCCCAATTTTTCCTCTACTTCTCTTACTTGGTTTTCCAAATCCTTTTTGAGCTCTTCCATGGCCTGAGACCAATTCATATTTTTCTTGGAGGCTTTTGATGTAGGCTCTTTGACTTAGTTGACTTCTTCTGGCTGTATGTTTTGATCTTCTTTGCCATCAAAAAAGATTCCAAAGTCTGCGTCTGAATCTGAATCTGTTTTCACTACCTGTTCATGTTCCCAGCCAACTACTTGACCCTTGAGCTTTTCATAGGGGTATGACTGCTTGTAGAGTAGAGAGTACTTTGTCCCAAGCTTTAGGGGCCTTGTGCTGCTGTTTTCAGAGCTACTTTTGCACAGCAAGCTCTGCCACAGAAGTGCTCCACCTCCCCCAAGAACTGCCAACCTAGACTAAGACTCAGATCCAAGCAGGCTCTGCACTCCCACTCTGATCCGCCACTTAATTCCTCCCACCTTGGGGCTGGGGCCAGAAGAAACTGCAGCAGGAAGCAGCCCCAGAGCTGCACCACCTCCGCCACGCCCAGGCCTACTGTGAACTCCTTTCACTCCATTCTAGCAGTTCTACTCACTAACCTTCTCTGTTATCTTTGGCATTTGTGGATTGAGAAGTCTAGTAACTGCCACAGGTCACTGATTCAGGGTGCTACACCTGTTTCACCTGGCTCCCGGTCTGGTTGGTCTTGGTTCAGCCCATGTTGGGCTCTGCTCCACTCCGCTCCCAGCTCCATGCGATAGACCTTTTTTGCAACCATCCAGGCTGTTCTGGGCTGGAGCCCTGCTTTCCTTTGCTATTTAGTCAGTTCTGCAGCTCTAGAATTTGTTCAGAGCCATTTTTATAGGTGTTTGGAGGGACCTGGCGGGGAGCTTATGCAAGTCCCTGCTTTCCAGCTGCCATCTTGGCTCTGCCCCCCCCCTCCAAATCTTTACTATATAAAGGGATATTCAACTATTTTTTTCTCTAGATGATGGAAAATGATAGTAAGAATTACTGTGCTGCTAGATGTTATAGATGGAGTGAAAATGTTATACTGTTGAAAGGGCTTTCTAGTTGCTTACTTTGGGGTAAAGAATCATACTTCTTTACACTCTTGGGAAAGAATTCCTGAGGAAGATTTCCTTTGAGCAAATAGGACAAAGCATAAGAGAATAGATGTCATTTTAAAGCATTAATGATGGAAAGAGTAGAGACCTTCACAGTCTTCATAGTATTATGCAACCTCCCATTCCTGTAGTCTCTAGTCCAGCCATATTGGCCTACTTTCTATTTCTAATTCATGATATTTGATCTCTAATCTCTGTGCCTTTTCATGACTGGGAGACAAAAGATCTGGTTCTCCTCTCATTTTGATCACCCAAACTGTGACTTCCCAGGGTCTCAGTTTCATCCTCTGGGTTAAATCTGATAATGTTTAGAATATGTTTCTGCTTAACATGCTTTAATTTCCCTGGTGACATTATTCTACACCTTGCCTCTAAAGACTAGCATCAAAATTAAAAGCATTTTCCTGAAAGGAGGACTCAGCTTCAAATCCCATCTAGCCACAATCCAGGTCATCTCACCATCTGTTTCCATTAACCTTCTCCCTGGTTGAAATCTTCTTCTCTTCCTGCTTCCCATCTCCCTGGGGCAAAATTCCCCTTCCTAGACATCATTCCCCTATGTGCGTTGTCTTCTGCTATTAGAATGTAAACTCCTTGCGAGCAGGGATTATTTATTTTTTAAAGAAATTTCATCCTCAGAACATAGTCCATGGCACATAGTAAATGCTTAATAAATACTTTTTATTCATCATTTCTCAGGAAAATATTTATTTAAATGATATTCTGGAGTTTCAGTGCTGCTGTTGCATTTGCTTCTTAAATGACATGATTCTTCGTAAAAAAAAAAAAAGCTAGGTAATCTTCTGATGCTTTATATTTACAACATGTCATGAGACTCCTTCCTCTGTTTTCTCACTGATTTGCTTAAAGGTTGCACTCTCTCCTCCCTGCTTCAACCTTACAGAGGCATCAATAGACTAGTGAAGAATCCCAAGACAGACATCTACTTTCTTGAATAATAAAGAAGGAATGATGATTTCTTTTATTTTCCTGCTTGGGTACCTCTCTCAATGAAGGAAATGAAGAGAGCAGAGAAAGAAGAGGAAGGGAGAGAATGATAATTTAAAAAAAAACAACAAAAAAACCAGTTTCTGAAAGCTGTTTAGTATGTTGATCCTTATTTTCAAGGTTAGAATATGGAATTTTGCCTCTTAATTCTGTCAACTGATCAATATCACAAAGCTCTGTGATAAATCCCAGAAACTTGGAATGACTTCAAGGATGGGTCCTTCAATGAGCTCTTGTCCAAGGACTAGCCTAGTTCCAAAAGCCTCATCACTGAAATGTGGTCTGACAGATAAAGAATGTTTTGGCTACAGAAACTTATGAAACTGTCTACTGTGGTATGGAAGGAATACTTACAGATGGGATTACAAACTACCTTTTTTGTATTGATAACTAGTTTTCATTTATATACTACTTTATATTTTTAAAAGTATTTGCTTCACAATAACCCTGTGAGATAGAAGTATACATTTTCTTTTTGTTATTTGTTTTTACTATTTTTGTTCCAGACTGTGATTTCTTTGGCACAAGACAACTTTCAATGTGCAAAGTCCCCCTGGCCCTGCAGATTAGCTGCTGATTCTATAGTGTATGGTCTTCAAGCATTGCTTGGGGACACCAAGAGGTTGAGTGACCTGTTCAGAATTGCTCAGTTAATACATATCTGAGGCATAGCTTGAATCCAGGTGTTCTTGACTCCAAAGCCAACCCTCCATCCACTGCAGTGAAGCTGTTTCTCCATTGCAAGCATTATCCCCATTTTGTGGATGAAGAAGCTGGGGCTGTTACTGAACTTTTTATTTTGTCTTGCAAAGTACACACACACACACACACACACACACACACATACACACACACTCAGACACACACATGCGTGTATAATTTTTCCCAATTACATTTTAAAGCTATTTTTAACATTTTTTAAAAGTTTTGAATTCCAAATTCTGATTGCTTACCTCCTCCCTGAGATGGTAAGCAATAAGATACAGGTTATGCCTGTATGACCATGTAAAACATTTCCATATTAGTTGTTTTGTACAAGAAGACTTGAATAAAAGAAAAAGAATGAAAGCTAAAAATAGCATACTTCAATCTGTATTCAAACATTATCAGTTCTTCTTCTGGAGGTGGATAGTATGCTTCCTCATTAGTCCTTTGGGATTGTCTTGGATCATTGCATTGCTGAGAATAGCTAAGTCATTCACAGTTCTTCTTAATACAATATTGCTATTACTGTGTCCAGTGTTCTGGTTCTGTTTACTTCATTTTGCCTCACTTTATGTAAGTCTTTCTAGCTTTTTCTGAAGTCATCCTGCTTGTCATTAATTAACAGACTTCTAATGTATTTTTAATACTTTGGATGAGAAATTAAATATATTCTCTGCTCCATATTTGCTCATGAATGATCTTACTTATTTTACGTACATTACTAACATTAGAATAAAGGCTCTGTTTCCTTTCAAAGAAATTTCAATTGTTGATAAGCTAGATTATGTCTTATTGCTAGAAACATGGGAAGCATTTGATCTGGTTAATCAAGCCATTTGGCTTTAGGATTGTGTCCAAAAAGATAATGTCTCATCTTTAAGGAAGTCATTTTACTCCTCGGTCGACATGTAATTCATACCCCAAACATAAGGGGTTTGTTGCTGTTGTTTTTAGTTTTGTTTTACAACTGACCTGTCCTTAACTTTTTACTTCTTTCTACATTAAGTACATAAACCTGGCCTTACATGCCTTTGTGCTATTAAGTCTTTTATATTTCATCAAACTCACATTTCCAACAAAACCAGCCAATTAATCATGGATTGATGTTTAACAAACTTGAATCATGGCTGACATTTAGGCCAAGGACTGCTTTCAAAATCCACTGCTTTCTGTAGTAGATGATGTAAATGAATTCTCATTTTCGAAAAAGCAACTTATTAGAAGGATCTGATAGTATTATGTCTGTCCTCACTTCTCCTTGTTAGCAGTTACCTAAGGGGAATAGGGATGGGGAGGACTAGAGATCTTGGGATTGTGTTAGAGTGGGCTGTATATTTGTGATTCTATCCACGAGTTTGTGGGAACGTTGTTGCACTGTGTGTTTTATTGCAGCAATAAGAAACCACAGGGTGTGCATCATTCTTTTCGCAATTGCAGGCCTCACATGCCAAGCTCATATGCCACTAGAACTAACAACTATAGGACAAAAAGCCATCCACCTAGCAAGCCTTCTTTAACAGCAAACAACAGATTTTTTTTAAAGATGGTAGGTTTGTGTATAGGGCAGGGAGAGGGTAAGGTTGGGGATAAGAAAGGGACCTATATAGAATATAATTTAAAAGTCATTTTGGTAGTCAAAGTTATAGTGGAAGATCCATAGTTTTGCCTAAAGAAAGTCTTCAGGGGCGTTTGAGAAATAGATAGAGGAAATCACTTGATTTACACAAAGGGAAGCATGGCAAAGGATTAAGACAAAGGCATTTAGTGTCTTTTTACCTCCTGGGGGAAATTACATACCTGTTTGTTACATTTTGTCTTTTTTGGAAAGTGATTTTATACATGAATTATTTTTGTTGGTATCACAAAGCATTTGGACCTGTGATTTCATTGGCAGAGGAAATTCCAAGTGAAAAAAACCAGTCCCTTGACCAATGCATATTGGCAACTCTCCTATAGCTCTAGTCTTAGAACATTGCTGGGGCACCCAAAGGTTAAGTGACTTGCCCAGGATCAAACAGTTAGTTACACTGACTCCCACTCAGACTTTATCACAGAAAAACATTTTTAAACCATTGATATCTTTTGTTTTTATATCATCTACATTTCCCAGTGTATATCCCTCCTCAGTCCTATTCCCAGAGAGCCATCCCTTATAACAAAAAATAGAAGGGGGAAAATTTAAGCAAAACTAATATATTAACCAAGTCCAATAATATATTCAGTGTTCCAGGGCCATTGTTCCCTATCTATTCAAAGGAGGGAAAGGTATGCATTCTTATATCCCTTTTGGGGAGGCCAACCTTGTCCATTATAATTTCATAGCATTCATGTTTGTTTATTGTGGTTATATTTTTTCCATTTATATTGTTGTAGTCATTGTGTATATTGTTTTTCTTGCTCTACTTCAATTTTATCAGCTTGTATGTCTTCTCATCCTTATTTATCTTCATCATAGTCATTGCTTCTTATAGTATAGTAATATTTCATTAAATTCATTTAGCATAACTTAGTCATTCTTCTGTTGATGAGCATTTACTTTGTTTCTAGTTCTTTGCTCTCTGTCTCTTGTCTGTCTATCTGTCTCTGCCTGTCTCTGTCTCTCTCACTGTCTCCATTCCTTCTCCTCCCCTCCCATCTCTCTCTCTATACATATATAATAGTAATGTGTACTAATATCTAGTATTATATGTAGTGATATATATATATATATACAAACATATAGGTATGTATTGGTGTTTAATCTCTTTCTTAGCATAATTCTAAATTATTTTCTAGAAAAGTTGAACAACTTCACAGCTCTACCAAATAAATTATTATAGCAACCACAGGAGAGGCTTAGGGGTTATTTCATTCCTAGATTCTTTCTTCGTATAATCTTTCTTTGAAGGGTAGTTATTAATAATTTTAAGATAGATTTATAGGTATTATTCCCAGTAAGAAGGTTGAAATAAGGGATAACAGAATGTTAGAGAAGCAAAATGACTTGCGTGAGGTCATGTAATTCAACCTCGGTGTAAATGCTGGAACAAGACTTTGGGAATGAACTAGTTATTGTCCACATTATGGTAACTTGTTCATTTGAAAATAAAGGTATTAACCTCAGTTTCCTCTATTCTATCTGTTCTTCTATCTTTCCCCCTCGGACTTAATTTGTCTCTTTCATTATTGTTGTTTTCCTCTGATTTCACCCTTATTAAATTCAGAGGGAATACCTAGATATCATAGACGAATGAAGGCTTGATCCAGAGCAAGCAAAGTAGAAAGATGACTCCCTAATACTAGGGTGTCATGCTCATTATCACATGTGTTTCAGGGAAGAAAAAAAGAAAAACAGATTCACCTTGTTGATTTCTATTCAGTTTGCAATTCCCTGACCACAGGCCTTTGCTGTTCCTTTCTAGCTACTATTTTTACACAGTGTATCTCTACCAAACTTACTATTTTTCAATGGGCCATTTCTTCTAATTTAGTCAGATAATTTTCAATTGTCATACAATCTACCTCCTTTATCAAAAGTGTTTTTAGCCACCCTGTCCAGATTAGTCTTTGTAAGCTTACTGCTCCACATCCCTCATCGTTATTATTATTAATTATTATTATTATCCACATTATTTATATAATAAGGCTTAGTGTTTCAAGTCTACTTTTACTTTGCTTCCTCTTTTGCCACTAGCCCTGCTCTATAGATTAGCAAATAAAAAAATTAGCAAGGCCACGTTTCACATTTGCTGGACCTCCTAAGCTACTATTCTGATATTTTATAATATATAAGCAAATTATTGAGAAGATATGTGGAAATCAGTTGAAGACAACTCGTGTGAATATAACACCCATTCATCTTGGCAAATGATCCTAGAAATTATCATAATTTTTAAAAGAAGAAAAAATAGTGTGCCCCCATACTAACACAAGTACTACTTTCTTTTATTCACTCTCTGCCCCAGATTTCTCATAACACATTACCTATATATTTTCTTTGCACTTATCTTTTACTCCCCTGTGTTAGTTATTGGTGTTCCTGCCTTCCCTTATTATTAAATCATATGTTTTGTTTCATCAGCATCCAGTCTTGTGCATAGTAGGTACTTAATTTTTTTATTAATTTTTTAAACTTCATTATTTATTCCCTATAATACATTAAGTCCTTTTTCTGTATCTTGTTTTTTTTTTTATCTGTATCTTCTTTTTTCAACTTCTTTTTTTTTGAGGGAGGAAGGCAAGGCAACTGGGGTTAAGTGACTTGCCCAAGGTCACACACCTAGTGTCTCAAATGTCTGAGGCCACATTTGAACTCAGGTCCTCCTGATTCCAGGACCAGTGCGTTACTCACTATGCCACCTAGCTGCCCTAACAAATACTTCTTAGTCCTTTACTATGAGGCAGATACTAAGTTAGAGGCAGAGGATACAAAGACACAATTTTGAAACAACTTCTAATCTCAAGGAGTTTATATTTACTTGCATAAAGGAGATCATCAGTAAATGAATACTTTGGTCTAGCAAAAAGCAAAGAATTGTTTCAAGCCTTTTCTCTCATCTTACATGTTGTTTCTTTATTGAATTTAATCATGGGTGAATGGCAGAGAACATTTATTACTTCCCTCATAGTAACAGATAGCTTTTTCCAGTAATGATTGATTAAACATTAAATTCTCTATTTTTGTTCCTGGTGCCTTTCCTGTTATCTTTCTCAATACTCAAGCTCTCAACTAGTGTGCACTAATATGTATGTGTTTTGTATGTGTTTGTGTATTTCCTCTCTCTCTCTCTCTCCATTTCTTGATCCCATCCTTTCCCAACTTATCCAGCATATTATCCTGATCCCAATATTTCCTTTACATGCCAACTATATATTTTGCTTTCGTGTCTTTTTTCTCCAATCTTACTGCTCTGACATCTGCTTATCTCTGGGTTACTATTAAACTGAAAGCTTCATGTTGGAAAAGTGAGGCTGATTGCAAGAAACAAAGGACCAAATTCATTCACAGTTGCTGTGCTGGGGTACTATCAGAAGCAGATGGGATGCAGTTGATGGAAGCTGCATGTGCAAGTGAATAGTGAGATGAGGAAAGCTGATAATGTTGTTAGCACAATCCTGATAAAATCAAGAGATCTTACAGTTGGGTGGATCAGGTATCAAGTCATTGAAAGACAGGGAAGTTAGTTTTCACTGATATGAGAAACACTGACAAATTTGGAACTATTTAATTAATGATTATAACATTTTAGAGTTGGAATGGACCTTAAAGATATAATTTAATCCACCCCATCTTTTTTATTACAGGCTAGGAAACTGAGTCCTAGAAAATGAAAGTGGTTTGTCCAAACTCATTAAGATAGTAAGTAGCAGACTCCAAATCCAATGCTCTCTGCTCCTTACCACAAGCACTGGTCTCCTTGTTACCAGGACCTAATAGAGAACCAAGACTGTCCCTAAAGGGTTGAGCCCAAGAAAAATCACATCTCTCCAACTCTCTTCTCTCATTTTTATACAGATAAAATCAGGTTAAAACGAACACCAAGAGGAACTTTGAAAAGAAAAAAAATCATAAAAGGACAACAAGTATAGAAGGGGAGAAATACTTTGAAAGTTCAAACTCTTAAAACAAACAGGGAAATTTAAAATTCAAAACCTTTCCTATGTTGAATACTCATTTGAAAGCTTTAAGGATTGTGTTATTTATCTACGTTGGGGCATGGATCTATGCGAAAGGAATTGCAGGGCTGACAGAATCATAGCATTGGAAGTTGCCTGGTGAGCTGGAAGAAAGGAAATTAGAGTTGGTTAAGAGACTCCTACAAGATTATATCTGAACCATTATGAACAGATGAGTATCTGTTCTATTTTTAAAAGACTTCTAGATAGTTAGGACTTTGAAGGTTTCTCTTAAAGATCCTACCTTTACCTCCTTGATATATGATTTACAATGGGAAAAAATAGGTGCTAAAACTTCACAAAAATCTGCTTTTTTCTAATTCTAGGTCCCATACTTTGGTCTTTTTTATTGTATGGTAGTGGGTGGAAGAGTCATTTTGTAAAAGAAGAACATTTATTTTGGAAACAGTAAATGTGAACCTGACCGGTAAACTATTGAAAAATATCTAGTCATTCTAACCTGAATAGGAGCCTAGTTTTCTGTGTGTTTTGAAACTGACTGGAAGACTACAGATTTAATGAGGAGAGAAAGCTGATCTTTGACTTTGTGATAAGTGGGTGCTGAGAAGAAATCTATGTCTTTGCTCTGAGGGGGGTACAGCTTTGAAGCTCAAAATAATAGTGTCAGTGCCCTGCCATCTGCTTTCTTAATCCAGTTTGTACCAACCTTTTACAAGCCACGCATGCACATAGAAAGCATAGCACACACAAAATGTGGCCTTTGAAATGAGCAGTGAAATCTGTATGATTCTCACAGTTCTGAGCTGTTGTTACGTTGAAGTTTTCTATGCTAATAGATATTTCATTTATGTTAAGCTGCTTCAATAAATAGCAAACAATCCAAGAATTTCCTTTATACTCTCAGTGGAAACTCTTCCATGGCTTCTGATGTGGGAGCAAATGTACTTTCAGTTTTTGTTGTTTTTGTTTAATGTTTTAAACCAAATAGAATTTTAGGACTGGAAGGAATCTTAGAAATCAGTTCATTAGCTGATCCCTAAGCCTTAATTTTGTAGGTAAGGAAAATGAGGCCCAGAGTATTTTTAAAAACTGACCTAGAGTTATAGAGGTGATTTGTAACTGATCTGGGATGAGGATCCAGATCTATTAAATCATATTCCAGAGAGCCATGATGCCTTCTCTATCAGCCTCCCAAAACAGTTTGCTTGAAGACTTTTCATGTTTTTGGGGGTTGCTAATATTTTCTTTGCGAGGTGACAGCTGGATTCTACTTTTAATCCATACTCTTTATTCCCCGTCCTGTTGTGAGGCATTCTGGCAGGTTTTTGTTGTTGCTAGGTTTTTTCTTTTCGGGCATGCGGCATTCTAGCTTTGAAACAGAAGCTTAAATTCATGAAAAATAGTGGATAATTTGAGAAAATGCAGAATGCAGAAGGATGTTACCAAAGATATTGGGCTTTTCTACCAATTTGTGTACTCCCATGTCTGTGTTGGGAACAAGTGGAGTACATCATCTAGGTGAATGTTCATGCTTCAAAAGTGGAAGAAGAGATAAGGGGAGCTTCTGTTTTGAATCTGATTGTAGCTAACAAGAAGGAACTGGTGGCTAATTAAATATGACTAGAACTCCAAAGAAAGTGACCACTCTATTTTAGAATTCCTGACAGAGGAGAGGAAAGCTGAATGAGAATAGTCTGACAGAAACTATAGATTTGGGAAAATCAGATGTCAAAAGGTTTAAAGAAAGGACAGAATCTAATAGCTGAGCATTTTACAGAGGAATGTAGTCAAGAGGGATGAAAAGCTTTCAAGAAGACACAAACAGAAATAATACCAGTGGGTAAGAAAATGGAGGACTCTCTTAAAGAGATTGATGCAGATTATAAGGAGCTCATTGGTCAACCGAGGTTTTGAAAGAACCTACATTGAATAAAAGGGGCAGCTAGGTGGTGCAGTGGATGGAAAATTAGTGTTGGAGTCAGGAGGACTCATCTACCTGAGTTCAAAACTAGCTTAACTTGCTGTGTGACCCTAGGCAAGTCACTTAACCCTGTTTGCCTCAACTTCCTCATCTGTAAAATGAGCTGGAGAAGGAAATGGCAAACCACTCCAGGATCTCTGTTGAGAAAACCTCAAATCAGGTCATGGAGAGTCAGACATAATTGACGCAAATGAGCAATAATAATGAACAAAATCGCACAGTGGAAATACAAAGTATTACTAGCAAGATATTATAATAATAGTGTCAGAATAAGCTGGAGCTATGGATGAGTGATAAAGGCAACAACACCAGATTTTTGGAAGGTATTTCAGGAAAAGAAGAGAATAAATGAAGGAATATAACTGTGGCTTAAGGGAATAAAATAATGGTGAGTCAGTAACGAAAAAGCAACACTATTCAACTTCTTCTTCTCCTCTCTTCTCCACCAAAGAGAATGATTTGGAGAGTCAAAAAGATAAGACAAAAATGGTCAATATGAAGTATAAACCCAAGATAAGAAAGGAGATCATAAAGGAACACTTAACTACCCCCAGAGAAGTTACAGTTATTAGATCTAAAGAAAATTTATCCCCAGAATCTAACAGAGCCAGCAGGTATAACTGTTGAGCTATTGTCCAAGGTCTTTGAATGATACGAGAACATACTGACAAGTTGTTTTTAATCTGCCAATTAGTATAACCATCTAGAAAGTAATTTGGCATTAGGCAGTTAAAGTGGCTAATATATTCATACTCTATGACTGAGGGGTTCCACTGCTAGGCATATGCCCCGAGGAAGTAATTGAAAAAACAAAGGCCACATGTGCCAAAATATGTATAGGAAGCAACGTACAGATAGCCATCAATACAGGAATGGCTTAACAATTTTTGGTATGTGAATGTACCAGCCCTTAACACAGTGTCTGGCACACAGTAAGATTTAATAAATGTTTTATCTATCTATGAATTCAATGGCATTATTACTGTGTTGTAAGAAATGATAACTATGATGAAAATAGAGAAACATTAAAAAATAGAACTGATAAAATTTGAAGTAAGCAGACACAAGAAAATGATATATACAACGACTACACCAGTGTAAGGAAAAAATAACCATGAAAAATTAGAATCGAATGTTGCAAAATTATAAATAATGTTTAGCTTCAAGGAAGAAATACCTCTTCTCTACTCTTTTTCAAAGGTGGGGAGAAGGCAGTGTCCACTAGGGTGGAACATTATGTTTATTGTCATTATTTTTTCATGCATTGATTGGTTTTGATGATTTGATGATTTTCTTTCTCTATTCTTTTTTTAATCATTTGTTATAAGGGATGGTTAATAAGGGGAGAAGAAGGGGTACAGGGAGAAATCTAGGTGATGTAAGATCAAAACTTATCTATAAACGAGTAATTTTAAAAGAGAAAGATCATGGAGAGTAGAAGGGGTGACATAGGACTGAAGAAGGCCAAATGTTCCAATTTTCAAAAAAAAAATGGAAGAAATCAGAGTCTGTTAACTATAGGCCAGTGAGTTTAACTTTGGTTCCTGGAAAAATTTCAGGAGCATTATTAAAGAGGTGGTTTGTGAAGAGCTAGAAAGGGAATGTGTGATTACTAAAAGTCCGAATACCAACCCCGCTACATCTCAATTAGGTCATGTTCACCTCTATTTCCTTTTTAAAACCATTGTGGTGCTCAGACTTTTTGGTCTTTTTATACTCTTAATGATCATGAAAGACACCTCCCCCTCCCCAAATAGTTTTTGTTCCTGGGGCTATATCTATTGATATTTATCATATTAGACATTAAAACATCTTCATATTATTATGGAAATAGTTTTAACTTCAGGGATTCCCTAAAAGTATTTTAGGGACCCCTTAGAGTACAAATGATATATGTATACACATACATACACAAACATATTGTTGTTGTTCAGTCATTTAGTTGTGTCTGACTCTGTGACACTGTTTGGGGTTTCTTGGCAAAGATACAGGAGCAGTATGCCATTTCCTTCTCCAGCTCATTTTATAGCTAAAAAAAAAAATTTGAGGCAAACAGGTTAAATGCCTTACCCAGGGTCACAGTGTTCTGAGAGTTCTGAGACCAGATTTGAACTCAGGAAGATGAATCTTCCTGATTCCAGGCTTGACACTCTATTGTACCACCTAGTTGCCCCCAAGACAGGGTAGGCTGGGGTGGTTTATGGTTGTTATGTAAAACCAAAAGGCATCAATAAACCTTTAGAGAAAGACCATGACATTCAAGGATCAGTTGAAGGAGCTGGGGATAATTAGGGTGGAGAAAAGAAGAGGAGACATGCTTGCTGTTTGAATATTTGAAAGTGATCATTTGAAAGAAAGATGAAATAGACTTGTTCTACTTGATTTACAAAGGACAAAACTAGAAACTGGGGAGAAATCGGCGGGGCAGATTTGGGCTTGATGGAAAGAAAGCCTTTTCTCAACAATTAGAGTGATCTGGAAGTGGAATGGACTACCCCAGGAAACAGTAAGGGAAGACTTCAGAAGAAGCTTTTCCATCGAAGGCTAGATGACTGCTTGTTGGGTGTGTCATAGAGGGGATTTTTGTCAAGGCCTGATTTGGACTAGGTGATTTTTAAAGTCCTGTCAACTTTGAGGATCTGATTCTGCACTGTGTCTATACTTTCTTATGAATTCAATGATTGCATATACTTTAAAGCTCTATATACAAGGCTGCTGCTTCTGACTGGACAACTTTGGAACTCAAAGGCTGAATTTGAAACTTATATTTTATAGTGATAAAGAGCCTTTGTTCACTGGTATTAGGTTTAGCCCTCTTGGGACAAATAGTGGCACAGTGGATAGAGCATCTGACCTGGAGTCAAGAAGTCCCAAGTTCAAATCTGGCTTCTGACACTTACCAGCTACGTGACCCTGGGCAAGTCATTTAACCCTGTTTGCTTCAATTTCCTCATCTGTCAAATGAGCTGGAGAAGGAAATAGCAAATCACTCCAGTATCTTTGCCAAGACAACCCCAAATGAGATCACAAAAAAATCAGACACAACTGAACAACAACAACAACTGGCAGCTTGAGACCTGAGTGCAGCAGGGGAAAGAGTTAAAGTAGAGCGTCCACAGGACACACAGTGACCAAACAGATAAGAATGCCTTGTTTTCCTTCTAGTATATGCTGAATAACACACTTGAGGGGTAACCTAGTTCTTTTAAAAAATCTCTTGTTATTGTTGTTTGTCATGCTCTCTCATTACCAAATCAGTGTAGTCACTGTCCTTCTCCTCCTCCTTATCTTCTTCTTTCTTCTCCTTCTCTTCTTCTTCTTTCTGCTCTTCCTTCTCTTCTTCTTTTTCCTCCTTCTTCTCCTTCCTGTGGTTGCATTCTTGTGGCTATTCACTGCCAGTACAGATCACAAACTCTCTGTAACTCACTGTGTGGTCTTCAAGAGTTACTATTATTGAAAAATTATCATTGTTGTGATTTAACAAATAAATGCTTTGTCACTGTTTTTCACATGTGGCCAAAATCGAGAAAGATTTTTATGTAAGTAGAATTTTTCCCAAGGAACAAGCCTGAAGCAAGAATGATAGTCTCTTAATGGTCTGTCTGAGAATTTTAATGTGCAATTTAAAATGTTAAATTTAACATGTATTGTATATTTCGCAATAGCATTGTGCAAAGCATTGTGACAGACTTTGAGAACTTTAATATTTTGTAACATCCACCATTATAGACCAGTCTATAGAAAGTACTATATTTTGTGCAAAAATGATTATAATTGTTCTAGAAAAGCTGTACCCCCTCTGAAACTTTAGACCTACTAACTCTCTGAAGTCCTTGATTTAGAAAATTCCTATGGCAATATGACTGGATATAATTATACAGTGAACAATGTATTTTGGGGTTTCCTAGAAGAGATGTCTTGATGAGTTTTTCTCAGAATAACAGTCCCTAATTCTCAATACAAATAACTGTGGCACACTGGATTTTCATCTAGAAATTATAATCAATCAATCGACAAATATTTATTATGCAATTACTCTTTATTGGACACTGTACTAAGTGCTAGGGACACATACCTAATAGTCCAAAGGTATGTATCCTGTTTTTTAATTAAGAACTGCTACTCCCTCTTGGTTAGTCTGTAATCTTCTGAGAGCTCACTTTGTTCCTCATTCCTCCCTTTGGACAGGACTTTTTCTCTAGTCATGGACTTTACCTGGGAGTGGGAAGGGGCAGAGTTTCCCATAACCTTTCCTGGAAATAACAGAGGAGCACTTAGGGGTCTAAGGCAGCTATTTACTTCTGAGGGCAGCAACTGCAGCTCTCTACCTCCTTAGCCTTCTCTTCCCACCACTGTACTGTCAACTCATCTGTCTAAGATATTCAGGGGAATTTAAGATATTTAAGATTCATTTTGATGTCTGTTTTGGGGGAGTTTAATAATATGCTATGAATCAAAACCTCTTTTATTTGTCTCAAACCCCAGCTGGTAGAAATCACAGCAGTTGAAATGGGAGAGTCACCTTCTCTCTTTGTCCCAAGGCCATGAAGCTTACTGCTATAACTTTTTCTCAAAGGACTCAGAAGAACAGAAACTAGACAAAAGCGCCAAAACACACTTAGACAAACCTGTTTCTTTTGAAAATACATTACTAATACTAAAACTCAAGAGATGCTTATTAAGGGAAAGAAAAATTGGAAGAGGGGGAAGAAAAGAAATAAATTCATTTCTACCTTAAGAAAATAGGGGCAGAAAGAAAATAGAGCACTGGAGTAGGGGTCGCCAATTCTGTCCCCGCCCAGCAGCATGACAAGAATGGTTCCCTGCATCAACTTTGTCGCCATCAACTTTCTAGATTATTTAGATAACTCAGCATCGTCTCTTGCTCTGGTATCCCAGGTTGTGGTTTGGGTTTGCAATCTGTGGATCTCCACAGCCTGCTCAGCAGGCTTAGACTTCTTACAACTTTATCACCACAGTTTAGCAATCTCTTGCTCTTCCCCTCTCCTAGGAAAAGGAGGGGGTGAGTTTTCAATCATAGTTCTATGGCTCTCCAGAGATTAAGTATATGGTCATTGGTGAACCCTCTATTACACAAAGAAAGCAGTTTCGTGCTTAATTTCCTTGCTCCTATTATTTATGATGTTCATTCTAAATCTTTGGAAACAATTATTTAAAACTATTCATATAACAAAAGAAAATACTTATGAAAATTCAGAAAATGATGATTCTCCACATAAGAAAGGAAGAACCCACCTTGCTTTATACATTTGCACGTATGCAAATATCAAATCATTGTTGGGGTTAAGTTCTCTGAGTGATTATAGAGTGAATAGATTTATTTTGGAAGGAACATGCACCTGAAAGATTAATTTTAAGTTAGGAGAACACATTGAGCTTGGCAGAGGGCATTGTGAAAAAGCAAAGTCTAATTTCTTCCAAACAAAGCACTGCTTGTTGGAAAGCATGCTTTATTACTTGTAAATTCTATATATATGCAGAGCTGCTCATCAATTCACCCTTGGGTTTTGTGTGCTTGAGGAGTCCTTTTGTTTGGAAAAATCAAATACTGGAAAAAATGTAGGAGTCTCTCCGCATGTTATGAAGACAGAAGAAACTATATGGGCTATTGGACTTGGTGTTTTGGCAATCTAGTGTGTTTGGATCAGCTTGTGGACATGTACGTGGGTCTGGGTTTTGTGCAAATACAATGACAGGGTGCACTGTATTTGTAAGCCCATGTGGCCCTCTAGCAAATGTCTATCACATCATTTTTAATGTTAGCTCCTTTGAACAATGGCTTCTTCTAAAAATGGGCAAATGTTTTTAGATTTGTGGAATAAGTTAAGATCATGCTCTGTAGTTAACACTGATGACTCTTTTGTTCCTAGGTGCAATTCTGGCTTTAGGGATTTGAGTCCTCCGTGAATGCTTATGGCAAATGATAACAGCCGGAGTAGCTCAACTTTCCTTAGCATGCTTTCTAATGGCAGTTTTCGTCTGCCAGTCTGTGACCTAGTTTCAAGGCAGGGATGTACCATGAGGTTTTGCCTAACTCTACAAGAAAAAACAGTCCTGTTTGCTTGTGTTAGTTTGGGGCAATCATTTGGATATAATAAATATCCTTGGCTTAATAAAGCAAGAGCCAGGATCTAGATTCTTTAGGAAGTGATAATTTTCTTTGCCATAGTTCTGCATAGAGATGTACCTTGGTCTGCATGGTAGATGCTTTTGAAAAGTTGTGCCAAATGAATATATATATATGTAACACCAATGGATGCAAGCATCATCGTGGTGATTGAAGATGACAAGTAATGTGATACAAAGTGATATAGTGCCCTTTTCTTTCTAGCCACTTTGTTCCTGGAGATATAATCAGCCATACCCTGTGACAATAATTAGCTCATTTATTGTCCCTCAGATTCACGTAGTTCTCCCTTCCACTGCTTTAGGAAGTTTATATTAAACAAAAAGTTAGAAGTATAATCACAATCTCTCTGAGCTGGTTAGGAAAATTCCTAACATTTAGGCAGAGGTTTGGCTCTGTGCCTTAATTTAAGTTTATATTTATTCTTGACTAAGCTCTAGCCTCTTTGTGGTTGAAGCAAAGTTCAGGTTACCAGGAACATTTGGGTGAAGTTGTAAGCAGAGTTCATTAGAGTGTCTGTCAATGAAAGAATAGACATTTTCTTGGAATTTCTCTCCCTCCTGGAAGAGGTTGTTATACCTCTGGGGGCTTCAGCCCGAGTCTTTTCTCCTCCCAGGGTTCAGTCCTCCTTTGGCTTTCTCCTTTCACCTCCTGCTATTGTGCTGCCAATTCTTCCTCTCAGTCCTTCCTGTCAGTCTATATCCTGCTTGCCAACACTCTTTCTCTCTTCAATTATTTCCTTTATGTCCCTGAGGGGATGCCACAGGATCCATTCTCTATGCTTCCAAAAACACTCAAATGCATGAATCCTCAATTGGCTTGCTAGTTTATACAAAACCCAGAGTAGGACCAGGTCTCCTCAACTAACCCATATATACTTCCTATGCAATGTCACTCTAATCCATCCAATGGGTTTCAAAGACTTCTAAAGTGATCCAGGATTTTTCCCATTTAGTCTAAAGTCTTTGATTGCTGATTGATCATAGATGTTCTTTATTCACACCTGTAATTCAATTAAGAAATCTTGTCTCTATGAAATTATTGAGGTAGGGATATAGGGTGTTTCTCTTATGTATTTATTGAATAAGCAGCATATTCTATTGAAAAGAGAACTCAAAGTAAAGCTAGAAGAATATTTGGACCTGGTTTTGAGCCATGTATCTGCCACTTATTAGTTTCATGACTTTGGATGAATCAGTTACCTCTATTTGCCTCAGTTTCCCCATCTGTAAAAAGGGGATAACAGTAATTGTATTGTCTACCTGTTTTGGGGACACAGTATTGTCTTAGACACCATAAAATACCATATTTAACTTGACCTAAAAAATAGAGTGGATGTATGGCTTAGTGGATAGAGAGCCAGCCTGTGTATTAGGAAGACCAGAGTTCAAGGCCCACCCTAAGACACTTCACTTAACCTCTCAGTGTCTCAGGCAATTTGCTAAATGAATAACTTGCCAGTCTGCACTGGTTTAGCTAGCTTCTTCACTGGGAGTCCTTGTGTCAGCTTAATTATTAGTTCTGACCAACCACCCTCCACACCCCCCAACAAAACAAACAAAAAGAAAAACCCATCCTTGAACATATATGATTTTTCTTCTAGTCTTAGACCCAAGGCAGGATATTTTAATGGTGATAATTCAACCCAATACCTTCCCAAGGCAGAAAATTGTATTAAATGAGAATTTGGTTTCCCCTGGAATCCTATTCTTTTACCTCTTCATCGTGTGGAGGAAAACCTTTGGTCCCTGAAGGCTAAGCCAGTAGAACACAAGTTCCGCCTTGTCCTACTACCAACTTAAAAAGTCTTCAAGTACTGGTTAGGCCCCTAAGATTGGCCTCTGACAATCACCCCCTTAAAGGGACTCAACGAAAACGAGATGGCCAAAAAGTGACTACACTTAGCCACAACAACTTGTGAAACCATCTATTTCCTCTAAAAGTAGGTGGTTTATAGTCTGTGCCAGGGAATGGAATAACCACACTAATGAAATCTCAGATATTTTGAAGTAGTGCAATAAGAAATGTGGCAGACAGGAAATTTCCTCATAAGAATAGAACTGAAGGAAGCTTTATTAGAATTGCCTTGGTACTGTCTTGGAAAACAACAGTAAAGACAACATCAAGAGAGATATACTTTTGGGGTATGACCAATGAGGGAATTTGTTTTTCTTGAACATGTATATTGGTTACGTATTGTTTTTCCTTTTTGCGATGGATGGGAGAAAGAAAAAATAATTTTTTGCTAATTTGCTAAAAAAAAATAAAAATTTATAAAAGAAAAATAATAGTAAGACATAAGGCTCTCAAGAGGAATGAGGAGTGTGTTATTGGTTTGTTGTTGCCTGTAAGTGTTATTACACAATCACCAGCTTTTTCAATAGGTTTAGTACTGGAGAATCTTAAAACTGAATGCACCTTAAAAAGTAAAAATGTTGGCAGCCCTACACTGTTAAGCACCTACATTTTATTTTCATAACTGATTAGTGGTGACATTTTTGTAGAGTTAAATTTACTTGTTTTTATCAATACTGATTGATATTCATTTTTGTGTTCCTATACTGAGGAGAAAAGATTCTGAATAAGAAGTCAATGTAGTTTAGAGGTATTTAGAACTATGTATCACATTTTTAAATGGCATCTGCCATTTTAGTTCCTTAGTTACAGTTAAATTTGTAATCATTCATTATTTTTTAACTAACAAATTTTGTTTATGCCTTTTCATAATAGTCATTTCTTATTATATCTCCCCTTTGAATCTTCCCTTTTAAAAATGAAAATTCGGTCAAAGTCAATAGGACTGCATCCAATGGTGCCTGCAAATTCTGTATCCCTTGCCTCCCTATCAAAAGGAGAAAGGTGTAAGTCATTCTCTTCTCTCTGGGATCAAGATTGGTCATCAAAATCCGTTTGAATTTGGCGGCCTTTTAGTGTTATATTTACATAACAATAATAATTATTATTATATTACTATGATCATTGTGAATATTGTTATCTTGGTTATATTCTTTCTTTGTTCTGAATTCATAAAAGTCATTGAATTCAAAAGTCAATGTCATTGAAAGACAAAAGAATTGACGGCTGAGTTCTTTGTATTTGTCATTTCTTAAGGTGCAATAATAAACATTCTTTTACATTCATATACTTCAATTTATTGAGCCATTGCCTAATGAATTGGGTACCCACTCATGTTTTGTTTTAGATAGGTAGTGTTTTCTTTATATCATTGACCTTTTGGGGGAACGTACCTAGGGGTGAGATAGCAAAATCAAGGATCTGAACAATTTACTGATTTTTCTTGAAAACTGTAAATTGTTTTTCATAATGGTTGTACCAATTCACAGCTCCACTAATGATATAATCACTTTTCAAATGATAAGATACTTCTCAGCAGAGTTAGCTGTGAGCAAAATTGTGGAACAGACTTTTTAGAGACACTCTCATCTGTTCAGTGACCAACCCTAAAACTTTGCACTCAAAAAATTTTGCAGATTCTGCTCTTATTCAAGGGATAACATGACTGATAAATTACAATGTATTGATCTTCTCAAGAGTATTTGCGTTATATTGGGGGAACCCTTAATATGCAGTTATGAATTCTCCTGTATAAATTCAGCTATCAGTATAAAATAAAGAAAATATTTTTGGAGGGCTGTCCATTCTATCACGGCAGCCTTCTACTCTGCCTAAATACAATGCCTCCTTGCCCTTAAATAAAGGAGCCATCTGATACAAAAGCAGAAGTAATGTGTCATGAATCTATGTTGATCATGGGATATTATGTATCTAATATTTTCTATTGCATAGTCTCTCATACTAGTTATTAAAAAGTCTAATTGTTAATATCAAATTCATGAAATACTCATCTAGCATATTGTTTTTATATACTGTAAAAAAGAAAAACATTCTTAGCTCAAAAGTCATACAAAAACAGGTGGCAGGCTAGATTTGGCCCGTAGGCCAGAGTTTGCCAACCCCTGCTCCAAAATGTGGACAACTTTCTGCTTTTAGTAAAGCTCTAGTTATGTTAATTTTGATTCATCACATCTGGTCCCATCCCTTCATAGTTTGCTGAGATGATTGGATAGAAATCCAATCATCTGTTTTTCCTACATCAGCTTGCCATTTTCTGAGTTTCCAATTACTTGTGTACTTTAATTTAAATTGAATGTAGCAAGTTCAATAAGTGAAGAACAAGAATTGTGTTTCCAGCATAACCTTCGTTGAGGTTGTGTTATTCAGTAGTATCCCTAGGGCACTTTCTTTTATGACATTCATTTAAGTGTCATTGACCTACTGTGTGCATCTCACTCTAGCAATTTGAGTATGCCTAAGAGAAAGTCATTGCTTACTTACCAAAATATACTGAATGGGCAATACCTTCAATTAGTGTAATTCCAGTGAACTACCTGAAATCTCAGCATGTCTGAGTGATATTAAAAACATAGAAATGCTGAGCATTCTTGAATGGAGACCCTGAATCTTTATCATAATAAAAATAGTGTGACAATTAGTTAGCCCTAAGAAAAATCATTAAAATAGCCAAATTCGTACATCTCCTTAACCCCAAGTGTTTGGTATTCTCTGGCAAATCATATTAGAAACCATCTCAACTCTTCTCTCTCAAGAAATTGTTTCTCTTATTCCCTCATAGCCCTGTTCTATGTTAGATGACAGCCAGCTAATCTGATAAGCATGTCTGTTTAAAGGAGTACCAATGATATTAACCTTTCCAGATAATTATGGAAAAAACCCTGGACTTGGAGGGAGAAGATCTTGGTTCTGCTACTTATCACTGATTTGACTATGGTAGATTACTGATATATACTTAACTTTTCTGGGCCTCAAATTTCTCCCCTGGAAAATGAAGCAGTTGAGCCAGATGACTTTAAAAAGGTCCTTTCTGGTTCTAAACCTAGGAGCTGAAAACATGTGGTCTTTCCCAGCATGAGAATTTCAGATTCCAGAGAAGACTCCAGAGGAAGAGCCTCAGAGACAAAGAGACCTTCGGCTTTTCTCAAATGATGCAATGCATGTGATTGACTCTTTGCTGACATTGCTTGAGGCCTCAGTCCTCCCAGTCCACCTAGTGATCTATTGAATAAGATAATAGCGATAATAGCTGACATTTGTGTAGGGCTTTAGGACGTGCAGTGCACTTTGCATGCATTTGCTCTTGACCCTCACAAAAGCCCTGAGTAATAAGTGCTATCGTTCTCATTACTCCTATCTTTATAGATTAGGAAACTGAAGCTCAGAAGGGACAAGTGACTTGTGTATGGTCACACAGTAAATGTCAGAAGGAGATATCATTTAAAAAAAAAAACGTTCTGCTGATGTTATTTTCTTTTTAAAATATCATTCACTTCCTAAAGATGCTTCTCTACCCCTACATGAACCATCGTACTGTACACTCCCCTTGGGACAGATAAGTATAGTAAGTATATTAGCCATACCATTAGAAGGAGATTAAAATCTAAGTCTCTTTAAACAACAAGACCTCTTTCTAAGACAAAGGTGATGTAGAAGATGAAAGCAAGGACAATTGCTGAAGATAATTACAAACGAATAGCACGGTATCTAGGATTAGTATGAGGAGGTGAGGGTGGGGTGGGAGAAACCCAGAATGAATTGAAGCT
Source organism: Phalanger gymnotis (assembly GCA_028646595.1). NCBI lineage: Eukaryota > Metazoa > Chordata > Mammalia > Diprotodontia > Phalangeridae > Phalanger > Phalanger gymnotis. The sequence goes on along the minus strand of CM053622.1, from coordinate 631,067,180 downwards.
AGGGATGATGGCTATGGAAAAAAAAAAAAGGTTTATT
>CM053622.1:630909640-631066643 GCA_028646595.1 Phalanger gymnotis | reverse complement strand
AAAAAAAAAAAGGAAGACCTGAAGAAGGGCAAATGTCATGATTTTTTTTAAATAAAGGGACAAAGGTAGCATCTACAAAGTATAATCTGGTGAGTTGAACTCTTCATAGCAAAATTCCAAAACACAACTGAGTGGATGGCTTCTGAGCATTTAAAAGTAGATAAGGCTTCATTCTAGATAGGTCATGACTTGTGAGGCTTTGGAAGGAGCATTGGCTCTCTGATCTGTGTTCAAGTCTCACTTCTGGTACTTTTATTGAATTACTTTGGACAAGTTGCTTTATCTGTCTGGATCTCAGTTTCCACATCTGTTAATAGAAAGCATTGGACTAAGTTCTACCATTTAAATATTATATGACTAACCTTTCTTCCTTTTTTGACAGGTAAGCTAGACCACTAACCATGATCTATCTAGATGTCAGCAAAACACCTGACAATGTCTCTCATGCTCCCCTTTTGGATACAATGAAGAGATATGACCTAGGTAACAGTACAGTTAGGTGAAGTCAGATGTGGTTAAATGCAAGCTTCACAGGTTAATTGATGGGTTTATGTCACCTTGAAAGGACATCATTACTGTAGTAGCCCAGTGATCTATTCTTGGCCTTGTGCTGGTTAGCATTTTTATCAATGGCTTGGATAAAGGAACAGAAAGTACATTTGTCAAATTTTCATGTGACATTAAACTGACAAGGCATGTTGATGACTAAATCAGCGTCCAAAAAGATCTTGCTAGGTTAAAACATTGGGCTGGATTGAATAAGACAGTAATAATGATAATAATCATCGTAACAACAACTCACTTCTAGGTAGCACCATAATATTATAACAAAGTTCTTTATGTGTTGTCTTGATTCTCACAACAGTAGGGTTCCCCTATTCAAGGGTCTTCCACAAATGGTGTTTTAGAAGGACTTCTCAAGGTGCAGTGCAAATGGGGTTAAGTGGTCTCCTGTCTCCCAGTTTTGAGATTTTCGTGATCCTCATAGAAAAGCAGTTTGTATGAATTTAGAAAGGATGCCCATAGGGAAAAAATACTGCTGGAACATTCATATTTAAAATAGGACACTGTTACATTTCTCCACTCATCTACTCTTCAACATATTAATATTTTTCTAGCTCTGTAAAGCATGGGAGCAAAATACCGCATCAATGTTTCATACCGTATATAGACAACAGAAGGTTTTTGTGGCTGATGTTGAGCCCCAGAGAGAAAAATAAAAGCTTTTAACCTATCCTATGAATATAACCCTTTGGACATAGTGAGGCACCATGGTGGATAGAGTACTGGACCCGGGGTCAGAGAGATCTGAATTCAAATCCCACCTCAGACACTAGTCATGTGACCCTGGCCCCATCACTTAGCCTCCATTTATCTAGGTTGCCTTATCTGTAAAATGAGGATGATAACAACACCTACCTTCTAGGGTTGTTGTGAGCCTCAAACAAGGTGATATTACTGAAGTGTTAGTTGTCATTATTATTGTTTTCCAAAAGAAGTGGGGGGTCTCATTTAAAGCATTTCATTACCAAGGTTTTTGAAAAGAGGATGACGTAGGAAGTCACTATGTAAATCTTTTCTACTTTTCCCTTGCTTTCCATGACTCCTACACCTTATTCTTAGGTATCATAGGATTCGAAGCTGGTACTTTAGAGATGGTGTATTCTAATCTCCGTTTTACAGATGAAAAAAGCTGAGGAACAAAGGGATCATAAGACCAGGAGTTTAACGCAGGAGGGGACCTTAAAGATTGTCAAGCCCAACCCCTTTATTTTACCAGTGGGGAGACTGAGGACCAGAGACTTCCTCAGGGTCACATGACTAATAAAATGTCAGAGGAAGGATTCAAACCCAGGTCCTCCTTACTCCAAGTCTTGTGCTCTGTCTACTGTACCATGCTGATCAAGATTACACAGTAAACAGCACAGGCTAAGCTATTTTTTTCAGTGTTCCTGGTCACTGGAGAAGGAAGTCATTTCTCCAGAAGCCCTTCAGGCTCCCTAGTTGCTTCTCTCTTGATTAACCCAAACTATGCTTAAAGGAATGCCCTGAAAAATCAGCTGGTCCTCAGTCCTGGGGAGAGACCCTGCCAATGAGCTTTTCATTCTTATGTCTCTCCAATCATTCCCACAGACTTTTGATTTTATCTTCTATTATCTTTTTCTCTCAGTCTGCTTATCCCAGGCCAAGGATCCCCAATACTTTCTAGCGAAGAAGTACTTCTGATCTCTCACTAGTTTTGTGCTGGCCATTAGGAGGAGGAAGGAGGAAGGGGTGCTGAGAGTTCAATTCAATAAGGGGGCAGCAGTTTCTTCATTGCCTGTTGTTGGAGGGGAGGATATGGTGGCAGCCACCACTCTAGACTTGTAGCCTTGCCTCCTGTGCCCTCCTTCCAAGGGATTCCCACCAAATACCTTCAGAAGTAAAACCACAGGTCACAAAACCCATGGGGTTTGGGAAGAAGCAGAAACGTAGATAAAAGCTTCATGGTATAGTGGGAAAAGGAATGTTGAATCTGGAGTGAAGGGATTTGTGTTCAAATCCCAGCTCTGCCACTTACTTCCTGTATAATTTTGGGTAAGTCTCTTAATTTTTCTGGGCCTCAGTTTCCTCATCTGTAAAGTTGAGAGTCTTCCAGAACTAGATGACTTCTAGGGTCCCTTTGGGATATAAATCTCTGATCCTATTGATGGTTGTACTGTCTATGAGCTCCGGCCAAGCCTCTCAAATCTCAGTCACTCACACAGGGTTCTCCTCTCAAACTCCTATCTTCTTCTCTAGTCTCTAAAAATAGGGGTTCTTAACCTACGGTCCATAAACTTGCTTTTAAATATTTTGATAGCTGTATTTCAATAGAATTGATTTCCTTTGTATTCCTATATATTTTATAATTTTAAATTATTTTTAGAAGGGGTCTTTGTGCTTTGCCAGACTGCCAAAGGTATCCGTGACACCAAAAAGGTTAAAAACACCCTCTCAGGAAACTCCAAGTTCCTTTTCTCTCCCTCTCTCCCCAGCATTATTGTACCAGGTTCCTAACCAGGTGACTAGGAGGGACACACACACATACACACACACACACACACACACACACACACACACACACACACACACACACACCACCTCCACCTGGTCCTCAAGAGAGCTATATCTTGAGGCCACTGGGCTAGTCTCAAATAATATTAGCATAAAATGATGGAACACTTATGATTCAGTTACATTTCAGTTCCTCTAGTTCCAGCCAGAACTAACTCTCATTCCCCAGTGATCTGCTGGGAGGGGTTTTTTCCTTCGTTTTTGCCACTGACTAACATAGTTCAAAAATAGTACATATTTTAAAATCTATCTCTTTGAATTACAGGTTTTTAAAAGGTTTCAAAAATAATTGAAAGTTTATCCTTTACTGTTGATAGAGCACAGGATTGCGGATTTAGCAATAAAAAGGACATTGGAGGCCCTGCCTCCATTTTACAGATGATGGAATGGAGACACTGAAGGGTTGCCCAGGGCCGTGTAGGTAGTAAGCATCTAAAGTGGGATTCAAATCCAAGTCTTACTGACTCTAAGTTCCCATGTTCAGAAGTGGCCATATTAAGATCAAAATCACGATGCTTTCTGGATGACATTTTTGGTAAACATTTAGATAATTTAATTATAGCATTGTTGTAGTATCTACATGCAAATTTCCCTTTCTTGCCTGCCTTTCTCTGCTCCTTTCCCCCATCATGATTTTGGAAGTATCTTCCTCCTGCTTGGAATATTGTTTTATTCTTTGAACATAAAAACATACAAAAACAGCCTCTTTCTCAAGAAGATAACTATAGATCACATCTTTCTATGTTGGAAATGTATATGCAGGCACATGCATTATATACCTGTGAATTAGTGATGTAGAGATATGGTTATTCCTTCAAGACCACAGAATAGTCTGTGTTAGCAAGTATCACCAGACAGAAATGGTTGCTATTTTTGTTAGTCCTAGCTGACTGCAATCTAGTACAGAATTGGTAATTAGATTCCTAATTACTAGACTTTGCTGATAAATCTTTCAGATCTGAACTAAATTGCCTTTGAGCCAAATCCACAACCATGTGGCTTCCTTTTAGAAGGCAAAGTGCCAGCATCCCCTGTATAGGTAGTTAACTGGCTCCTACTCAGTCATCCCTTGAATAGACCTCTCTCCCATAATTATTGCACCAAGCAGCCCCAATCTTTCATTGAGTAACATCTGCAGCCTTCCCTAGAATTTCCTGATCTCTTATAGGCAGCTTTCAGGTGTGCATTTGACATAGACCTTCCTGGTAATTTGTGGTGTTGCTAGCAGTCATTTGAACAAAAAACTTTATTAGCTGTCAACATGCTAGAGATGTGGAAGCTTCATATCATGGGGACCCAGACGATATCTCTTAAAGTGTCTAATGTTTTGGTGAATGACAGCATGTTATTAAAAATTTTTTGGCCTTTCTTTGTATCCCCAGTACTTAACACAGTGCATGGCACATAGTGGTGGCTCCTTAAAAAGTCTTCGTTGACTTGATTTGATGAATAAGGGATAGAGCCCTGAGTTTAGAGTCAAAAAGACGTGGCTTTGAACTGTTATTAGCTGTGTGAATGTTGACAAATAATTTAACCTCTTGGAGTCTCGATTTCCTCATCTCTAAACTGGGAATTATAATAATCATTACTTACCTCTCAAGGGCTTTACGAGGAAAGCGCTTTACTAACTTTAAAACACTATATAAATGAATTATTATTTTCATGTCTCTTGGCTCGTGTTCTTTTATTTTCTCACTGGCAGCTCAAAAATTCTAATCCTTTTTCCTTACTGTTTCAAAAGTCTTCTCTTCCTAAATTTGCTGGGTTTTCTGTTTTATGATTTTTATTTCAATTTTTATGTGTTTTAAATTTTGTTCACTAACTTTTTTTCCCCTAATGGTATATATATAGTACTGTTTGTAGCAACTACAATACAATAAATGAGAGCAATTGCTAATAAAGTTAGGTCCTGATTAGTTTAAATAATGAATCCCATGAAGTGTTCATATGTATTTGAATTTGCACTATTTGAAGTTATAATTATGTAAAATATGGTAATTGATTGTAGCCCAGTGGAAACATGCAGCACAAATTCGAATAATGTGATTGCTTCATGGGATTTATTATTCACACTAATTGGGATTTAGCTATATTAGCAATTGCTAATGGCCTGGCTGTACAAAGAAATTGTTCTAATTCACACAAGGTTCCAGAACCCTTTCAGGTGTTGCTATTTTTAAGAAACAACATCTATATTTCTCTCTGAGTTCAGTCTAATATTTTCAACTTGGACCTTTATAGATGGATGGCTTTGCATAAGAGCCTGGGAGAGGAAATGATAAAGTATTAGGCAATATGTGAATACATTCAGAACCATTATTTTTCTTATACAGTCTTATTCCAGTTAACTATTTCTGCCCTGATTCATATAAGGCGTTTTGTAAGGGATGAACACAAAGACTGTGGGCCAGTTTTAGCTGATAGGTATTAGGAAGTACCACTACCTCATTTGAAAATGTGGGTTTTTCATTTCCATGTGTAAAAGTATAAAATCCTCAGTTCTGTTTTCCTGATTAACCATAAGATTAACATGTGGAATAATTTTTAATTTGAGGTCATGTTTCCTTCTTATAAACTGGACTGCCTTTTCCATTCTTAGTTAAAATGGGAAGCTTTTTAAACTTCCATTGAGAGAATATTTTGACACCAGGGAGATTAGGTTCATCTCAAACAATACTTTTCTGCAAAGTGAGATCATCCCATTGAGAAGCAAAGGCAAAGAAGACGGCTTTCAGGGAGTGTCAGGAATCTATGGAACCTCAGGCTATGAACAATTAGTTCCAGGTGCTTTCCTGGATTTTTTTTATTTATTAGCATCTGGTTAGTACTCCAGCATAAGAATGCTCAACCACTCCTGTTGCATGAAGAAGAAAGTGAAACAATGATATAACAAAGAAATAGAAAACAAAGTGAAATTTGGCCATTTTCAAGAGGCAAAATATTCAGGAATCTTGGATGCTGGCCTGGTCCTCTGGTAATATGAATGGTTAATGAACTCACAGAAAAAAAAAATGAAGAAAAAGATACGTTTGCCTTGGTTGACTTGGTTTGCATACAGGTGTAAATGTCTTTGCCCCAGAAGAAAAATAAATGAACCAGGAAAATCTTGACTGACATGAGGAAGAAGATTGTGTCTTTTTAGAAAACATCAATGTTATATTACAGACATCATTCAGAGCTACCAAATGGGCCAGATGTTTGCCAGAATCCTTAGTGTTACCAGCTGCCCATCAGAGCAGATGAAGCCTTTCTGCTGACAGTTTATGTAGCCCACAAGCACTATGAAGTGTTGATTCTTTTGATGCTATTTAATATTTATGTATATTCATAAATATAAACACATAAATATACATGACATTGCACAATAAATAAAAGCTCAGCTTTCATCATGAAAGGGGAGGGCTGTATTTATTACCTGAGAGGCAGTCTAATATTCATTTTCAGTTCTGTTATGAAATGTGCCCCCACTCGAGTTGGATGCTTCAGGTTGTTTTATGCTCATTTTGGAATTAATTGTACCTAGACCAGTAAATTAAAATAAGTGGTATCATCTATGCAAAGAGTGCAGGGCTATTTCACAGCCTCATCTTTAGAGTTATTTTCTGAATCACTCAAGCTTGAAATCTTATGGTCACCAAGTTTTGCCAATTATTCTTTTACATTTTTCGGCATCTATCTTTCCCTTTCTATTTTCATTGATTCACTTCACTTTCATTGATTTACTTTAGAGGACTGGACTCTCTTAGCAGCTTCTTAACCCTGCCTCCTGTAACCCCCTTTTTAAACCATACTTCATACCACCATTAGGCTAATCTTTCCAAAATAATGTTTTAATCATTCCAGTCTCATATAAAACTTTCAAAGGCTTTCCATTTCCTGTAGAATAGAAATCCAAGTTTCTTATCACCTGAACTATATATATATTACTCACTTCTTTCATTATGACCATTTTTGAAATAATAGTTCATGTTTTCGGCAGGATTATTTTTGGCATCCTGCTAAATTTAGGGACCTCCATGTTTCCCGAATCTTTGTGTTCCCCTCAGTATTCAACACCATTTTAAATAACAGTGTTCAAGAAACACTTATTGAATTCATGAACACCTCTATATAGCATCACAGAATTTAAAGTTGAAAAGGACTTCAGAGATAATTTCAACCAGGCTTAGCCAAGGAAAGTAATTTACCTATAAAATGAGGTGGTTCTATAGGGTATTAAGACTGAGTTTCAACAAACATACCAAAACACATCTAAGTAAGTGTTCCTCTTTTCAAAGTCATCATCTCATCATACCAGTATGCTTTCATAGCTCAGAATATTTGGGAATTCCTCAGAATTTTTGAAATGTCTTCAGAACTTGGAGCATGTTATTTCAAATACCTCAAATCTTCATCCTTGGTTGGTTGATTTGCTCTTTGGGAATATCTCAAAGTCATTTGGAGCCAAGTAGGGTGAATAAAGGCATTTTCTCAACTATAAAATAAGGAGATTGCTGAGTAACTGTATGCTAAAGTCCCTCACAGGTCAAAATTCTGTGATTAAAATGGTTAATGTTGTTGGTGAAAAAATGCTATATTGCAAACTCTGTCAGGATAGGAGCCATGTTGTTTTGGTCTTTGTATCTCCCCCAGACACTCAATATATGTTTATGGAGCATACAGGACTAATAGTGTCTTTACCAGATGACAGAAGAAAGATGACACTAGTTCAATTCCATCCAAAGACTTCTTAGTTAAGCCATGCTATTTTTCTATGTAAGCTTAGTAAAAGTTTGCCAGAGGTCACATAAGATGCAGGTGTAGAGTATGCATTGAAATAGGTTGCTAGCACAAAATCATATTCTGTGGAAACGTCCTTTCTAGAGAAAGGCATTTCTATTTTTTGAAGGAAGCTAATTTAGTGAGATTCACTTATTAAGAAAGAAGCACATTTTTTTGTATGTGCAGCTATTAAAAATTCAAGTGTTGTAATTATTAACTTCACATTACTAATAATTGATCCTGTGCAGGAGGGGTGAGAGGGATGTATTCAATCAATCAGCCAGAAATATGTAAATGATATCCTGTGATATAACTCTTGTAGGTGAGAGAATACCCACAATCCTATCCCAAGAGCCTTGTTTGAAAGACAGACATATTTTATGTCATCACAGAGCAAATTTATGGGTCTACAAATACACACCTCAAATGCTTTATGATGTCCAAAGTTACTATCTTTAAAAGTAGAAATCTGTGACTGTTTAAAATGAGTAAATGCCAGTGTATTTAATTTATTATGTTCTCTTTCAGAAATATCGGCAGTATATGGCAGGACTTTTGGCTCCTCCTTATGGTGTTATGGAAACCGGCGCTAACAATGATAGTAAGTAAAGAATTTGAAAATGTTTTGTCTAAAAATTTTAAATATGTATGTATAGTCATTGTGATGGTTTGTCAGTGTGATGGATGCAGAGTTGTGTGTACATTCAACTGATTTTAGAAATTAGATTATGTTTATGGTTTTGGCTTATGCAGAATATATCTCTATTAGCTGTATGTGGTACAGTGGATAGAATGCCAATCCTGAAATCAGGAAGGCTCATCTTCCTGAGTTCAAATCTGGCCTCAGATACTTGCTATGTGACCCTGGGCAAGTCACTTAACCTGTTTGCCTTCGTTTCCTCATCTGTAAAAAGAGCTAAAGAAGGAAATGGCAAACCATTCCCAAAACTCCAAATGGGGTCACAAACAGTCAGACATGACTAAAATGACTAAAAAGCAAAGCACCGCAAAGCACTTTAATACATTACCTAATTTGAACCTCTCCACAACCCTGTGAGGTGCTATTATTATCTTCATTTTACCCATGAGAAGATTGAAGCAGAGAGCCCAGAGCCATGCATCTATTGAGTGACTAAGGCAGGATTCAAACTCAGGTCTTCTGGCCCCAACTCTAATGCCAATGCTCTTTCCGCTGTACTACTAGCTACTCTGTATAGATATATGATACCTATAAATACAAAATACCTTTTCAAAAGGTTTTCATTTTGCAGTAAAACCCTATGGCATTACCGTGCTTCCATTAAGAATGGTATCAGGGGCCATCTTTGCTTTATACAGTTTCTAATACCTAAGAGCTGAGAGCTGCTGGGGCTGCAAAACCAGCTTTTGCTTATTATGCATTTTTTATTATATTGATCAAGCAGCAGAGTATAATGATTCAAATAGCATAATGGTTCATTATTTACTGGAATAAAATCAAGGTCTCTGCAAATTCCACACCTTTAGTAAAAGATCAATCTTTACCTAAACATTAAAAGAAGTCTGCTCTTCTGTGCCAATATCTGTTTTAGTGGGTAATGCCTGCCTTACTGACTTGATGAAATATTAGAGTAATTGAATTCTAATTATCCATCTATGTATGACAGGAACTTTTGTTTCTCTTTAGGGTTACTAGAAATTTTTTAAATAAATTCTAAGAAAATAGAGCATTCCTGATTCTTTAGTAGTATATTTTACACATATATGACACAGCATACATTCTTTAATGTTTTATCATCTCAACACCTAAGTACAAAGGTGTATACAACCCCTGCTTGTTACCCCACAAACCTCAGAGCTTAACCTCAATTGTTTCATTTTAACACATTCATGTCCCCAAATCTACCTCTGCTCCTTTTAATCTTAGCTAGTGATCTTATTCTCTTGCCTACTTTAATCTACTAAGCAGATCAAGGCCATCTGATGTGACTCTCCCACCTCTCCTCCATTTCACCTCATACATTCTCTTATTTTCCCAGACCCTTTTCCTTTGTTCTTGTATCTAGGGAAGGAATGTCCCTCCTCACATCTTCAAGCTTTTCCTCTCCACTGATTCTTTTCTTCAACTTATAAAAATATCCTAAGACCTACTCTACTGTTTAAAACTCATTGAATTACTTTCCTATCTCTTTCCCCTTGTCACCTCTGAATTTCTCTAACGAGCAATAGTTCAAACCCTCCATCTCTTCTTCAGAACCATGCAGACATTCCTGAACTGCTTGCAATGGCTTCTGTCCTTGACATTTGCCTGGAAGCTTTCCTCCTAAAACTGTATTTATGAAGTCATTTTTTAAACCCAATGGTAAGACTTTACATTTGTCTCTATTGGATTTCATTTCATTGCAATCAGACTAATGTTCTAGATATTTTGCAGTTTTGACTCATCCATTGTGTTAAATATTCCTCTCAGCTTTGTGTCATCTTTAAACATGTTGAACATTCCTCCTAGGCCTTTAGCAAACCATTGATAAAATTTTCAAACAGCACTGGGCCAAATAGAGGTTCCAGAGGTACTCTACTGGAGACATATATCCTTCCAAGTAGACATTGAACCATTAATGATTACCCTTTGAGTTTGGCCACTCAGCCAGTTCCAAATCCATTTAATTTTATTATCATCTAGGTCACATTTCTCCCTACATCAAGGAGATCACATGTCTAGACCCAGCCATCCCAAGTATAAACATATCCCCATTTCCTCCACATGAGTAGTATTAGATATTTGACCAAATGCTGCTCGAGAGTATCTAAAGCATTTCCTCAATTTGCTAGTTTATTATCCCCATCAAAAAAGGAATAAGTTCAACATGGTTTGACCCATTCTTGGTGATACAATGATGGATCTTCATAATAGCCACTTCTTTTTCTAGATGTTTACTAACCACTTATCCTTACACAGACTTAGGGAGGTTCTGAATGCGATGCTCAGTACATGAAAATATGACAAGACACCAAGGCAAGATAGCTATATTAGGGGAAAATACTCACAAAGTAAAAGACAATCAAAGACAATGATGGGAACAGGTCCATCGGGGCCCTGGACGTAATTGAATACCTTGATGAGGTTCCAGAGGGAATGGGGTACCCTCCCCTAAACCAATTAAGTCGGAAGGGTTTTTATGGGGTTCTTAATTGGGTCTAGCAGGACCAGGCATTGGGGGAAGGGAGTGAGGAGCCTAGACCTGGACAATAGTACTGACTCATGTTAGTTTGATGGAGGGAAGACTCCTGAAAAATTAGAAGCTAGTAGATATTAAAGCTCACCACTTTGGGAAAAAGACTTTTGGCAACTCCTGCTGGTTTTACTCTGACAGGATTATTCTGGTTTTTGTGCTTCCTATGGCCATATCATATCAGGTTGGGGAGGCTACTGTATTTCTTATCCTACTTCTTTATTGATAAACTTCAGCATTTTCGTGTGAATCAAAATCAAGCTCACCAGTGTCTACAGATTCTGTTCTCTTACCCTTTTTGAAAATCAAGATGTTTGTCCTTCTCCTGTCCCATGGCACCTTTCAAATTCTGCTCAAACTTTCCAATATCCTTAAACTCAGCAATTATATCCACCAGTTCTTTCTATATCCAAGGATATAGTTTACCTAGGTCAGATGACTTAAATTCACCAAAGGCAAGTAGGTACTCACACACTATTTCTTTACTTGTCTATCTTGTGCATCTCCTTCCTGTTGGCTATTTTTGTTCTGTGATTTCCAGTGCAAAGATGACCTTTCTTGCCAGAAAAAAAATAGAAACAGAAGAATTAGTCAGCTCTTCCTTCTCTCTCTTATTAGTTATCATAACCTCATTTATTCTAACAAAAGCCATATCAATAACCTTTTGTTGTCATTAATGTTCCTCACGAGCCTCATTCATTTCATTTTGAGTTTAGTACTTCTGAAACTTTTTTGCAAAAATATCTCAAAGTCTTATATTCATTCTTTGTTATATGTTCTTGCTTCTGTCTTCTGTCCATATATTTTGTTTTGTTTTATTGTGTTTAAGACTGGATCCCCCTAACTTTCCTAGACTAGAAGTACAGCTGCACTGATGGGCCCCATCAGCATTGCTGATCAGCACAAAAGTTCTGACCTGCTTCTTTTCCATCCTGGGCTGGTTCACCCCTCCTTAGGCAGCCCAGTGGCCCCGTGGTCCTGGGGTTTACCATATTGGCACCACCCTTAGAGTGGATACCTGATCAGTTTCTGTACATGTATTTTGAAAATCTAAGCTCAGTGTATACAAATCAATCTCCAAATAATTCTCTTGTTTTTCCTTTTTGCTGTAATTTCCCTTCTTTGTTTCTTCAGAAATTCCCAACTCTCCTGGGCTGACTTTCCCTAGAAAAATCTAACCTAAGAGATCTTATCTACCTTTTCTTTGAAGCCTTCAAAATATGCTTTCCCCAAATCTAGAGTATATATCCAACTGTGTGCGCCTAGCTATCCTCTCCTCTATCGTAAATGCTAGGAGGGAGTGGCTACCTCCTTCCAATGTTCTTGTTATTTTTATCCCAGGAACTAGTTCTTTCCTGCCAGTGTTCCAACTAGGACTATTGTGAGGATCAAACGAGATAATATTTGTGAAGCTGCATAGTGCCTGGCACACAGTAGGTACTTAATAAATACTTCTTCCTTGTTCTTAGTGAGACTTAGATCCAGTATGGAATAGGGACCTTGTTGGTTCCTCCATCTTTTGGACAGTGAAATTATCTTTCAGACAAAGTAAAAAGTTGTTAGCTGCTTTACTCTTGAAAGAGGGAGGAAATTAGCCCTGGACCATTGAAACTGGTCTAGATAATTGAAGTCTCTAATTGTTTCCTCTATGCCAGGGTTTTTATCTATTTCCTGAACTCCTCTGTTTCTTTCTGTTCAGGCAGTCTGTTGTATGCTATAATGATAAAAACCACTTCTGTTTCTTCTTCTATTGATCTTTACCCAAACTACTCTTCTGCTATTCTCCCTTTCTCTAATTCCTGGATTTCATCATGAGTGATATATATATTTTTTTTATTTTGTTTTGGAGGCAATCAAGGTTAAGTGACTTGCCCAGGGTTGCACAGCTAGTAAGTGTCTGAAGCTGCATTTGAACTCAGGTTCTCCTGACTCTAGGGCTGGTGCTCTGATATCTTAATATATTATGCTTCTCTACTTGCCCTCCCTTTTAACTTTCTTACTTCCTTTAAATAAAGAATGTCCATCCAGAACTATATACTAGTCATGGGTTTCTCCCAGCAAGTCCTAGTGATAACTATAAGGTCAAATTTTCCTCTGTGCATCAGAACCTTATTTACTTTTGCCTTTTCTTAGACCAGATGTTCTCAAAATGTGGTTGGACAGGGGTGGAGGTGGGGGGCTCCTTTGGAGTTTTCAGGGTGTTCATGAAGTCAAAACTATTTTAATAATTATATTAAAATGTTTTGATTTCTTGCATCTATAGATACAACCCCCATAAACAAAAACTCTTTGTGGGGAGGTCCTCAATAATTTTTAAGAGTGTAAAAGGCTCCTAAGACCCCAAAGTTTAAGAACTGCTAGCCTAGAGATTGGGAGCCTTAGATTTTACTATTGACTTCTTTCTTAGATTTTATTTATTTATTAGTTTATTTATTATTTATATTATTAGTAATATAATAGATATATATTATATGCTATTTATTTATTAGTATCTCAAGTACTGTTCTTCCTTCATTGTAGCTACTCTCTTAACTTGTTTGGTGGATATCCATAGGCAGTTTTCACCTTCTCCTGTGATGATGAAATCTAACCCTCATTCTAGGATATTACTGTCTTAGAAAACTGCTCAATTCCCCGATCAACCTTTACATGTAGTTAGGCAGGGCAGTGGGATAGAGTATAGATACTTAATAGCTGTGTGACCCTGGGCAAGTCACTTAACTCCATTTGTGTCAGTTTTCTCAATTATAAAATAGGGATAATAATAGCAACTACTTCCCAGGGTTGAAGAGAAGCCCAAATGAGACAATTTTTATAAAGTGCTTAACATGACACCTGGCACACAGTGGATTCTATATGAATATTTGTCCCCTCCTTCCTTCCTTTAACTTCTACATCCTTTGCTTTCAATGGGCAGCATTGAGGAAAATACTACCTATGCCTCTGTGGTCTTTAGTTTCTTGCCCAAGGTGATTGGGCAGTGATTTGTAGGTTCTTTCTCTCGTTATTACCATTTGTGTCCAAGTGCATCACCAGAAGTGGTTAGGAGTCATCTGATAAATGCTGGGGTTTCTCTGTTATGTCTTAGATAGGAGTCCAGGGAATACAAAAGACGTTGCTATCAGGGCAATAAATGGCTGCTGTGGTACCTCTTAACAGGTACCAACAGCCAGCAAATCTCTTCTTTCTTTCTTCTCACCCTTATTGGAGGATTTCTCCTTCTATAGCTTCTGTGGTTCTACTACATCATTACTTAGACTAGGAGAAAAATAGCTGTTTCTTCCTCACATCATCCAACCCACTTCTCTTTAGTTAGAGGCTCATAATTGTTTTGAAAATCTTTTGTTGTTTTTCAGTCATTCTGGTGGTGTCCAACTCTTTATGACCTCATTCAGGATTTTCTTGGCAAAGATGCTGCAGTGGTTTGCCATTCCCTTCTCCATCTCATTTTGCAGATGAGGAAACTGAGGCAAACAGATTAAGTGACTTACCTAGGGTCACATAGCTAGTAAGTATCTGGGGCCAGATTTGAAGTCGGGTCTATCCACTGTGCTACCTAGCTGATTTCTCTTTAGTCAGAGAAAGCTCGTAATTGTTCTGAAAATCTTCCCTATTCCTTTATGCCCAATGCTAACACCATCTCCTCCATGAATGCTTTTTTTGTCATTGCTTCAGCCAGGAGTGAAGTCTCTCTGAAGAATTCCCACCACCCTTTAAGGTTCAATAGTTCCAATACTTTGTTTATCACATTCTATCTTGAATTACAGATAGTCATGTAGAATCCCCTTGCAAAAAGCCATTTTGGAACAAGAAGAGTGTTTTATTCATCTTTACACCACCCACAGTTATTAGCAAAGTGCCCCACACATAGTTACTATGTAGTCAATCAGATAATGCATTAAAGCACTGGCCTTAAAACATTGTATATGTTTTGGGAGGCAGCTGGTGGCACAGTGGGTAAGGGCACTGATTTGAATTCAGGAAGACCTGAGCTTGAATCTTGCCTGTGCCTCAGACACTAGTTGTGTGACCCTGTCCAAGTCACTTAACTCCTCTCAGGCTCACTATTCTTATCTGTAAAATGTGCATAATAATAGCATCTACTCACAGGATCGTTTTGAGGCTCAGATCAGATAACATGCACAGTGCTTTGCAAACCATATATATTTTCATCATATATATGTTATTATTACTAATGTGTTATTTAGTGCTTAGGTTTCAGGGAACATTTTTTGGATGAATGGATGATGTTGGTTGCTCACATTGGAGGATCATTACTTTGCTTAACAATTCAGATCTGGGGACTCAATCTCATCCTTGTGCTCCCTGCTTTGTAGCTTCTTAGGTCTCCTGTCTAAATATCTTAAGTGTTTGAGATTTGGGATCAAGGATTCAAGGGGGCAATTAGAGCATTTCCTGTTCCTCTCCAGCTCCTGGAACTTGCTCCTCTTTTGTCCACTAAGACAATCATAGTTCATGTAATAGTGATAGAGTAAAACCTACAATATACATGTATTCAATAGTCAGTGGATCTGAGTTTATTGGTTCAGGAATTCCCTCCAACAATGCAATTGCAGCCCATCCATTCCTTCCCATCCTGATCAACTCTTGTTGGTGTCCTCCCAAAAGTTTGCCACAGGGGGTCCCTCAACCTGCTAGAGACCTTCTTCACTTTCTCTTGACATTGCAAGTTATCAGTGCAACAGCATGGCTGTCTTGTCATTTCTCTTTCTTGCCGTGTGATCAGCCCATCTTCTCTTCTTATCCTACAGTCCATGGTGATGTCTGCTATTCCTACTCTTCTTCAGAGTTCTCTTTGGTTCTACATCACAGCTGCTCACACCCATCATTCCCCTCACCATTATTCTCAGTGTGATGATCATTTTCACTTCTTCAGCAATTGCGTTCTATATCTTATTATCTAGCTATTAACTGTTATCCAATTTCTTATTATCCATCTAGCAACACCAGTGAAATGTTAGTATTGAAAAGTTGGACCTTTGCTTTCAGGGAAACTTTGGGATCAGTAAAGGAGCTTGCAATTTATGAAAGCTATCTATCCTTCTGTTCAACTCTGAGCCCAACTCATGTTCATCCAAACTGGCTATCCTAGATATCCATGCATCATGTGCATTTACAAACAGCATTTTTGATGCAAAATGATTTAACTAGTGCACTCATTTTGCATGCACTGAATTTTGAAATTGCACATTCTACTAAGCCAGAATGCATGAGGTGGCCCCACCCCCTTGAGCTGCGTATGCCTAAGAATGGTTTGCTTCTCTCTTGGTGTAGCTGGCCCTGGCTCCAGTGAACTGTTCACATAATTGTCTGTTTATAAGATGGCTCTTTTTCACTGCTTCCTTCATTGTGTCATTCACTCATTGTGTTGACTCCGGAGTAGCAATCCTAAGGGTGAAAAAAAGTAGAGTAGACATAGGAACTCCATTTAACTGTGTCATGATAGCTACATGGGCAAATGTGGCCACTAGTACATTGGAATGAGTCCTGCCTCCTTGGAAAAGTAATGAAAGTATTAGAACATATTAAAATGCAAAAGTAGAGCCATATTTTATAATTTGCTAATGCTATTTTTAGTCCCACTCTATTTCCGATTCATTATTTATTTTAAAAAAGCATTTTGAAAAGTTGCTGCTATTTTTTAAGATTGTAAATACCACATGTAAAGTTTTACCCCACTTAAAATATGAACTAACTGCTACAAATTTGTCCCTTAGTTTGCTAACAGCTTTGAAGAGGCTGAGGAGTTCAGAGTTTGCAACTTTCCCTGTTAATTCGTGTTCTCTTCTTTTTTCCCCTGTAGGGATGCCTGACAAGGAGAATGTGAGTAGCAGCAATCTCTGCTCAGCTTCTAAAAACTGTAATAAGGTAAAAAATAATAATAACTTTACCAGCAGAGAGAGACACTTAAATTTCTCCACATTTAAAAAAAAGCCATAGTATCTTCTGCTCTCTACATCTTCCCAGCTTTGGTGAAAAATTTTGAAATTGAAAAAAAAAGCAAAATAGGAAATAGAAGATGAAAAACTTGGTCTCAGGAGTGAATGAGACAGTAGCATACTTTGCTTGTCATAAATGTGACTAATTTGTCTGGGGGAAAGGATTCATTATGTCATCACCGAACTTCTCAGTTTTTACACTTCTGGTTGGAACAGGCAGCAGTAATACAACTTACCCCCGCTTTACAGAACATAGAGGATTGTTTTGAGTTGTAGTTGGTGTGTGTTATCATTACTGTTGTTGGTTTAGTAAGAGCACCTTGAAATCTGAGATCTGAGGTCAAATCCTATGTAGTCCTATCCACAGGTGAGGTCATTCAGCTATTCCTCACTTCCCCTCCCCCAAACATGACAATCATTTTTTTGTGTGTGTTTCACCTGAGAGTGACCAATAAAAGGTGAATGGCTCAGTCCAAACCCATCATTTTAATTGGAAAGATAGTATTAAGTCTGTAGTCTCATGGTCTCATGATTTATTCAATGGCAGCATCTTTATATACAACTAAATAATTGTTGTTTTGTAAAACCTTTGAAAAGGCAAATTACTTGAAGATGACACCATGGACATCTAAATCTCCATGACAACCTAGAAGTGTTAGCAATTGAAACAGAAGGAAAGCAATTAATCTGAAGTTCTATTCAGTGTGATTAGTCTCTCAAATGCTTTACTACTGTTTGCCTGGGTTCCGTTATTACTCTCATGTGGTAATATTGTAGAATTGTCATTCTTCTCTTTCTACTTTTTTGCCATATAGAAGAAATTCAGAGAATTTCTTAGTCCTTTCCCTGAAATTTGGCTAAAATTTTTATCAAGTCTCTCTTCTTTGCAGAGGAATGTGTTTAAAAGCTTGTATCACTCCTTTTTAGTGTTCTTCCCTTTTGTATCTTAGTGCCTTTGTGTCTTCTTAATTAGGGAGAGGTCTTTCATTTTTTTTTTTTTTGGTGATGAGCCCCTTTGACAATCTGGTAAAGCTTATAACTCTCTTCTCAGAATAACGTTGTCTAATGCGCGAAACAAAATGTACAGAATTATAAATGAAAGAAATTATATTGAAATAAAGTTATAAAAATAATTTCAAATAAGTTCATGACCTTCAGGCTTTGTTTTAAACCATACTTTCTCTTCCATACATAGAATTGGAATTTTCTCTCCATCATCAAGTTACTGCTCTTTCATTATTGGTGTCTCCCTTTTCCCATGTAAACCATTTTATTGATCGTTTGTCACAAAAAAGTAAATTCTGTACTCTGAATAAAATAAAAACACTATTAAGATTTTATTGTTGATCACTTAAGAAAAGTAATTGAGGATGAATGAACAAACATTAATCCTGATAAGTACTTTAAGGGAGGAACTGAAAATGGCTGAGACTTTATGCATTGAAATTAATTAAATGTAAATAGTTACTAAACACATTTAGTTGCTTATACTGATGGGTCATATTTTTAATAATGGATTGCTAATAATAACTGGGACAGTTTTGTTAGGCAATATGACTTTTCATTCCATCCTACTCCAAGGGAGCACATCTCAGGTCCAACAATTTTTTTCATTCTATTATACTATATAGTACCATCTGACAATTAGGGGCTATCAATTTGCTTCAATCCTGTGACCTTTAACATTTTCGGGAAGTAGGAGGCCAAGGGAAGATACTACAGAAACAGGTATTATGTTATCTACCTCCTTAGGGCTTGTCAGGCCACTAGCCCAACCTAGGACTAGAATGTGGAACTCAAGCTTTTTCCACAGGTACTTCATTCATTCATAGCTTCCTTGCTCTCCTCAAGAGTACTGATACCAACCCCTCTCTCTGGGGAGGCACATTAGCTGTATCTAGAATGTTATGCATGCCTTGTTGCTTGGGCTTTCCATGCTCTTCCATATACTATACATGTCAAGTCTCTTTGATGGACATTGAGAAGTCAGAACAACCAATGGTCAACAGTATTGGTATCTATTTGGATGTGGCCAATTATGTATACAGAAAGGTGTGACATTAGGGTTAGGTGTCCCTTCTGTGTTTTACAGAGTTGTCCAAAGAGATATTATTCTGTAATATTATCATTTGCAAGATTCTCACAATCCAGCTCTGTATACAGAAGCAGTATTGAATTCTTTGGCTCCCTGAATGCACTCTCAAAAGAATTACTTCATGCAGGTTTATGCCTCTTCAATTTCTGGCCACCAGGCTGAAGAATCAGCACCATTTTGCTTCTGCTGGATCTGGTGTCTCACCAACCTCCAAGGAACTTCTGAAAGTTGGTCTTGTCACAGTCCGGCAGGAGATGTCTCATAGAACCCAGAAATATATTAGTGACCATCATATTCAAGTGTAAATAACAGTACTAGGCCTTTCTTCACTAAAGCATACTCCAAATCTGTTGAATCAGTCGACAAGCATTTATCAAGCACCTAATTTATGCCAGGCACTGTGCTAAGCCTGGAGATACAAAATAAGGCAACAAGCAAACAAACAAACCCCCGCCCCCAGTCTCTGTTCTCAAGGAGCTCAGAGTCTAATGGGGGAAACAACATGCAAACAATTGTGTACAAACAAGATATAGACAGGGTAAATTGGGGGTAACCTGAGAGGGAAGGCGTTAAGATTAAGAAAGACTTAATATGATATGTAAGCCTTTAAGGCCTATGCAAGGAGCAGGGAGGACTTCTGGATCCCTGGAGGTCTAAAATGTTAGAGACTTCAAAAGCAAGTTCTGCGTCATGGGCACTCAGTGAACTTTTGATTAGATAGTCTTACAGTGGGACAACAAGGTTAGACCTTTAAGGAAAGATGACATCTGTCATAGTTGGAGTTGTGTGTGTGTGTGTGTGTGTGTGTGAGAGAGAGAGAGAGAGAGAGAGAGAGACAGAGAGAGAGAGAGAGACAGAGAGAAACAGAGACAGAGAGAGACAGAGAGAGAATCATAACTGGTAGTTTTCAAAAAGTGAGTTGACATAGGCTGAAATCAAGATGCAGCTCTGAGTTTGTTAGGTGGAAACAGGGTTAGGGGATTTCAAGGAAGATTTCCTTCCAGAATGAGCATCATTAGGCCTTTATTTGGGGACATTATGTATGGAATCTAAGCAAGATTTCTTAGCAAAGAGACAAATACACACACACATACCAACAAGCGTGATAGATATCCATACCCTTGATTTGCTATTGGGAAACCTTTGAGCAGCTTGTATATGCTAAACAGGGTGCAAGTAATTAATACGCAGCCTTTTAGTCGTAGAAGGACAGAAACTAGAGCCAGAACTCTAGATTGCATTAAGTGAAATATTTCCTTGATAATAGAGACATTGAGTTATGTTGATCTTATCCTTTACCCTCTCTGACCACATACGTGACTCTATTATATTCTCTTTGTTCCTTTGTTTGTGAAATTAAAGTAATTTACAAAATAACTTCAGTCTCAGAATAGAATATCTGTAGGAAGAATCCATTTCTCCAACATCTACTGGGGATTTTCTTTAATTACTCTTTGCAGACATTAATTAAGCTGTTCATTTTTTTCCCTCTGTCTTGTTGGCTGTATTATATTTACTGACCCAGTCTCACCTCCCATTAAATTGTGGTATTTCCATGAACTGCCTTTTTGCTAGAGGCCGGTAAATACTTCTTTCACTGGTTGGGATAATGACAGAGATGATGCCAAGATTCTGGAAGCTATAGTCTTGTTAGAAAAAATAATCAAGTAGAACTAGAACCAAAGAATTACAATATGCAGAGGAATGCTGCAGTGGTGCTCTCTTTGAAGAGAAATCAAAGGGTCGATTCTTTACCCATGATAATAGCTAGCGTTTAAATAGAACTTTAAGGTTCGCAAAGCATTTTACATATGTTATTTTATTTGATCTTCACAACAACCTCGGGAGGTAGGTGCTATTAATTAGATCCATTTTACAGATAAAGAAACTAAGACTGGAAGAGTTTAAATGACTTGGCCAGGGTCATTTACATAGTAAGTGTCTGAGGTAGGATTTGAACTCAGGTCTTTCTGACTCCAAGGCCAGCATTCTATGGTATTGTATCATCTAGCTTTAAATCCTATTAAGGGATAATACTCTATACAAAGTTTATGGGATTGGGAACTTTCTGTGGATGTCACCTAGCTACCTAGCATAGTAGCTAGAGAGCTGTCCTCAGAGCCAGGAAGACATGATTTGCCTCTTGCTGATACTGGCCTTGTGTCCCTGGGAAAGTCCAGAGGTGCCAAATACACTGGGACCGACAACACTCCTGAGTGTGGCCAGAACCAGAATAAAATGTAATTGGGAAATACCTAACAAAATAAGTAAAAATTTAATAGAACAGATAATATTACATTTTAAAACTAAATCAATATCTAGCTTCTGGGGATCTTTACATATGTATTAGTGCCTTCCCATCCACTCACCAACCGCTGTTTCTCTCTGCATTTGACACTATGAGTTGCAGAAAAGGTATTGGTTTACATAGACAGAAGGAATTATTTCAGCCACGAGTTCTCTATAACCACGGACAAATTGGATCTTCTATCAATCACAGGTCTGTCCCCAGGTTTTATTTTTTTTATCCCAATGTCCCAAGTTCATGTTGAATTTGGTAGAAGTATCTTTCATAATTAAGTCAATGAATATGTGACTCATTAGATAAAGTGAGAAGTGAAGGGAAATTTTATTTTCAAGATGTATGGTCACCATTTTTAGGACTTTTAAAGTTAAATTTTTTCTTAATTTGCTATTTTCTATCGCTTAAAAATGAGACATTTTGTTGATATTTTTAAAGGAAATCAGTTAATTTCTTTGAAAATCCTTAATCCTAGGGGCAGCTAGGTGGCACAGTAGAGCACTGACCCTGGAGTCAGGAGGACCTGAGTTCAAATCCAGTCTCAGACACTGGACGCACTTACTAGCTGTGTGATCTTGGGCAAGGCACTTCACCCAATTGCCTTGCCTTTCCACTTCCAAAAAAAAAAAAATGCCTTAATTCTAATTAAACTCCACTTGCAAAATGCTTCCATGGGATGGGAAAAACTTTGACTTGGAACACAGTGAGCAGTCCTTATCCTGAATATACAGACCCACAGGCTTCCTAATGTAGCCTGGGTCCAGGAGGTTAGACCTGAGGGAACTGACAAGTCACTCTAAGATTGAGGCAGGAACCAGAACACGAGCAGAAAAGAGAGTAGCTGTCTAAAACTAGACCTGAGCTTTGGGGAATGGAATCTAGTCATTTCTGATATCTTGCTTCTTGATCTTCTGACCTAGTACTGACTTCCCCACCTGAATTTTTCCTCTTGCAATCTATTTCCTACATAGCTCCAAACCGTTGAATATGGGGCTCTGCAGGACCTTTTCTACTGACTCAGCCTGGTCTTTTGGTTTGTACTGGCTTCTGATTCAAATGCCATTCCTCTTCCCAGGTGGGTACTACCCATCCTCAGCCCTGGTGCTAATCTAATCACTGGCAGTCCTTTGCCCTGATACCACTAAGCACATATCAAGATATCTTAGTCCATGGTCATAGATTTAATCTAGGTGGTTCAGTGGATAAAGCCCTGGAGCTGGAGACAGTAAAATATGAATTTGAATCCAGCCTCAGATGCTTCTTAGCCGTATGACCCTGGGTAATTAACTTAATTTCTGTCTGCCTTTGTTTACTCATTTGTCAAATGCGGATAATTGTAGCACTTACCTCCCAGGATGGTTGTGATGATGAAATGAGATAATATTTACAAAGTACTTTGCAGACCTTTCAGAAATTTGTAAATCCTAGCTATTATCGTTGTTTCTTGTTAACTCTGTAGGATATGGATGATGTTGTTACATGAAATAAACAATTCATGTATAACTTGCTGGAGATGTGTAGTGGCAAAAACAGGTGAAACACCCAACAAATACAAGAGCATTAAAAGGATGATGTAATACTAAAGAACTCTGGAATGCAAACAAATTGTTAAGTACATTCAGAGCCTGCTGCTAGGAAGGAGAGCCTGCTTATCATTCACGGGAAGATTAGCCCTAGTAATTCTATTGGTCCAAGCTCGTGCATGGTGTGTTGTGTAAATTTTCATTTTCTAAGTTAGCCCATTAGAAAATGCAGAGATGCCTGCCTAAGTGATAGCATGGCTCTCCTTCTGGAAAATACCAGTGGCTTCATGTCTAAGGTGCTCAAGGACAACTCCAACTCGGGCGCCCCTGAGAAAATGTTTGTTTTGGCATTTGTGAGTTATGTACTTTCTTGGGGTAGTACTGACTTTCAGAATCGTTTTCTTCTTTGGATTCCTACCTCCTTCCCCCCTCCCCCCGCAAGTTGCTCATTCTACAATCTGCAGGCAGTGGCTCTTTCTTTAACTCCTGGGTTGACTGTTGCGGATTGCTGTGGTTGTGTTGGATGTTGTCTTACATCCAGATATTAAGGGTAAGGGAGCTATTAGGAAGAGTCGAAAGGTAACTTTTTTAATAACTGATTTTCTCTGTGGTTGTTTGTTGAGAATTTGGCAATGATCGTTGCTTCTAAATATGTTGTATTTATTCTGAACTGAATTAACGACTTATTTGAAAATCAACTTTTTTTGGTGAGAGGGTAGATAGAGAAGAATCCAAATCTTCCGGTGTAGGGGGATATATTTGACAGGTGTTTTTGCACACTCATTTGAGTAATGTTTAATCTGCATTTCCTCCCAAGGTTGGCTTTCCCAATATATTAAAACAAAAATAGAGTACTGCAATGTACCCAAAATATAAGTTTTTGCTATTCAAGGGTTAACTTGCTTCAAGGTTTGCTGTTCAAGTTATCACTATCCACAGTTTAACTAGAATTTCCCAATAGTGCTGTGCAGGGCTTTTTATTTATATGGTTTAAAAACAATAACAACAACAAAACTAGAGTCTGGAAGGGGGTATATGGAAGAAGAAAAAAAGGTGTCAGCATGGTATAGGGGAAAAAATGCTGGCTCCAGAGGTCCTGGGTTCAAAGATGACCTCTGACATTTATGTTTAAATTGCCTATGTGACCTTGGCCATCCTGATTCTCAGTTTCCTCCTCTGTAAAATGAAAGGTTTGGACTAGATGACCTTTGTAGTCCCTTCCAGATCTAAATCTATGGTGTTTTTGACCTCTCAGCATCAATTCCTGATCTGGTGTCCAGTGTGCTCAATTTAAACCCTGCCGCTGAATGTTTATTATAGCCATAGTTCATGAAAGGAAAATATTCTACTTTCCCTTTCTGCTATAAAACACTGTTTCTGACACAAATTTTTTTTTTGAAATCTCAAGAAAAAAACCATACTATTAAGCAATTTAAAAATATATATTTCTAGCTCCATTCTCCACTCTCTGCCCCACTCTTTTTACCAGTGTTCTTCTAGCTGAGGAATGAATAATTCTCCCAGGTAAGACTGAGCTATTATTGCTGATTTTAGAGTTATGAAAGAGTATATTTCTGTCTTCAGAAACATTTTTCTATAGTGACTTCTTTTTCTCAGTTGTTAGATTCAATTGATTGTAAGTATAAAATACAGAGTATCATTTACTTTCAATGTATTTGCATCTTCCTTGCTCCTATTTTGAGAAATTGAGGCCAAACTACTTATAAAGTAGGCTTTATTCAGGATTGAAGAATGCAAGGTTTCTTGAGTTGGGTAAATTAATCCAATGATTACATCTTTTAATCTAGATTTAGTCTTTCCTAGTATCAACTCTGCTATTTGAATGTCAGGAACTGCTGGAAGAAACCTTAAAGCATTATCTAGTCCATTTTACTACCTCTAGGGAAAACTATATTAAACTTATCCAAGGAAGATAGCTATTTATCTTCATAAAAATTGCCCTAGAAGGAAACTCTAAAATCATGATATGTTCTAGTATTGCAGAATTCGGATAGGCAGTTCTTTTAAAATGTCCAAACCTTTCTCATTGCAATTTTAGCCTATTCCCTGTTGTCTTGTATTCAAAGAATTACTCAAAGACACTCATAAAATATCTCTTATGTGGTTTGAGGACTATTAAGATCCCCCTGAGTCTCCACTTTTAAGACTAAGTTCAACTTCTCTAAACTTTGTTCTATGATCTTTTATTTGAGCCCTTTAATTTTTTTTTCCGGGTTCCCAAGCTGCACGCCAGTAATTGATCAACTTGTCCTAAATATGTAGGGAGAATTTGTTCCCAGATCCCGTATAACATCAGTAGTGTCAAATCAAATAGAAATGGGGGTCATGTGACTTTACATAAGGATCCCTGCAAAGCTGCCTATTGACTTAGTTTTAAAGTTTAATAGTATCTATGTTTTATTATATTTTTACTTGTTTTGTTAAATATTTCCCAAGTACATTTTAATCTGCTTCAGGCCAGACTTGGGAATGTTATAAGTCCCATGCAGCCAGCAGGCTGTGTGTTTGGCAGCTCTGCTCAAACATAGTTTATAAGTACTAATATCCTTCTTGCTTCTTTTAATTTTAAAATGCAAAAAATGTTATCACTCCAGTTTGGTCCACTATGACCTATGGCTCTCTTTCTGATTGAAAAAGTCAAAACTGCTCTGTATTTTATTGTTCTCCCTTCCGTTTCACTACTAAATAAATTACTGTGTACTATCCTTATTCACTTATCTTTTTCCTCTACAAGGTCATTTCAGATTTCAGTCCAGTTCTCTCAAAGTACTCATCCCCACCCCCAATGCTAAATTTGGTATTATCATCTTTAATGAATATGCTTTCTTTTTTCCTATCCAAGTCATTAGTATTTCTAAAGAGCCAGCTTCCTTCTAGGGACTCAGATCATAGCTCTTCCATACTCAATGGCTGTTTTCTTGAGTGGCTATTGTACATATATACACACACATATATACGCACATATAGATATATACACACATACATACAAATATACATACACATATGTGTGTGTGTGTGTGTGTGTGTGTGTGTGTGTGTGTGTGTATGTCTATCTCTCTATCACTTGGAACCTTCTGGTAATGAGTCTCTTCAAAATTAACTAGGATGGTCCTCATTTGACAGTTTGTCATCAAGTTTGGATTCCAAGCCTTTCCCTTTTGATAGGTTCATTGGCATAGTCTTTGAGAATTCAAAGGGATCTCCAAATGTTATATGATGAGGACATTAATAAATATGTTCAATTTAATAGCATTGGCCACTGGATCTACCCTCGTGGTACCTACTTTGTCACTACCGCATTTATAGCTGTGGTAAGACGACCTTGGGCAAATCACTTCACCTTTATGGGTTTCAGTTTCCTCATCTGTAAAATGAAAGGCTTTGACTCAAGGGTATCTAAGATCCCTCCTGGCTCCAAATCCATGATCCTATGCCTCATCTGTGCATGGAAATGAAACTAAGGAAGAGGTAATATAGAAATCTGGATGCAAATTTAGAAACACATCTGTATCAGCTTGGCAAAATACCTGTTGAGTCTTTATTGCCTTTCAAAGAAATGACTGGATTTTTGTTGGTTTCATTAGCATAATACCTGGCACGTTATTAAGCATATAGGTGCTTAATTCATTTTTGCTGATTGATTAGGCATAACTGTGGGTAATTGTGCCCCCATCCGTTGTCAGCATTTGTATCTTTTTAGTGCTGTTTTCATTTTCATTTAGAAGAAAATTGGCTTCTTTTGTTGTTTAGAAGTTTGAGTTAGGGCAGCAGCTCTATCCCTATCTGAACTCCGTCTCTGCCTCATTATTTTGTAGAGGAGAGATGCAGGTGAAGGTGAAAGTTGCTTAAAGATTGTTTTTGTCTGTGCACACATGGGTGGGGTTTTGTGTGTGTACACACATAGCTTTCTTGTGGGTTGGCTTTTAGACTAGCCAATGTTTTCTTTTTTTTCCTTTTAGTTTGCCAACAACAGTCCTGGCATTCTACTGTGTAATCTAATGATTTTTATCACCCATTCTGTGGAGGCCTGAGTAATAGCTGAAACGTGCCTGGCAATCTGTGAAGTGTGCAGTATGTGGAAGGCAATGTGATAATGTGGCAATGGAATCATGTCAGGCTAGGCCATGTTTATGTGCTGGGGAACAAATCCTAGGTAAGGTAGTCTTCGATGTAAAAGAACATGTTCTTTAAAGGGGAGAAATAATCAAAACTTTCCATTTGCATTTGTCTCACGATAATATCTGTGACATTTTTATGTTCTATAAATGGGATTAACAGATGGGCTTGACAAATCTGTAGAAGTTTTCCCCTCATGGGGCCTAACTTCAAGTCTATTCAATTTAATTCAACAAATTAAGCTTTACTACATATAAACCAAAATGTTCAGCCTCAGTCAAAGATTAAAAATTGAGTTAGTCCCTCCCTGTCCTCGAGGAGCTTAGTCTACCAGAGGCACAGGAATGCTAACAGCTAAATATAATATAGAACAATTTACCTAGTTACCTGAATCATGGAATAATATGCTAAGAAGATTAAATGCTACCCCCTACCCCCATTATATCTTGCTACCCTTAGCACAGGTAAGCTGTGGAAGACCATCTAGTCTAAACCCACCATCTCAGGACAATTTTGTAGTTTATAAAGTCTCTTAGCTTGCTCTTTGGAATCAGGTTCATCCTTGGAGCATGTAAACCTTAGAACAGTCCCCTTAGTACTCAATCCAACTCCCGTAGGATCATAGGATTTTAGCAGAAGAGGCAATCTTAGAAATGGTCTAGAGCCTTTAGTCCAACACCTCATTTTACAAATAGAGAAACTCAGACCCAGAGAGATAGTAACTTACCAATACCACAAAAGTAGGAAGTCAGTCAACAAGTATTTATTAAGAACTTATTATGTTCTGGGCATTGTGTCTAGTGCTGGGGATATAAAGAAAGACAAAAATATGACTTCTTCCCTCAAAGAACTAACATTCTTCTGGAGAATATAGTATGCAAATCTACATATCTACATACAAAGAAAGTACGGAAAGTAATTTCGAAGGGAAGGCACTGACTGGAGGGGGTGGGGTGGTGAAATGGAGTGATTTAGGCCTGTTATGGAAGGTGGGATTTGAGCTGAGTTTTGAAGGAAGCCAAAGAAGTTAGGAGGCTAAGGCAATGGGTCATGGATCATGACTGTGCCCTCCAAATATGGAGGACAGCCAATGCAAATCTACAGTTGAGAGATAGGGTTTCATGTGTAAAGAACATTAAGAAGGCCAATGTTACCAGATTGTTGGGTGTATGGAAGGGAATCAAGTATAAGTCTGAAAAGGTAAAAAAGGGTCAGGTTTTATAGTTGATTCTTTAAGTAAGAGGGTGCTACTGGAGTTTATTGAATGTGTGTGTGTGTGTGTGTGTGTGTGTGTGTGTGTGTGTGTGTGGTGGAGGTAATGATGTGGTGAGACCTGAATTTCATTTATTTTTTCCATTTTTAAAAACATTTTTATTTAAAGTTTTGAGTTCTAAATTCTCTCTTGCCCTCCCCTGCCCTTGTCTCTTCCTCCCAGGCCTGCATTTTAGGAAAATCACTTTGGCAGCTAAGTGGAGAATGGATTGGAGTAGGAAGACCAATTAGAAGACTATTGCAATAGTCCAGGCAATGAAGTCTGAGTGCAGATTAAAGCATCCCTTTTTTACTTTCTTTATTTTTCTTACTTTTTCTTTTTATAGTTTTTTTGTAAATGACTAATATGGGAATATGTTTTGCATGACTTCACATGTATAATCGATATATTGCTTGACTTCTCAAAGAGTAGGCAAGAAATGAGTTAGAGAATTTGGAACTCAAAATTTTTTTTAATGTTAAAAATAAATAAATAAAAGCAATGAGTGTCATGAGGGTTGTGGCTATATGAATATGAGCAGAGAGTATATAGGAGAGATGTCATGAAGGTAGAATGGACAAGATTTAGCAGCAGATCATATATGTAGGATACATATCAGTATCAGATTGCATATGTAGGATAAATGTCAGTGAGGAGCCAAGGTTCCAAAACTGCCTAGCCGGGAAGATGGTGGTAACTTCAATGATAATAGGAAAGTTGGGAAGAAGGAAGGGCTTGGGGGACATATTGAGTTTGAGATACTTACAGGACATCCAATTTGAAGTTCTGTGATCCCAAACCGAGCGCTTTTCCCACAACCCCACTCCTGCCACAGAGTTATAAGCAGTCATTCATTTTAATGTCTGAACAGTGTGATTAACTCAACCAAAAGCAAGAAATAAAAATCACTAAGTGCTTACCCAGTATTCTAATTTGATCATTTGGTCATAAACAATAGGAGGAAACCACACCCGAAACTTCCTCCAAAGTTCACAGTAAAGATGAACTAGGTCTAGTGGTCACTCTTGTCACTTCGAAGCAATGCACAGAAAGAAAAAGCACGTCCAGGGCTGGCTGGAATGGAGAAGCCCCAGTGTTGGGCCGGTGGTATTCAGCATTAGACCTTGGCTTTTGTTTCTATTTTTATCAACCCCTCTCTTTTAAATGTCAGAGAGTTGTAGTGCCCAGATGTATGATGAAGGACTACGAAGCCTAAATTCAAGAGTATTTTTTCCTAGAAGTTAAAAAATTTCCACTAAAAACGAGGCAATATTCTGTGTTTTAGCATTACAACTTTTGTTCATCTTCTTTTCCTTACTCTTGATTGTTATGTGTACTCATGAAACACTTGGGCTCCCTCTGCTGGTCTCAAAGGCAACTTTACATTTCAAGTATTAAAGCTGGAGCTTAACCATTGAAAGCCACCTTTTGACTAGTCTCCCTTACAGAATCTTAGAGTTGGAGGCAGCCTCAGAGACCATCCAGTCTAGCCCCATGCCTGGACTGAACTCTCCTCTCCAACATTCCTAACATTCTCGGTGACCCAGCTCAGTTCCTATCCTTGAGATCCTTGGAAAAATCACACAAGACGTCATTGCAGCTGTTGAGTACTTCAGCCTAGGAGAACTATTCCGTAGCTGTGAGGGTGTCTATAGCCTGACTTGTGGAAGGTCTGTTACAAAAGCCAGTTTCATAAGTTCATAGACATGAATACTGACACAGGCCGAAATGCAAGCCGTCATTACCTCATACCTGCATAGTGCTAATAGGTCTAAATTGCTATTACACCCTGCTGTGGGAGTCTCCTATCCTTCACTCAGTTGCCAAAATCATCTTCCCAAAGCACCAGTCTGACCCTCCCCCAGTAAATTCCAGTGGTTCTCTATTGCTTCCAGTATAAAAAATAAAATTTTCTGTTTCACATTCAAAGCCCTTCATAACCTGCCTCCCTCCACCTTTCTAGTTTTCTTAAACATTATGCCCCTTCCCCTCTACACCCCCTCTTCCCCAGGTACTCTGTGATCCAGTGACACTGGCCTCCTTGCTGTTCATCGAACAGGACACTCCATCTCCTCACCGGCATTTTAACTGGCTGTCCCCTGTGGCTGGAACATTTTCTGTTCTCATCTCTGCATCCTGGCTTCTTTTATGTCCCAGCTAAAATCCCACCTTCTACAGGGAGTCTTTCCCCACCCTCTTAATTCCGGCACTTTCCTTCTGTTGATTATCTTCAATTTATCTTGTACGTAGCTTGTTTGTACATAGTTGTTTGCATATTGCAAATCACAAGCCCCTTGAGGGCAGAGTCTACCATGCTTTCTTTGTACTCCCAGCCCTTAGCATAGTACCTGGCACAGAGTAGGCACTTTATAAATGTTTATTGACTAGTTGAGTGAATAGCCTAAGGTCAGCAATTTAGTTAGTGGCTGAACTGGCCCTAAAGCTCAGATCTTTTGACTATGAGCCAAGCCAGGTAAGGTCACTTTCAGGAAAGTCTAGGAATGGTGCTACTGGTCATTACACCAATGTGGCATACTGGCCAGTATGACTGGAACAAGTAGCGGGTATAGACAGTTGGGGCAGTACGTGGATCCGTCCTTCAGAAGTAGAGGTAATAAAGGAGAGGAGAGATAGTCATGGATGCAGGAAGCTAGCTTAGAAACCAATGAAAGGAAAGGGAGAGGAAGCTGCCCCTGATAACATCTTAAGAACAAAATGCTGGGAAATTTTGAAATCACTGAAATCAGCCCCAGTGGGCTTTCTCATTACTGACTTGGCTCTCAGCTTGGATTGCTCTCTTTACCTCCAGGCTTATTTATTCCCTTCAGACTTGTTCTGCTAATTACCTGACAGTCCTCTGAGCCTCAATTTTCCCACGGGAAAACTGTAAAATGACAATGTTAATAATGTTTATAGTACCTTTCTTAGAGGGTTGCTTTGAGGATCAAACAGGACAGAGACTGTAAAGTGTTTTGTAAGTCATAAAGTACTATTATCAATGTCAGATACCATTATTGTTGTTATTAATATTTATATAATCATTATTACTACCATGCAGCTTAATATTATTACCGATTTTTACTACTACTACAACTATTATGACTACTACTATGACTATTACCACTACCACTGCTGCTGCTATTACTAGGTAGGTAAATAGTATAATGTAGATATAATGGGTGAAGTGTAGGTTTAACAATGGATAGGGTGGGTATAATGGATAAAATTCTGACGGAGTCAGGAAGATCTGAGATCAAATCCTGCCTCAGACAATTCCAAGTTGTGTGACCCTGAGTGAATAACTTAACTTTTCAGCCTCAGTTTCCTTATCTGCGAAAGGGAGATAATAACCTTACAAGATTGTTGTGAGGACCTAGTGGGATAGCATATATAAAGAGCTCTGAAAATCTGAAAGTGCTGTGATTATCAGCCATTACTTTACTACTACTGAGGGTTGTGAAGTATTTATTCCCCATTGAGTCCTATTTTCTCTCTCCTTTCACTGCTCAACTCTTCTCTGCCTGCCATCTATTTCTTCTTCTCTTGTTTTCTTCTCGAACCCTTACAATTGGGCTTCCAGTCTTAATGGAAAAAACCCCTCTCTTTAATATTACTAGTGTCATTTTTGCTGGCAATTTGAGTGGACTACTTTTGATTCTCAATTTTCTTTCACACCTTAGAGTTTATATATTCTTATAGTGACAATTATCAACACCCACCCTTCATTCATTCTTTTTTTTTCCTCCCAAATCCATGTTTCCAAAGCTGGCCTCTCATATAAGCTCTAGTCCTATATCTCCAATCACCTATTGAGTATATCTAAATGGAAAATTTACCATCACCTGAGATTCAATATGTCTAAAACTGAATCTTCTAAAACAGCTGCTTCTCCCAACTCCTCCATGTTGTCCAGCAGCACTGCCGTTTCGTGCATTCTGGGGACATATGTATGAGACATATGTATGAGACACATACATTCAAAAAGAAAACTCCCAACAACAGGTGGTAAATGCTTAAATGCCAATTGAGAGTCCCAGAAAAGAAATACTGTAGAATTCAGATGAGGAAAAGATTACTTCAATGAAATGAGGGGCTTGAATTAGATGACTTTTGGAGGACTCTCTGATCCCTAAATCCATGATCCTATGATTCTGTGATTTCCATCTGAAAAAGTCAGAGAGGGTTTCATGGAATAAAGGAGATGTGAATTAGGTCTTAAAAGATGACTCAGATGTCAAAAGTCAGGGAGGAAATAGGAAGGCAGCTCGCATTAAGGGGATGACAAGAGCAGAAGTGGGAAATTATATATTGTTTTTCAGGGATAGTGAGGAGGCTGATTTGATTAGAAGAGAGCAGCAGAGACAGGATCACAAAGCTATGTTGGAGTGTTGAGTCATGAGCACTGGACTAAGCTGAGTTTGGACTTTACCTTGTGTGAAATACGGAGCCATCGAAGGTATAATAAATTCATTATGAAATGAACTTACATTATGAAATGAACATAAGGGATAAGTTCATTATCCCTTTCCTTGGTATTGGCAAGTTCCTTTGGTTGTGATGTTGAGTTAGAACTAGTATAGTTGTATCATGTCTGGTCATTAGTGACCTTGGACAATTTTAAACTCAATTCTGACTTATTGTCTGTAGATCTGAAGTATATCTCTGTCTAATATAATAGACCTCAATACCAGGATAGATAGAGAGTAAAAGATTTAAAATAGGGAAATAGAGCAGTTAGACATCTTTTGGAGTAATACAAGCATGAGATACTTGAATTATTGTGGAAGATCTAGGAAACTAAGAAGGAATGGGTAGGAGAGCTACTCTGAATGGAGAAATAGACAGGATTGGTGACTGAC
The DNA here is from genome assembly GCA_028646595.1 of Phalanger gymnotis. NCBI lineage: Eukaryota > Metazoa > Chordata > Mammalia > Diprotodontia > Phalangeridae > Phalanger > Phalanger gymnotis. The sequence continues at coordinate 631,033,446 of CM053622.1, read as the reverse complement.
TGAAGGAAGGGAAATAGAAGACTCCAAAGTGACTAAGATTCCTGGCCCTCAGAGAATGTCTGTGAGAATGAAAAACAGGATGTGGAGCTGGATTGGGGAGGGAAAAGCTGGTCAATTTTAAACATCTTGACTTTGAAGTGATGACAGGATATCCAAATAGAAATTTTCATCATATAGTTGGAAATGTAGAACTAGAGCTTGAGGAAGAGGACCAGGCTAGGCATAGATCTGGGGATCATCTGACTAGAAATGATAGTTAAAGCTGAGGGAATGAATTAATTTATCTAAAGAGAGACAATGTTGAGACAGGAGTGTAGAAGGCCAAGGACAAAACTTTGGGTCATATCTACACAAAACATGTTTAATGTGTATCTACATGAACCCATAACTTTCTGTCTTTTCATCTTTACTTCATGTGGGACTCTGTGTGGGTGTCTGAGTCAGAGATCAAAAAAGGTTTTTATTCCTTCTCATGAGAAAGGGCACAGCCCTTGTCACTCAAGCAGAGTCAGCCAAGGAGTGCAAGATGCGGAAGCTCACAGGCTTCTTTTGTCCTAATCCTAACCCCACCTCTAACTGCTATTCTACCTCACCATTGGCTGGTGAGGGAAGCTCACAATCTTCTTACTAATGCCTAACTAAATGGTACAAAGCAATTTTAATCTTTCATTACCATAATTATTCATAACTAAGCTATACCCTATCAGAGGACTGTGTTTTACAAAACCTCATTAGGCATTTCCTTTGACCAAATTTGGAGGCGCCCAGTCAGAAGAGGGCTAGTATGGTTTCCTTTCATGAGTTACTCAGGAAACCAGGCTGAACAAAAAGATATGTAAAAAGATACAAAAAGAGTGTAGCAGGGAAAGAGTAGTGAGAAAACTTCACTGTGGTCCATCTCTCACAACTCTAAGTCTAAAAGACCCCCAAATAGGTTTTGTGCCCTAGAAAGTCACTACTTGTTGCTCCCTTATGCCCACGTTTTTGCAAGTCCCCTGTCCCATGCTTCCTTTCCAACGTCTTCCATGTTTGCTAATAAACCTAAACTAATTGACTCTATTGCAACTCTACCAAACTGCCTCTTCTCTATCTTTAAGATCTTATTTTTTGTATGGTACCTGTGATTTCCTTCCTCTGGTATCATCTTGAAGAAGAAACTTTCTTTGTTAATGAAGATTAGTACCTCCTCTGCAGCTTAAAGTCTTAAAGCATTGCCAGAAGAAGTGAGAGTTGAATGACTTGACCAGTGTAGACCCAGGTCTTCCTGAATTCAAGGCCAGCTTCCTGTCACCTATCCCACCCTGCCTCTCTGCAAAGACTGATTTACTTCAGATCTCTTGTTTCATACTGAACTCAAACAAAATCTACTTCCTGAAACAACTTGCAGCTGAAGAAAGAATTGAAAAGTCTATTTTCCATACTATAAACAAAGCTAGGGAAAAGCAACTGCACTCATATTCTGTTCCTCAAAGTCTTTTCTTGCTTTTTTTTATGTCAGTTGGGAAAGAATTTTGTGTGTATTCTGTACAGTGGAGATGAGAGGCAGCATTGATATAACAGAGAGACATAATGTGGGGCCGTGGTTAAGTCACTGAACTTGTCAGTGTCCCAGAAAACTAAGACAAAAAGATCACAGGGGAGATGATCAGTGGAAGGAAGAAGGGAAAGAAATACACATTTATATATCACCTACTACGTGCCACACACTGTACTAAGCCCTTTAAACATATTATCTCATTTACTAAAAGGAATTATAGATGACATTTCAGATCTATCCCAAGATGAGATTGGTATTTTTCTGTCATCTCTATCTTCAAAACGGACATTCATTGCTTTGCAGCTCCCATGTTATTTCCTTAAAGACTCATGTACAAAGGAAGAAGAGTAGGGTTTGAATTAATCATGGCAATCAATAGGAAATATTCCTCTAAAAATGGCTATACAAATTCAGGAACAGAGCTGGCTAAAATGGTAGCAAACTATTTTTGGCACCAGTTATCTCTGAGATCTTCAGACATAGGCTGTTTATAGGGGCATTTTACATAGAGAGTCATGAACCTGGGAAGTTAAATCATATAGAGATTAATTACTCTCATTTATATGAAAGACCTTTTAATATTTGAGATTTTGTCATCTTCCCCTTCTCTTCTTCAGTTCTTGTGTAGTATATATTGCCTTACACTTTATAGCTGCTCATTGTATGTTATGCATACTAAAGATGAGTGAAACACATTCACTTTTCTTTGATCCTTTTGGATTTTATTAACATGGTAAATATTTAAAATGCTATTCATATTTGGTATCCAATGCCCAAAGAATCTAGCAAAACATTCAGGCTGCACTCTTGACTTTCTCTACCATGCCACAGAAACCTTTTTACACTGGATGCTCTACAATGGATATCTTACCCTGGAAATGCCCCCTAACCCTGCAACCTCTCCCTTTGATTGGCTGGTGCCTCCCAGAACCTCCATTTTTAAAAAGATGCTCAGATTAGCCATGTTTTCATTTCTCTCCAGGCTACACTCCTGATTCTCTAATCTTTTATTCCTTCTTCTCTTCTCCCACTTTGCAGCTTTTTTAAAAAAAAATGTGTTGTATTCTCTCATTAGAGTGCTCCTTGAGGGCAAGGACTATCTTCCTGGTTATATTTGTATCTCCAATATGTGCATATAGTAAGTACTTAATAAATAATAAATGCTTGTTGAGTTGACTTAAAAGACCAGTCTAGTTTAGTTTCATCATCTATGTCTATTGCACCATAGCAAGAATGTCATATGTCATCACTTACAGCCAGTCCTGAATTTCTTCAGGAAATATGCTAATTCTAACCAGCAGCTAACACACATACGCTCTTCCAGTGTTCAACTCCTAATACAAGTCAAGGAGATAGAATTGAGGCATTTAGTACTTCTTGAAAAAAAGCAAAGCTAGAAACTTAAATCATGTAATGATTCACACCAATCTGTCTGAAAATGTGAATGAAGAAGCTATCAGAACTGTAGACAGAAATAGTTGCCTCCTTCTTCAACAGACATTATGATAGCTTGTTCCGAAAGGCTAACACCTAATTCTTGTCTTTCTTCTGAAATAGAAATGCTCCACAAATTCTAGTGTAGTCTCCGGACAAAGGTATATTCAAAAAGAGATATCATAATCTTTGAATTCTTTCTCTGCACAGTGCTAGCAAATATTTAAGGCATTCCTAGTCATTTGAAATGATTCATAATAAGCTGACAACACTAAAGTAGAAGTGTCAGATTTCTCAAGTATGCTTGAAATATCTCCTACTCAAGTTTTAAGGGTTTATGACTTTTTAATTATTTATTCATGTTAAGCAGTTTCTTTGAGCAAGAAATCCTCTCCTATCGACCAGTGAAAACCTGTGGTTTAAAAAAAAACGGGACCAGAGAAAAGGTCAATGGTGCATTACTTTAGACATAAAATTTAGGAAACTGATTTTTTTTATTCTATACTATACTTAACTAAGAGTGACTTTGCTTAGAATACTTCTCAAAATATATAATAAAATGAAAGGTAAAAATATTTCTATTTTACTATAGGATTGATAATTTTTGAGTTTGTATGATCACTTACATGGATATTGTCATTGCTTTGCTTCAAACTCTATCAGATACAAGCTGGAGGCCAAAGATAGGATGCTTGCTCTTCAGGTCATGCAAAAGCCAATTTAAATTCAATAAAATCTTACTCCTAATAACATGGCATTTACCTTCTGTTCTTTATAATGCCCAGATCTTGTTATATCTGCTGTTCCAGGATGGAAGAACTTCTCTCCCACTGTTCCCAAGGTGAACCCTCCATTGCAACAAGACAAGTCTAGTTACAAGTTCTCTCTGTATGGCTTGGCTCATGCTGTGTCCCCTACTAGGAATACCTTGCTTCTTCCTTTCTATCAATCCAAGTCTTGCCCATCTTCCTATGTCCAAGTCAAATCCTAATCCATTCATTCAATAAATATTCACTAAGACCCTAGGCTATGTGAAAGTCAGCATGGCATAGTAGATAGAGAAACAACCTCAGAATTGGGACAACCTGGAGTCCCACCCTTTACATGCACAATATGTGGCACATAGTTAGGCATATATAAACACTTGTTTATAGGTCGTTTGACCTCTCAGCACTCCAGAGAGCTCTATAAGACTATAAATTGAAAAATATTTGCTCATCTACATTGGAAGAGGAGTCTCCTGATAAATCAAATGTCCAGGAAAAGAAAAAATGTGCTAAAAGCATTGTGCCAGACACTGATTGAATTTTAAAGATGAGGGGGGAAAATCCATCTCAAAGACCCCACAAATTAGTAAAGAAGACTGGATATATACACAAATAATAATACAAAGACATAATGCATGACAATAGCTTACATGTATATAATGCTCAAAAATTTACATCCTTTACGTGTGTTATATCATTTGTTCCTCAAAGTCCTCACAACAATCATGTGAAATAGGTGCTATTATATTTCAGATGGAGAATCTGATAGAAGCCCCAAGAAGATGCCCAGAGTCACACAGCTAACAAGTGTCTGAGATAGGATTTAAACCTGAGGCCATGTGATTGCAAGTCTTGGACTCTCTCCATGTTAAGTACATAACAGGGTGCAACTGGAGTGCTGAGAGGGAGCCTCACCACCCCCTCAATACCTTGCTTGACTATTCTGGGCAGCAGCAGCTTTTTCTCTTCTGAAATCATATAGCATTATATGGTGTGGAAGACAGAATGCTAGACTTGGAGGCAAGCTGACTGGAGTTTGAAACCTACCTATGTCTCCTACTAACTGTGTGCTCATGGGTCAAGTCACTTTTAGTCATTCCTCATTGGTAAAATGGGATAATAATTACACTCACCTCCCAGGGTTGTCATAGAGCTCAAATGATATAATCTTTGTAAAATACTTTATGAAGGTCAACTATTAGTATTTGGCACCATTAATGACATACTGTTTTGCTTTGTTCTGTTGTTTAATTTTTCAGTGTGTAGAGTAGTGTGAAGAGTCCTAGATTTGGACTCCCCATGGTTTGCATCTTCCCTTTAATGCTCACTGACTATGAACAAATCACTTAACTTCTCAGCCTCAGTTTGTTCCTCTATAAAATGGGAATACTAATGTCTGATTGTAAGAAAAGTGCTTTGTAAAAAATAAAATGCTATAAAAGTTATTACTATTATATTTTCCAGTGAGAGTGTGTATTCTTCAAAGAGAGAGATTTTTTTGCTTTTTGCTATCTCCTAGTGTACCTAGTAGAGTTCTTTATATATAGTAGGTTGTAAGTAAATATTTTTGTTGATTTATGGACAAAAAGTTGGAATCAGATCCTATGGAACAAAAAAAAAATTAAGCAAAACTAATGATCAACTTTGATGTAGGTCATTCCTTACAATAACATTCCAGGCTGATACATTGTCTATTGCACTCTACCAATAACTCAAGGTTATATAAGATTCAAAGTTCCTCATATATCATCCAAATCTTTCCTGTTTTAATTTGAACTCAATCTTTCATGTTCCATAATATAGTCAAATTCAACTCACTTCCCATCTTTCTTATATTATCAGTGATAGTTAACATTTATACAGGGTTTTAAGGTTTGCAAAAGACTTTTACATATATCATCTCATTTGATATTTTCTCTGACCCATCTCAACATTAGTTGAAAAAAACAAATATTTTTATTAAGTGAAAGATTCATCACTAAACCAAAAATTACTGCCCAACCCTGTTAAACTTTAAGCATCATTTTCATCATGTCCCCTACGTAATCTACACAAGCTCCTTGTTGTCAATTCCAGATCTCTCAACGCATCCTTTATTTTTTCAGTTTTCAATGATCATCCACCTTCTCAGTCTATCTTTCCTACTATGCCTTAATACAATGCTATACCCCATTCAGTCTGTTTCTAGGAACTTGATCAAGCTGCTTTGTGGAATGCCCTCTCCCTGGCCCAATCTAATCCAGCCTTCAAGGTCCAACTCATTTCATTTCTTTATAAAGTCATTCTCACTAGTAGCCCTCTCTTCTGAAAATAGTTTACACCTCACAATTGTTTAACTATATACAATCTCCTATTGGTCACGTGTTTCTCTCCAACCTATTGTAAACTTAGTAAGGGTAGACACTGACCATAAAATCATGTTTTAAACTTCTATTTTCCCTATTATATCTACTACAGTGTTGAGCACAGAGACAGCATAAGTACTTATTGAGAACTGATGTGAAGTTTGACTCTCTCAGTCCCTTCCCAGCTCAAAACTTTCTATAATTCAAAGTAACAATAAGAGTTTCAATGTACATAGTACTTTTAGTCTGGCAAAGTGCTTTATATGCATTATTTCATTGGATCCTCACAACAACAACCTATGAGATAAATCCTAGTATTATTCCTTTGCTTAAAGGTTAAGTCATTTGCCCAGGGTCACATAACTAATAATTATCTGAAGGGACATTTGAAGACAGTTTTTTTTCTGATTCCAAATCCAGCATTCTATTCACTATATTATGCTCCCTCAGTACCTATAATAATCCTGCTTCTTTTGTACTATCTCCATGATATCAATAGGTTTAGTGTCTGGGAAACATTTTAGTCATTAAGCTATTCAATGTATTTCTAGTAGATGTTACATGGTAGCTGAGAAATAGAAAAATGACAGGAAAATAAGGCATTATTAGCTATGTTCTAGACTTTTATGTACTGGTGCCCTGTCTCAATGTTCTTTTTCCTTTTGACAGCTGTAGTGAAGTATCATTTTTGGTAATTGTTGACTCATTTTGTGCTAAAGTGAAGACATTTATGGGTTGTTGTTTTTTTTTTAAGGATGCATGGTATGCATTGCAAAACACTTGCTTGTCTATGTTAAGATTATTCACATTCATGTCCAGATATGTCACTGCTCAACTTAGTGAGAGTGGAAATCCACCATATATCAGAACTATCTTGCACTTAACATTTCTATTCTGTCTAGACAACTGGACTATTGGCTTATCCCACCCAATTTTTTACTACCTGGTTGGCCATTTCTGATCCCTCTGGATCTAATATAAGTCAGATGGTTCATCTATTGTCTGTCATTTTTTTGTGGGATATGCCCAACATTTCTTCATTTAATGAGCTGCTCCTTGTATTCTATTACCCCTGACCTGTGACTCTTAATTTGTCATGTAGTTCTGCTGCAACTATATACAATACTATGCAACATTCTTTCCATTGCATGCCGGGTAAAGAGAGGCTTCTGATTTTTGCTATCCCTTATAAATAAGCCCTGATGTGTTGGATGTCTCTGACCAAACCTGTGATTATTGTTTTCTGGGTCTATTCCTCATCCAAGCTGCCATCTTGCTGACATTGGTGACCAAAGTAAAGATATTCAAATACCTCATACATTTCTAAACTGTTTTTATTATGCTTTGAGATTGATCATTGTCTGTTATGAATTTGCCTCTTTTAAATGAGTTTCAAATATAAGCATCTTGGCTTTTCTTTGTTGGTCCTTTATCAAAGAGTTAAACAAATGATAAATAGGAATTCATATATCGCTTTTGCCACCTCCACCTTTTACCATCCCCAAGAGATTCAGATTTGAGATAACTCTTTACCTAGACAAATATAGCAACCAATATCATTTAGAAAGGCAGAATTTCCAGATTCTTATTTTGGTGCCATGGCTACTGTGTGTGTGTGTGTGTGTGTGTGTGTGTATGTTTTTTGGGGGGTGGAACTATTAGGGAAAGAAGTGGGGGTTATGTTGCTTCCACGAGTTTTTGTAATGGGCCCTTCACTGATCCTCTAACTGTATAGATATACGTTTTAAATACATAGTTATTTCCAGGATATGATTTGTTTGTGTAAAAACCACAGGTGTGAGAGTATAATTCTGTGCCCAATTAGGCACCTGTATTTATGGAATAGCATGGGTAACTTGCTCAGTTGCTTGCTCTGAAACCTTATAACTTAAATGCAACTTTAATATTGTGTTTTGGCAGGTTAGCCCATTGTATGAAAACATGGGTCGAAACAGTTAGGAATTAATGAGCCCCTGAGCAAAAGCATTAACTCCTTTAAGGTAGTAGGTTAATATATACCGTAATAGGAAAGATCATTGGCCAAATGGGTCATACAAACTAGAGAAAGTTGATGTCTCTCTAGAAAGTGAACCATGGACCATTGGCTGGACAATCAGAGTATGGCAGGGGGTGGAAAGCTCTCCTAAACTGTAGAAAATCCCCCAAAAAAGGGTTAGAATTGAGATTAGGACCCTTTGGAGGTATTTTCCCTTAAATATTCATGGACAGATAATCTTTTGAAGGAAGACTGTATAATGAATGGCATTTTATAGAACATATTATGCTTGATATAATCAGAACAACTGAAAAAGCAAATCAAATTCTGAAAAAGTAGAGATTGGAGAAGAAAATGGTATGGTGTTGTTAATTCTCTGAGGAACATTGTGTCCAGATTGAAAATCCTACTTGAGCAAGGATTATTCTGGCAGGTTCCTCCTTAGTCTGACTCAGCAGTTTTTAGACCTGTGGATTTAATCAGACTAAATTCTAGAATTCAGAGAGGTTGTTACCACCTTGAGAAGTCCCTTGAACATCAGCTCACCTTTTACTAGTAAAAAGTTTCCTTTTATGAAGGAAAACAGATAAATGAAACAAATTTACAAGGTGAGATTTTTGCCAATATCTAGAGCTGGAGTGGGAAATCTGGAAATGTAACCCTCAGCTTAATTTCGTGGGATCTAATGGGACAGGTAACAAGAGATTGTCCCATTGATGTCTGTCATTGCAAAAATGCAACATATATATTTAATGCTTTTGAGGTGATACTGTGAAAGACTAAGGAGGCCATTTTGCCCCTGTAAAAGAAAATAAATTAAATTCTTCTGTTGAAATTTTTCTAAATTCAGAAATGAATTACTTCAAATATTTCCCATAATAAATTTTTATCCTGGAAAACTTTTTTAAATCCACAGGTTAGTATTTTTATCATCCAAAGAGAAACAGTATTATTAAATAAACTAGATTTTTGCCTTGAAGGACTTTTAAGTATATTTTTATTATCTATAATATTTATTGGATGATTTTACTTGTTATTATCTTAATATTTATTTGTATCTTTTTATTTGTCTTTTGTTTTAACACCACATTTATTTCTGAATATATACTTCTCCACTTCCCAAGGCAGCTAGTTCTCTCATAAGAAAGATTTTAAATTTCTTTTAACAATTTAGCAAAATGAATTAGTATATCTTTTGTGCTGATAGTACAGTATATGTGATTTTCTACCCCTAAACCTCCTCTACAATGAAGAAGGGAGGAGACCTATTTTCTTAATTCTTCTCCAGGGCCAAGCTTGGTTGTCGCAACAGCATTCAGTTTCGTTTTATTTTTCTTTCTGCTTACCTTGTTGTAGTCATTGTATATACTCTGTGTGTGTGTGTGTGTGTGTGTGTGTGTGTGTGTGTGTATTTTCTGGTTCTGCTGATACTCTGTGTTAGTTCCTATAAGCCTTCCCATTTTTGTTGTTTCTTATGGTACTATAGCATTATGTTGTATTCATGTGCCACAATTTACTAAGTCATTCCTCACCTGTGGGACATTTACAATGCTTCTTGTTCTTTACTACCACAAAAAAGTGGTAGTGCTGCTCTGAATATTTATTATATATGTGACCCTTCTTTCTGTCTTTGATGTCTTTGAAGTGTGTGTTTAGTAATAGGATCTCTGGATCAAACGGTATGGACATTTTAGTCAATATATTTTTAACATAATTCCAAATTATTTTTCACAATAAAACAATTTTCATCCCCATTAACATTACATCAGCATTCCTGTCTTCCCATATGTCCTCTAGCATTGACTATTTCTATCTTTAGTAATCTTTATCAAGGTGCTGGATGTGAGGTAAAATTTGAGTTGTTTTAATTTTCATTTATTAATAATTTGGAGCGGTGTTTCATAAGGCTGTTAATAATTTACAATGCTCCTTTGGGAAATATTTGTTTATATTCTTTGACCATTTATCTAGTGCCGGTGGTGTGCTATTAAATGTTTAACAACTAGTTCTCCAAAAATCATATGCATCACACATTTTTAAGCTTAGTTTGTATTATTAACATTTCTCTTTTACTTTATTCAGTCTAGACAATCAGTAAAACAATAAAAATCAAGTCCCAAGTTGTTATTCAGTTATGTCTGACTCTTCATGACTTTGTGGACCATAGCATGCCAATACCGTCCAATGGAGTTTTCTTGGCAAAGATACTCGAGTGGTTTGCAATTTTCTTCTCCAGTGGATTAAGGCAAACAGAGTTAATTGACTTGCCCAAGGACAGCTCATAACTGTTTGAGGCCAGACTTGAACTCAGGTCTTTCTGACTCCAGACCCAGCACTATCCGCTGAGTCACTTAAATGCCTCCTGAATTGTACCATTTACCAATTTCTGAGACATAAATGTTAACAATTAAAAGTTAGCAATTGACTCTGGAGAGCCAGTATGAGCCAGCTTGTGCTTGCTCACCACTGATTAGTCCTATTATATTTGTATTAATTCCTAATATATCTTGGATATTGTGTGTAACTATGAAGCAGTGTAGCATAGTTAGAGAGAGTGTTGGTTTTGGATCTACATATCTTATATTCAAATATTGCCTGTATCTTACTACCTTGGTGACCTTGGCCAAGTCATTTAAACTCTATGGACCTCAGTTTCCTCAGCTGTAAAATGAGAGGGTTGGATTATGTGATCTTTAATATTTCTTCCAGCTCAAAAATCTATAATCCCATGATATCATGATTGGACTCTTATCATTTAAATTTGATTCAAAGATTTTTCCCTATCAGTTTTCCTTCCCTAGTTGCATTGCTTTTGTTTATATGAAAGTTTTTCAATGTCATATAATCAAAATTATATGTTTTGTCTTCTGTGATCTCTTCTATCAGTTAGTTAAGAATTCCCCCTTTAACTATAGATACGAAAGACACCGTCACCCATTTTGTCCAATTTTTTATCTCCTTAAAGGCGGATAAGTAAAATATCCTATATTTCTCTCTTAAATTAAGTTGACTTTTTCATATGTAGCCATTGTTTGATTTTTTTTCCTTCTACAGGACAGTGGACCTCTATAGAAAAAGGTCACTTCCTCCATGCATTCAAAGCATTCCTAATTTTTCCCAAGTTACCCTCAAATCTTGTCTCTCACTACTCTTTAACATGAAACTTCTATCCCAATCATGGACTTTTTCCTTTAGCCCAGTAAATATATACCATACCTATTACCATTCCTGTTCCCTTATTCATGTTGCTCTTCCCTTGCACCACCCACTTGCCCTGCCAAGTAATCTTAATTTATCTTAGTGCCTATGGGAACCTTCTTACCTTTAAAGACCACGGAGTCGTAGCTTGAGAATGGGGAGACACTATCGAAAGCCACATAGTTTAAATCTCTTCCTCTACGATGCCCTCCTCGCCTGTGCTGCTGAATAATGATCTCTCTTTTTCTTGGCCTCTTATCACATTTTGATCCTGGATTATTTGTCTTTTATATGTCTTTCCAATTGCATTACGTTTGACATAACACACTTGTGTACACGTTATTGGGATTGAAGCATATACGTTTTTATATCCCCTATAACACCTAATGCCGTGTTGGGTATTCATTCATTCCATAAGCATTTATTCGATACTTAGTGTGTGCCAGGCACTATGTTAGACACCAGAAACACAAAGACAAAAGCAAAAACAGCACATGGCAAGTACTTAAGAAATAGTAAACGACTTGAGCTAATTTGTGAATTTTTATACTTAATTGCCATTATCATGTCATAAATTGGGTGTCCCATCTAGTTTATGTGTATGCTTCTAGGCTTAAAATGTTACTCTTTGTAGAAGGTATATGTGTACATTTCTTGTATGAAAAGAATTGTGTCTTCAAAAAAAAGTCTTGAATATGATTTTGTGCAGTCTGTTAAAGTTCCTCAGACCTCATTATTAATTAACTGGGAGTATTGCTTTGCATCTTACAGTATATCTAAATTCTTACTTTTTGTTACCTTATAAATATTTTAAGCAACAAAAATGGCAAAAAGGGATCCTTTTTCTTATTATTTTTTCATTTCAGTGGCAAAATATTCAAAACAAAAAATATAGAATTCATCCTCTATCCAAAAACAAGTGGACAAAACCAAATTATAGTCTATCCTAAGAGAAGTTTTATTTAGGAAATCCAAGAAAACGAAAGAGAAAACTCAATACCTCTGCCTTTATCTGTCCTCCTTGCTTGACTTTAGGATCATTGTTTCATAACATATTTTTTTGGTTCCTTTCATGCACAGGTAGGCAGGGAAGTCGCATTTGTATCCTCAGTGTCTTATGGGACATATTCACTTTATTTAGGAAAGGATCAGTTCATTTGTAGGCTATGATACACTAGTAGAATATAGAACCAGATACAGAGTGCCCATGGCACCACCCTGTCCACCACCATGCTCACACAGTTTGAACCCTGTAGTTTTTTGCCAATCTTTATCTCTGTTTTCCTTTTGTTTTATCCATTTGACTCTAAAGTGAATTGCTGACATGAACAGCTTTTGAACATTTCCTGCCCCAGCCCCTATCTGCTTGCTGTTTGTTGATATTTTGGAGGGAACATGAACTATTAAACTCATTGGCCTAGGGAGCTCATAGACAGCTAGGTGATGCAGTGGAAAGAGCCTGAGACCCGCAGTCAAGAAGACTTTTCTTCCTGAGTTCAGATCTGGCCTTAAACACATACTGGCTATGTAATCCTGGGCAAGTCACTTAACCCTGTTTGCCTCAGTTTTCTCGTCTATAAAATAAGCTGGAGAAGAAAACAGCAAACTACTCCAGCATCTTTGTTAAGAAAGCCCCAAAGATTTGGACACAACCGAAAATGACTAATGACAATAACAAAAGGGAAGTCCTGGTGAGAAAACTCCTTTTCTTCAACTTATATCCTAAAGAATTACTTGAGACAATGTAGGATTAAATTATTTTCCATGGTCCAAGAATGTGTTCAGGACTAGACTAGAACTCAGATCTTATTTTTTCCAACACCGGTTAATCAATCAATAAGCATTTGTTATGCACTTACTGCGTGCAAGGTACTGTGCTAAGTTCTAGAGACACAAAAGAAAAAGGACAGAAACATCCTTTCCCTTGAGGAGCTCACATTCTATTTGGGAAGACAACATGCAAATAATTACATATCTAAAATATCTCTACTATGTAAATGGAAGCTAATCTCAGAGGAAAGGCACTGAGGATGTAGAAAACAGGGTTTGACCTAAGTCTCGAAGGAAGACAAGGAAGCTAGAGGGCCAAAGTGAAGGGGAGAAGATTTCAGGTACTGGGTACAGCCAGTGCAAAGACACAGTCAGAAGAAGAAACATTGTTTGGGAGAAACAGCAAGTAGCCAGTGTAGCTGAATTATTGAGTGTGTGGAGGGAAAAAAATCAGAAGACCGTAAATGCCCCGGGTTGGGAAAGAGCTCAAATGTCAGGCAGAAGCTTTCATATTTGATTCTGCAGGTAATAAGGAGCCACCAGAGTCTATTGAATAGGGAGGTAAAAGGGTCAGACCTGTGCTTTAGGAAAATCATTTTGGCAGCTGAATATAGGATGGACTAGAGTGGAGAGAGACTAGGGATAGAGAGCTCAATCAGAAAGCTATTACAATAATTTAGTCAAGAGGTGATGAGGATAATGCTAGGATGGTGGCTGAGTGAGTGGAAAGAAGGGAGATTGTCTGAGATCAGCTTTCATTTTGCATCCTGCCTCAGATACTAGCTAGGTGATCCTGGGTAAGTCATTTAACCTCTATTTGCCTCAGTTTCCTGAATGGTAAAATGGGGATAATAATAACCTTCCTACCTTCCAAGGTTGCTGTGAGGATAAAATGAGATAAGATTTGTAAAAAGTACTTGGCATAGTTCCTGGCACATAGCAGGTCCTATAGAAATGCTTAGTTCCTTCCCTTCCTCTTCCCTTCATCCCTATTGGATACACTGGATAGATGACCACTTGTGCCTTCATAAAAGTACCACTTGTTTCTAACCTTCTACCACCAGCTTCTTTACCAAAGCAGATGTCATCTGTTGATATGTTCACCTACTCCTGTAGAGTCCAGGGTAACGGCACCCACTGTTTCAATTCCTATTTTTCCTCACTCTTAGTCCATCAGCAACCACACATCAATTTCCATGGATTCAGTTGCCATCTTTATGCTGACAGTTCTCAAATCTACCTTTCCTGCTCTAATCTCTCTGATGATCTCCAATTTTGTTTCTCCAACTGCCTTTTAGGTATCTCAAAAGGAATGGCCAGTAGACATCTTAAACTCAACATGTCCAAAACAGAACTCATTATCTTTCCACCAAGTCCTCCCACCTTCTCTATTACCATAGAAAGCAGCATCCTCCTTTCTGTCCCTCAGGTTCACAACCTAGGCATTATTGTGGACTCCTTGCTATCTCCCATTCCCCATATTCAAACTGTTGCCAAAGCCTGTCCATCTCACCTCTGAAACATCTCTTGAATGTGACCCTTTCTGTCTTCTGACACTGTCACTACTCTAGTGCAGGCCCTCATCACCTTACACCTGGACTATTTCAATAGGCTGCTGGTGGATCTCCCTGCCTCACTTCTTGTCCATTCCAGTCCATCCTCCAATCAGCTGCTGAAATGATTTTCCCCCTCAATAAACTCCAGTGGCTTCCTGTTGCCTCTAAGAACAAATACAATATGCTCAAATTTGGCATTCAAAGCCATTCATAATCTAAACCCCTTCTACCTTTCCAGCCTTGTTATACCTTACTCCCTGCCAGGCACTCTTTAATCCAATGATGCTGGCCTCTTTGCTGTTCTAGGAACAAGGCACCCTCTTGACTCCCAGCATTCTCTCTGTCTGTCCTCCAGGTCTGGAACACTTCCATTCTGACTACTGACCTCCCTAGCTTTCTTTAAGACCCAACTAGAATCAATTCTAGTGCCTTTCCTCTGTTAATTAGTTCCTATTTATCATGTAGATAGCTTGTTTTGTATATGTTTGTTTACATCTTGTCTCCGCCCTTAGATTGTAAGCTCCTTAGGGCAGAGACTATATCTTGCCTCTTTATGTGTCCCCAGCACTTAGCATAGTATCTGGCATGTAGTAGACACTTATTGAATGTTTATCAATTGAGCGATTGATTGACTGACTGATGGAATAGGTAACAAGGAGTGGCATATATATGTATGTTACAAAACTGGGACAGTCATGATAATGAGATAGAAGGCAATAGTGGGGAGTGGGTTGGGATATAAGTGCATACCACATCCTTCTTCTGTCCTTATATGACTTAAGCTCCCATATTTTTTTTTCTCAGCTGCTGAAAGAAGATCCTGAATGTGTGTTATAATGATCAAAGGTCAGGAGACCTAGATTCTAGTTCCCTCTCTACTACTAACTCATAGTGTGAACTTGGCACTTCCCTCCTGCATTAAAAAAAAATGAGAGCGTCGTACTGGAGGATAGCTAAGTTTCCTTTCATTTCTTATGTTCTGTGTCAGCATGGGATGCTGGAAAGATCACTGTACCTGCTAGTCAGAAAAACCTGGGCTCAAGTGCCAGCTTTGCCACTTACTAACTGTATAACCTTGGACAAGTCACTTGACCCCTCTTGAGCATCAGTTCGCTCAGCTCTACAATGAGGAAAATAATGCGCTACCTAACTCACAGGGAAAGTAAAAGTGCTTTGTAAACTTTAAAGTATTTTATAGATGTGACCTATTTTTATTATGAATCCAAGTGCTTTGCTATTTCAAGTGACAAAAAAGGGTCAGGCTCAGACCAAGCTGGTGTATGGGCTTGATTTTGATGATGATGCATCTGTAAGATTAAGGCAAAAAATTGATAGGCCAGGAGGATTTCTGTGCAGTTCTGTGGAGAAGCCCAACAGATCATGCCCCACTGACAAGTGACCCTGAGAATAAAAGCTTAGAGTCAAAGGATGCTGAGACGGCTGCCTCCCAGCAGCTAGTCCAGGCTCCCATGCGGGCAATACTGGTGCCCAGGACTACCAAGCTTGAAAGTACCCTTTGATGTTTTCTCTTTAAGAAACTATGATGCTATCAAAGGAATGAAGGACTTGACAGCATGTTGGAACTTACCTTTTAAACACCTGCTCTTGGGACTTTTGTGCTCTTTGGAGTTCCCAGAAACTATAGGCACATGCCAACACAACAAACTAATTTTATAGTACAGATTATTTGCATTATTATACTAAAGCTACGCATTCTACAAATAATCCAGACAGGATTTTTTCCCCATTTAGTTGTTTGGTCAGTCAACTAGCATTTATTAAGCAGTTATTATGTGCCAGGTGCTGCAGTGAGTGCTGAAGATAGGAAGAAAGGCAAGAATAGTCTCTGTCTTCAGGGAGCTCATATTCTAATGGAGACAACATGTAAAAAGCTATGTATATTCAAGATATATGAAGGGGAAATGGAAAATGATCTCAGAGCAAAGGCGCTAGTCAGTTGGGGGAGGGACATTGAGAAAGTCCTTCAGCAAAAGGCCTGATTTGAATTGAGTTTAGAAGGAAGCCAGGAAATGGTAGCAAAGGTAGAAGTGGGGGAAGACATAGTAGGTGCTTAATAAATGCCTGTTGATTCACTGACTGGCTAATTCATTGATTCATTACTGGGTGAAGTGGGATGCTAAAACCTTTGATCATTTGAGGCGAACTTTTTCCTGTTGTTTCCTGCTCTTATCCTTCAGCTATATTTCCAGAAGCAGTGTCTTGGAGTCACTACCTATGGGGACCTCCTGGGGTATCTGTGAGATTCCTCCTCTGCTCCCCTCCCACATTTGCCATTGGTACCAGAATTCCTAGTTATGACTCTTGTAGCTGGCTACAGCTTCTTTATACTTCTGAAAAAAACAATAATTAAGACATTCTGGTGACCTCACTGGTCATAGTCAAAATGCCTGGCTGCCTTTCAGAAAAAAAGGAACATACTTCTAACCTATATTATGGGTTGCTTATGTGCATGTTGACATGTTTTAATTTCACAGTCCCTATTTTGGACTCCTCAGGCATGCTGCTACCCAGTGATAAGAAAACCATAACATCTTTAACTATGGAGGGCAAAAGGAAGTCTAATTCCCTGAAGCTCTTAGAACTGGGAGGAAGGGTCAGCATGGAAGGGATTTGGGAAGGTTGATTTTGGATGTCAGCGTACTAAGGATAGACAGCTGAGGTTATCTGACACAAGTTATTTATCTATTACCTTTCAAAAAGGTAGCAATTGTTATTACCCAGAGACCTTTGAGGCATCGATGGGCACAGTTAGTTCCACACCGCTGGACATTTTCACTTGAATGTCTCATAAACACCTCAAACTCAACATGTTCAAAACTGAACTCTCCACCTTACCGGTCCTTCCTCCCAACTTTCTGGTTGCTTCCTATTACTTCTTGGATTAATACCAAGACCTCTCTTTGGCATTTAAAACCCTTCACAGCCTGATTCCAATGAACCTTTCCAGCTTTATTACACATTATTCTTAATATGCTCTTTGCCAGTTTGGCTTTCTTGTTCTCTTCACACATTCTATTCCATCTCTTATCTGCATGCCTTCATACCAGCTACCTCTCATGGTTGCAATGTGCATACCCTTCATTTCCACATCTTGGAGTAGCTTGTTTCTTTAAAAACTTGGCTCCAGCATCACCTTCCAAAGCCTTCCTGTTCCCATCCCCCACCCTCCAATTACCTTATATTTTATATCTATTTTTATATAAATGCATTTGCTATCTCCCCTGATAAGCTCTCCAAAAGTTAAGATTGTTTCATTTCTGCCTTTGTATCTCTACTGTCTAACACCATATCTGGTACCTCATAGACGCTTGCACGTTGATTGTGTTGTCAACCAGACTTTGGCGCTCCTCATGCTCAATCAATCACCTAACTCTGCTTATTTTGCCTTGGCGCTATCTCTCCTATTCGTAATCTCTGTTCCATTCCCTCCGTAACCACCCTGGTTCAGACCTTTATTTTCTCTTCTTAAATTATTTTAACAGTCTGTTAACTCATCTCTTTCTCCAGTCTCTCTCCTCTCCAATCCGTGCTTCAGGCTGTTAACAAAAAAAGCTTCCAAACACACAGATCTAGTCAAATCAGTCCCCTGTTCAGGAGTCCTCATTGACTTACAGCCAAGGTCTACTTCATCACCTACTGAACAGAATGTTACAAACTCTGTAGCTAGCATCTGAGACCCTCCAAAAACTAGTTACAACCCACCTTTTTCATACTTTCCTTCATGCACACCATGCTCTGGGCAAACAGGACAGCTTTTCTTCCACTTCCACATGTTTGCATGTGCCTAGAAGTGACACTGTTCTCTCCCTTTTCTATCTCTAAAAAAAAATCTTCATACTTCAATGTCCAGTTCAGGTGTTACTTTCTGATTTTTTTTTAATTTTGATTTTTTTTGGAGGGAGGAAAGCAGGGCAATTGGGGTTAAGTGACTTGCCCAAGGTCACACAGCTAGTAAGTATGTCAAGTGTCTGAGGTCACATCTGAACTCAGGTCCTCCAGACTCCAGGATTGGTGCTCTACTCACCGTACCACCTTGCTGCCACCTAGCTGTTACTTTCTCCATGAAACATTCACTGATCTCTTTAGCCAGAAACCAGTCCTCCCTCCTTGAATCTTTCAAGCCACTCTGATAAAGCTCTCCTTTAACATTTTCTAATGTGTGCTAGGCGGCTTAGTGGATAGAGTATTGGTCTTGGAGTTAGGAAGACCTGAGTTCAAATCCTGCCTCAGACATTTATTAGCTAGACTTTGGGCAAATCATTTAATCTTTCTCAGACTCACTTTCCTCATCTGTAAAATGAGATTGATAATATTACCTACCTCATAATGCTGCTGTGATGATAAAATAGGATAATACATAAAGTACTGGCTATTGTTATGTATATGTCTTATCTCCTGTACTAGTTAGATTGTAATCTCCTTGAGGACAGGGACTATGTTACTTCTCTTTTTTATATTCTTACCTCTCGCTTACATAAAACAAAGCTTTACAATTAGTAGTCACTTGATGTTTATTGAATTGAATTTTTTGAACAGCTGACTTTCAGAACACAGGTTACATAAGAGCATGTTAACACAATGATGAAATTTTTTTAAATAAATAAGTTGAGCGGGAATTCATCCAGTTCAAATAAATCTTTAACCTTGATCCCTGTTTTCTCTCTATATTCCTCATTTTTCTTCCCCTTGATCTTACGAATGCTGGATCAGCATACACAAAATTTAGTGGTGTATATGTATATGGAAAGCTTACCCCTGACGCATTTCTAATTCATCATGACCTTTATTCCCCTCCACTGATAATATATTCCTCTTGCTAGGCCTAGGAGAAAGGCTTACCAATTCATTTTCATTTGAATGATTTCCAATTGTGGAGACAGGGCTTTGCTCTAAGAAATAGTTTTTTGAATGAAGCTTAATTGCTGGTGTTTCATTTCCTCTGGAAGGGGCAGACACAGGACTGAGCTGGTGGGCTTTTGATGAACCTTTGACTGACAACACTTGGCTCTGTTCTTCTTTGATCGGATGGTAGAGGGTAGTGAAATGAGTTCTGTTCTAAAAATCAGAGGACCTGGGTTCTAATCTCAGCCCTCACTTAACCTCTGAGAGCCTCAGTTTTTTTTAATTACGAAATAGTAAAAACAGGACCTATTCTGGATACCTCACGGGGTTCTTGTGAGGGTGAGTGGAGATAAAAATGTTTAGAAAATTGTATTGTGTGTATTTGAGGTATTATTATTAGAAGAGCTGTGTCAGTGGGTTCTAGGAATTTGAGGACTCATCTCTCCTGAAAAACTTCAAAAGAATTTCCTGTTTCTAGAAATCTTAATTTCTAGAAAGAAAAGGAAATTGCTTTTCCTCCCTAAAACCATCAATATTTATTTCCTCGGGGCTTGGCATTTTAATCTATTTTTATGTTTATCTTGTTTTTCTTTTTATTCTACTTTG
Source organism: Phalanger gymnotis (assembly GCA_028646595.1). Taxonomy (NCBI): domain Eukaryota; kingdom Metazoa; phylum Chordata; class Mammalia; order Diprotodontia; family Phalangeridae; genus Phalanger; species Phalanger gymnotis. Next base: position 631,013,374 of record CM053622.1, on the reverse strand, counting down.
ATGTTTGCCACGTTCTAAGTGGGCATTCATTGCCATTACTTTAAACACACCAACATCCAATCATTCTTGTTTGTTTGGTTCGCTCATGTTTTATATAATTTCTATTTAAATCTTGGCAAATAAAATAGTCTAATTTTGCCCTTTGAATGCCCACAGCATGCATATTTCCCAGGCAGGATTTATCTCAGACTGTTATATTTTTTTAATCTTATTAAACTCTTTAGTTTTAGTGAAATTGCTGTTTCTTGCTGTCTCCCAGCCCACAATTATTTTTAATTAACTTTTTAAAAATTTCTTTTGCTTGACATTTTATTTTTCAGACACCCCTCATAGAACCTCACGTTCCTCTTCGTCCTGCTAAAACCATTACCCAGGTAATGGAATGTAGGTGGGTTGTGTAGCTAAAAGGTCTAAGATTTAAAGTAAACATTAGTGAGGTAGTCTGTATGTCAAAGAATATGTGAGGAAAATATGAATGTACTTGCTAAAGATGTTCGCTGTGTATCTAGGGCTTCTCTCTCATATGTATTTATTATTATGTGCTGTCCAGATGGACACTGTAAGTATATGGGTGGCTTTCGCTTGAAAGAAAGCCAAAAGATCAGATTTAAAAGTAACTTTTGAATTTGTTCAGTTTGCTGTTCTTTAATCCCCTTTTCTCTTTCCCATTTTTCATTCTCTGCCCCCTTAACTAAAACGTAGGTTCCTTCAGAGAAGATCCTCAGGGCTGGGAAAATTTTACGAAATGCTATCCTCTCCCGAGCACCTCACATGATAAGAGACAGAAAATACCATCTAAAGACTTACAGGTCTGTATGTGAACTGCCTCTGAAGATCCAGTAAAGTCTGTGACTGATATTACTGTGGTAGCCTCTCTCTTACAATGAATATCTTTCTGAATGCCTACACATCTTTAAGGCAGAATTCTACCACAAGGCAACCAGGGCTTTATCTCAGTGCCCCAGATTTACAGATGTCTGACAGCACCTCTGGTCATCAGCATACTGGGGCAAGCGCCTATCTCGTTCCCTTCTCCCTGCTCCCGGTCACACACACACACACACACACACACACACACACACCCTCCATGGCAGTAGAGGCCTCTTACCATGTCCCTGAATTCCTATCTTTCCCTATTATCTCTCAAATTAAGGTAGCCTTTCATGATATTTCTCCGAAGTATAACTTTTCAAGTTTGTTTTGAGCATTAAAAACAAACAACAACAGAAAACCCTACCTTTTTGTAGCTCTTTATAAGGTACAGCTAGGTGGCTCAGTGGATGGAGTGCTGGGCCTGGAGTCAGGAAGGTACATCTTCCTGAGTTTAAATCCGGCCTCAGGTGCTTATCAGCTGGGGGACCCTGAGAAAGGCACTTAACCCAGTTTCCTCATCTATAGAATGAGCTGAAGAAGGAAATGGTGAACCACTCCAGTATCTCTGCCAAGAAAACCCCAAATGGGATCAGATAGAGTTGGACATGATTGAACAACAACAAGGCTGCCCAACACTAATTCCTGAGCTAATTTGCTCTGCGATTGATTCTGTCGTGTTGAAGATTGCAAAGACCTTAACATGTCTAGCTACTTGTCCCCATTAGATTTAAGATATAGATAGGATCTTTTATTACATAGACCAGAAATATTCATTCATGAAGCATATCTCTGCCTATTTGGGCCATCATGATGTTTCCCAAATCTCACATGGCTGAAAGGCCATGATATGCAGTCATCTATTTCTTTTTTTCATTTATGTGGTTATGCTTTTCTATGTTTTCTGCTCACCCCTAGAAAAGCCCGTTGAAATAAAACATTTTGGGGGCAGTAGAGAACGAAAACTGGAATCCAGGGATCACAATTTTTCCCTGGGGGTCTTTAAGATTATAAGCTCCTAGACTGCAAGAATTTTGCCTTCTCTTTGTAAATGATGTCAATGATGAAGAGAATGGGTCTCAGGAGGCTTAATTTCTATTCCCTGAGGTTTTTTTGGGCATCTTTCCTCATCAAACCAATACATCTAATCCTGTCACCTTGGTTCCTTGCCTCCACTATTCTTACTGCTACAGAAGGAAAGGAATAAATAGCTTGGATTTCTCCTCCCCTCCACAGAGTCACCATGATAGCAGCAGAGGGCTTCCTATGACTTGAGAGACAGGTAGAGAGCGCATATTTTCACTAACAACCATTCCTGACTTTTTGGGAGGGTAGATGTTCTTGGTGCTAATTTTCTCCTGCTTGCACCAGGAAGAACAAACACACACACACACACACACACACACACACACACACACACACACACACACACACACACACACTGGCCCTCATTCCAGGTTTTCCTCTAAGTGAAATGGACCTGGCAGAGAGTATCATAAATTTTTCACTAGCTCAACTTACCCAGTCTCAAGTACTTACTAATTATATGACCCTGGACAAGCCACTTAGTTTTCTCAACTATAAAATGGGCATAATAATAACACCCGCCTCCCAGGGTTGTTGTAAGGATCAAATAAGATAATATTTGTAAAGCACTTAGCACACAGCAGGTACTTAATAAATGCTTGTTGCCTTCCTTCCATTGTATAGTCCCGTTGTAGCTGGGTCTGATTTTGTGTCTCAATCTAATTACTAAAGGGTAGAGGACTGTCCATGTGAATAGGAGAGACATCATGTCAATGTATTTGATTTAAACTACTTGAGGAGTAGGACTGTGTGCCTCATTTCATCTTTGTGTCCACAGTACTGAACTGTGTCTCTGAATACATTAGATAGTTAATAAATGCTTTTTTTGAATTGAATTTATATTTAAAAAGAACATCACCTTGGGAAGTACCTAGGTCCCATTTTTGCAGCAATGAAAGCATAATCCAAGTATTCTTAACCTATTTTGTATCATGGACCCCTATCTGGTGAAGCCTGTGGATCCCTTTTCAGAATAATTTTTTAAGTTCATTAAATAAAATATATAGGATTCAAAAGGAAACTACCTATACTAAAATTGTTGTCGTTCCGTTGTTTCAGTTTTGTCTGACTCTTCAAATGGTTTGCCATTTCCTTCTTCAACTCATTTTATGGGTGAGGAAACTGAAACAAACAGGGTTAAATGATTTGCTTAGGGTCACACAGCTACTAAGTGTCTGAGGCCAGATTTGAATTCACTAAGGTGAATCTTCCTGACTCCAGGCCCAGTACTGTATCCACTGTGCCACCTGCTGTCTCTATGCTAAAGTTCTATTGTCAAAATATATTTAAAAAAAAAAACCAAAAGTTCATTGCCCCTGGTTATGAACCCCTGGCATAGTCAAATATATAAAGGAGGTGAGCCCCACACAGGGGCAGGGCTTACGTCCTATTCCCAAGCCCTATAGACATTTTAAAGACCCTGGGTCCTCTGTACCTCTCACCATTCTAGATGCTTAATTACCTATTGGCACCTGTTAATGCAGTGAGCCTTCCCAGGAATCCCTCTCTAGATCTGAACTGCCTCCAAGTTTGTAGTGCTGAGGGTTTCTATATAAATTCATAAAACTATACAGACTCCTAGGGCTGGAAAAGACCTTAGAAAACATCTTAAACAACCTTTTAATTTGTAAAGATGATGTACCTGGGAGCTACAGAGGCTCAATGATTCTCTAAAGGTCATGCTGCTAGTCAGTGGCAAACATAGGAGACAGTTCTTCTAGTTGCCAACCTAGAATTCTTTTCCTTAGTTCTAATCTATTACATTCATAACCCTCTCCTGGAACTTTATCATAGATAACCAAAAGCCTTGCTGGGATCTTGAAACTGACCCGTTCTCTTTAAGGAGTGTAGTCCATGGAAATCAGTGAACTTCCTTTGGGCCTGAACATTTTTTAGTCACATTTAGTCAATAGTCAGCAAACTTTTATTAAGCACCTACTATTTGCTAGTCACTGTGCTAAGCACTGGGGTTACAAAAACCGAACAAAGACAGCCTGCCCTCAAGGAGTTTATAATCTAATAGCAGAAAAAAAAATACGCCAAAGGGAGCTGAAAAGTAAGGTGGCAAGACTGTGAAGGGCATGATGGAGAAGTTAGAGATGTACCAGAATATTGCTGCCAGGTGAGAAATTAGATGTCCTGAAGCTAATTCCATGGCAGTTTTGGAGTTCATGGCTCCACCTTTCAATAGGATAGGCAGAAGGTAGTGGTGAGGTGGAGTGCCAAGGCTAATGGCATCTCAAAAGATGATGAGGTTTTTCCAATAATGAGCTTCCTGGAGCATAGTGAAGAAGTCAGAGTTGTCCCAGGGCAATGTAGCGTGTCTCATTCCCAAGGGAGGCTTCCAAGCATCCTTGAGATTTGCTTGCAATATGTCAGTACAGAAAGGCATCCAAGTGCTCTCTGATTATCTCTTTTATTCTAATGCTCACTGGAATGATCAGTAGGACCAACATTCATTTTGGTCTCTCTTGGCCAGTGATGGAAGAAAAGCCTGTGGGGTTTGTGGTAATCTCACAAGTGATCCCTGCATTTCTTATCAATAGTGGTGGGGGAAGCTGGCCTATTTCTACTTCCTATTTATGAGAGAGGGATATTTTAGGAATTAATGAGTAAATAAATGTAAAGAAGCCATTTGGAGCTCTTCTGATGAAAGGCACTGTAAAAGTGGCAATCCTATTACACAGAACTTTTTTTTCTTCAGTGATTTGCATCATCTCTAATTAGTTGTTTCTTCCAACACCCTCCCCCAACTCCACCATGAGGAAGACAAGTACTATTACTTGAAAACATAAAGTGCTGCATAATTTTACTTGTACAGCATCTTTCATCTGAGTAGCTCATGAGGCTTTGCAAACCTTCACTCTTTCATCCTGGTCCCTCCCAGCTGAAATAAATAGACACTTTGGCCTCTTCCATTTTACGCAGAGCTTTACTTGGACTTGTCCAAGTACTGGTTCCTCTCTTCCTAGTAATTAGACTACCAGATAATAGTGCTTCTTTGACTGTCCTTAAGTTTCAGAATAGAGCGAGTTCTTCATATTGTTTCACTTAGCCTGTATTATTACTTCCAGAGTTTTCTCATAATTGCTTTGAGGTGGGGTTGGGGATCTGGTTAGCTAGAGTTTCAGAAAGTGAGATATATCACACATGTTAGTAATTTAAAGTGATGGGGGAAGGGAAGGAGGAACTTCCCTTTACTGACTTATTTTAATAATCTGATTTCTACTTATCAGACCTACTTAATATTCCTCATAGGCAATATTCAATAGCCTACCTCTATGTCTTTGCATAGGTGTCCAACATGCTTGTACCTGTAATGATCTGTCCATCCCTCAGTAAGCATTTATTAAGCACTTTTTGTCAAACACATTTATTAAGCCAGACACCATGCTAAGCACTGGAGATTATAAAGAGAGAGGGAGGGAGACAGAGAGAGGACAGTGCCAGCCTTCAAGGAACTCAAATGGGTTCTATCTTCTTTCCTCTGTCTCTTAGAATCCCTACCTCCCTTTGAGGCTCAGATCAGGTATCGTCTCCTACTTGAAGCCTTCCTTGATCCCTGCCCCGACCCAATGTTAATTCTCTCTACCTCTCAATATTTTGTACGTGTATGTAGGATGTCCCAAAAATCTTAGTGCAGTTTTAAGCTCTTAAGGCTTATTACTAAATTATTTTTAAATATTACTGAAGTTATCAAAGGTTAAAACTACACTAAGACTTTTGGGGTACTGTATATCTGTGTGTATGCATGTATACGCATATACATATATACATGGATCCATATATACATACATATATATATATATACCCAAATATCTGTTTTAAGTATATACTCTAAATACATACACATCTGTACATATAGTATATATCTCTCCATATACATATGGCTCTATACATGTGTACTTAAAACAGATGTGTATATATATTTGTATGTATTTGTATATGCTTATATATTTGTATACACGTATGTATACACACTCCTACATAATGTTGCTTTATCTGTATAAATGCTGTTTTCCTCTAATAGAAGATAAACTTGAGCACAGGTTTTTTTCTCTCTATTCTCAGTCCTTAGCATAATACCAACTACATTGGGGGCAGAGTAGAGAAGGAATATAGACCTGTGATTTTATTGCTGTAGGCTCTTCCTGGTAAGTAAACTCCCTCTACCAATACAGTTCAGCAGCTGTTTTGCCCTTAGTCAAAAAGATAGTAAGTGTAGTGGCTAACCTTGAACCCAAGTCTTCCTAATTCTGAGGCCAGTTTTATATCCACCCCACCATGCCAGCTCTTCCCTTGTACACAGTAGTTGCCTAATCAATGTTTGTTGAATGGTATTTAATTGATGCATTCATTTGCCTCCCTTTTTAGGCAGTGCTGTGTGGGAACAGAATTGGTCGACTGGATGATACAACAAACTCCATGTGTTCATTCTCGGGCACAGGCCGTGGGCATGTGGCAAGTTCTCTTAGAAGAAGGTGTTCTCAATCACGGTAACATTAAAACTGAATTACTGGAAAATCCGCAGCATATCCTACATTGCCAATCAGGTTTACATAGATCTCCCAAATGGGAAGGGAAAAAAAAGAATTATGATCCCATTAGGGAGCCAGCAGAACTAACATCTTCTTTTAGGAATACAAGTTCAGCCACTGGATAATATTGATTGCTGAGTTCCATCATTATCCTTTCCTAACTCAGGAGAATAAATGAAAGGAAAATGAAATTGTAACCCAAGGGCATCAGTTCCAGTTATGTTTATTAGTTTGTATTCATGGTCCATTGATAGTGTGATTATATTGTGAACATTGTACAGCCATCCTGATGTAGGACCAACTGAAGAGCATGAAATGTGCTGCTGGGCTGATGACATAAAAGTAGGTAATGAATTTAAAAGCCTCCTTTTTAAATGCAGCATTGTGTAAGAGAATCCATTTGTGGACCTACTGTATGACCTCATTGAAAATCATAAACCTTTTGTCAAAGAAACACATGCTACCCAGGGCTCCTATGCCCGTGTGATCAATTGTCAAGGATGATGAGTATTTGGTGACTGGGGGAGGGGTGGTGTTACTGTGAGGTAGTGAGATTGGTGTGAAGAAATTTTCAATAAACTGATCAAACAGTGAATATTCCCATTCAGAAACACCAAAAGGCCTGGGCATGATTTGTAAACCTAATCTTTATTATCTGTCAGTGCTGGGGCACCATCAGGCAGGGTCTGAAATATGCCTGACACATGTAGGTGATGAAGTCTCCTGGGCCTACTCTCAAGCAAGATTCAAATCTTTTGTTGGTCTTCAAGGTAGAAAGAATTCCCCTCCCTCCCTGCACCCCCCTTTTTTTCAGAGCTTGGAGTGAGAGAATTTCTCCATAGGGACCTTCTAGGAGTATGACCTACTTTGTCTGTAATTTTTACTTGAAAATGTTTTTACAAATGTAAAACACATTAGAAATTACGAAAAGAAAGTCTACTCCGGAAGGATTAGGTGCTTTAAAAAAATGACAGATCATAGTTTAGCATTTTTTAAATAGAGAGAGCCCTGACAGGACAATTGTACCTTTTTGCTACCTTTTGTACACCCAGAGTCAGTTCTTACTGGACAAACTGATCAGCATCCTCAGACCTCAGTTACCAGTCATTCTGTGCTTTACAGAATTTGGCAAGTGCTCCTGAAGGGAATTTTAGGGAAATCCCCTGAGAGAGGTGTGTCAGAATGGGATGTAGATGGTCCTCATGACTGCAAATAGGAGGTAATGCATTCCAGCTGCAAAACCCTGGGCAAGGCAGACATGGGAAGGGTGTATCAGCCTCATCATTTAGCTGCCATTTGGTTCTTCTTGCTTGGGAAGTTTCATTTGTTTTTATTGAATTGCAACAGCCACCCCGTGTGTCCCTGCAGAGAGCAGGCAGGGTCTGTGAGTCAGGTATGTAACGGGAGACATCCCGCTCTTCCATGTTGCCCTTAGTGGATCAGGAGCACCATTTCCAAGATAAATATTTGTTTTATCGATTTCTGGATGACGAGCATGAAGATGCCCCTCTGCCAACGGAGGAAGAAAAGAAGGAATGTGATGAGGAGCTGCAGGACACCATGCTGCTCCTGTCACAGATGGGACCTGATGCACATATGAGGATGATCCTCCGGAAACCGTGAGTGGGAAAATTAGAAGTGACCCATTTTAGACTGTTATCTAAGCAGCCTGGGGGTGGGGGCCTCACAAAGGTTTACTGAGTGGGAGGAAGTATTTATTTCCAAAGCCCTGCCCTCTCACTGAACAAAGGAACATTCGTGGGATTTGTGGCACACTAATCTGCTTGTCTTAAACCTGGCACCTTCAGTTCACTTCTGACTTAGTTGAAATTATAGAGATTCTCACTAGCCAGTTCGGGTACTGAGTACCTAGGTCCCATTACCTTTAACCATTCCTGGTCTGATGTATCTGTGCACTGTAGTGACTGTCCCAGTGCCAAGCTATAACCAATCCTTTCCTCACTAATGCTACTGGACTGAGCTAAATCAGAACAGAATTGGTCATCTGCCTTCGGTCATTAAAAAAGGACAACACCATGATTTATTTCTTCTCTGCCCTATTAACTCCACCACCAGCCCCATTCTGTGCTCCAACTATCCATCCCAGACAATCCAACCTAATTCTCATCCACGATCTAGCAGGGTTTGGTTCGGGTTTTGATCCAATTCTGTGATTTCATCAATGTAAGGAAATTCATTTCCACTCGGGAAGATCTGGCAACTGCTCAGCCATTTAGTCATAGAAAGTTGACAAGGGGCCCTGAGAGGTTAAGAGACTTGCCTAGAGTCACATAGTCCATTTATATAAGAGGGAGGACAGGAATACAGGTAGTCCTGGGTATTGAGGCCAACCTCTCTTTCCACTGTGCACTTCAGTCAGTCTGAATGAATTAAATTAATCTAAGATTAATTCATCCTTTAAGTCAATTAGCACATATTTTATCACAAAACCCCATCTCAGTAATAGCTCCCATTTCCATAGCTCTTTACAACTTTAACAAAGCACATTCTTGCATACTACCCGCCTCCTGACAGAAGGGTGATAGATCCAAGTGGCAGGATGAGAGAGATGTTTGTGGACACAGATCATGTGTGGATTTGTTTTGCTTGACTATGCTTATTTATTACAAGGATTTTAGTTTTCTTTTCATGAAGGGGAGGAATTAGGGAGAGAGAGTAGAATTAGCAATACAGTTGCCAGAAAAAAGAGAAAAAAAAAGAAAAAAGTGGCATTGAAGCATTTCAAAAATATGCACAGAAGAAAATTGAAGGAACTTCAGCAGGGAACACAGACAAGTAGGACAGCTTTGAAATTAACATTGAAGTTTTATATATATTTAAAAAGGCAAGCCCTATGTAATACAAATTCACATGTAATCTTTTCCTCTTATTTTTATATGGACATGACCTTTTTTGGTGTTTGCTAAATTTAGACTAAATGAAAATTAAATTTTAAAAACTACTCTTTTTTTAAACAACAATTCTGTGAAGCAATTAGAATGAGTACTATCAATTTCATTTTACAAGTGAGGAAACTGAAGCCCAGAGATATGAGATGGCTTGCCTTGCTTCCACAGGGCTACAAAATAGGGAGACAATGTTTTCTAACACAAGGAACACTGAATTTGGAGCCCAAAGACCTGTGTTCCAATCTAGACTCTCCTACTTACTTATTATGTAACCTTGAGCAAATCATTTGGCATGCCTGGACCTCATCTATAACAGAGGTCCCTGATAGCTCCAAAATCATGTAAGTGAGAGAGCAATGACATTGAAATCCGGGTTGACTTGATTCCAAGTCTAACCCTCATTCCAGTATGCCATCATACCTCTATCAGTCAAGTCACTCAAAAAACATTCAGTAAGCACTAACGATGTTCTAGGCACTGTGCTAAGGATACAAAGAAAGGTAAAAAAAAACAGTAGCCGCACTCAGAGACCTCACAGTTGGATGGAGGAGATGGCATGCAAACATAAGTACAAACAAGTTCTATACAGAATAAATTGGAAATGACCAATAGGAGGAAGGGACCAGAATTAAGAGGGAATCAGGAAAGGCTTCTATAGAAGGTGTGGTTTTAGCTAGGCCTTGAAGGAGGCCAGGGGAGCCAGAAGGCAGAAACGACATGGGAGAGCATTCCAGGTGTGGGGGACAGCCAGAAAAAATGTCTGGAGTAAGAAGGAACAGCAAGGAGGCCAGTCTAGAGTGAGGAGTGAGGAAGCCAGTGTCACAGGCATGTGGGATGTTGGCCAGGAGAAGCAGGGAGTGTGTGTATGTAAGATATAAGGAGACTGGAAAGGTAAGTGGTAGGGCAGATTAGGAAGGGCTTTGAAAACCAAACAGAGGATTATATATCTGATCCTGTAAGTGACAGGGAGCCACTGGAGTATACCAAGAAGGAGGGTGATGTGCTCAGACCTGAGCTTTAGAAAGATTACTTTGATAACTGAGTGGAAGAAGGATTAGAGTCTTTAGGTGAGAAGCACCAGAATAGGCATAGGGGAAGATTTAAAGGAAATGGGAGAGTTTCTGTGAAGTTTTCCTTGATCCTTCCAGCTAGAAGGGATCCTCCCTCTTGGAATCTTTCAGGTGCCTCTGTTTGACATCTCCTAATTACTTAATCATTTTCTAATTCTTCATTACAGCTATTTGTGTACATGTTTCTTAAGGGTAGGGAGGTATAATTTTTCTTTTACCTTCCTATCCTCAGTGCTTTGCACAAAGTAGGCACTCAATAAATTCTTGTTGAATTTAATTAAGCTGTGTTCTACTTAGAGATGATTTGGCAAATTGTTCTGAAACTATCCACATACAGGCAGATGTTTTCCTGCTAGAAGTGAAATCATCTCTCCACCCTAAAACCAGTGCCAACCAGATGTAAAAGTTGTCACTGAATCACTAGTCTGGCCTACAATTATTATTGGTGTGTCCCAGACGAGGCTACTGATCTGTATTCTTCGTATATTCCCTGGGCTCGATACAAGATGATCTATCCCTCAGGCCAACTGTCACAATGTTGTCTTTATGAGACTTTTCATTTCCATCCTTCCAATTAATCATACCCACAACCACAAAAATGATTATCTATTTACCAAAAGATACAGCAAAAAGAACTGACCTGAGTCAAGAGGACCTGGTCTTAAGTCTTCTCTCTGATGCATATGGCTATGTGACCTCAGGCTGGTGATGCAAGTAAATCTCTGTGACTGTTACTTAGTAGAGCTGATTTGCATTTCCTCACTGGGAAATTCGTACATCAAGGGCATCACAGGGCTGATCCCTCCCATAAATACATACATACATATATGTGTATAGGTATGTATGTATTTGTATATATATTTGTGTATGTATATGTGTGTGTGCATGTGTATGTTTATCTTATCTCCTATCAGAGCTTTCTACAAGCTCCATGTCATCCTCCAAATCAGTGATGTCAAATTCAGATAGAAACAGATCCCTACAACTACATGTTGAAGTAGAAAACCACAAATCAACATTATCTGTGTTGTATAATATTTTCATTTATTTTGTTAAATATTTTAATTTTAATTTTATTTAATTCCAGACACACTGAGGAGTTTGTGGGCTGCTTGGGGGTTGGTTCAGCCTGTGGGCTTCAGGTTTGGTACCTCTGCTCTAAATCATTTTTGTTTCCCTTTATTTCTCTTCTCATGAGCTCCAAAGGGCCCTCTTTCACTTGTTGCCTCCGCATAATTCCAAATAATGCCTTCTGTTGTAGTAAATTAATCCTCTTTTCTTCATCCTTCTTCCAACTCTGTCTTTGCTTGTTCAGACTGCCTTATACATCTGGAATATTTTCTTTTTTTTCTCCCATCATATTGCTATAGCTATAGTTTTTTCTCATAAATCCCTTCCCAATGACTTGCCAAGTTAGAGTGGTGAAGACTTCCTCATGATCAAAAGCACTATAATTTTGTTTCAGGGTGGGTATTTTTTCCACCAGTGTAAATGACAGTCCCATACCTCAGTAGTTGGTTTCATGAGTTGCCACGTTCCCCTCGTCCCTAAATTCAATCCCTGGTCATCAGCTTGCTGGTGATCAGCTTCTTTAAACATAGGCTAGTCTTCATATGAGAGTGTGTTGGCTGAGCCCGTCCTCAGAGTCATCCCAGCTTTGTAGAACTTCCCAGTCTTATGCATTTTTATAGCACCTTCCAAGGCAAGTCAACGAGCATCTTACAAAGCACTCGCTACGTGCCAGGCAAACGTTCTAAGTGCTGAGGATACAAAGAAAGGCAAAAAAATCAACCCTTGCTCTCAAAAAGCTCACAGCCCAATGCAAAAGGCAAAGTGTAAACAAGTATATGCAAGCAAATATGTGCAACAAATAGGTGTGTGTGCATGTGCGTGTGCATGTGTGTTTGTAAAATCCAAGGTCACCTTCACAGCATGATGAGGCATGAAAGTAGAAGCCATAACCAGGATGGGGCTACTGGAGCTTTGTCCCAGCGTGAAAAATTACTCAATAGCGAAAATGTTACCTGAGGATGGGAAAACGTAAAGGGCCGCTGACAAGAGCCTCTATTTGTCTATGGAAAATGGCAAGAGTGGGACTTTATAAAGTGGTACAGTAGAACCAGGGCCTAGGGGAGCTACAGTGATGTAGAGCTAGTGAAAAGGTAGTTAAGAGACGAAGAGAGAACACACACCTGCAGGGGCGTAGCTTGACCATCTCCCCGGGTTACCTGGGGAAAGGCCAGGACTGGTACAACCAAGCCAACCTAGGGTTGGAAAAGAAGGTCAAGTCCTGGCCTGGTGATCTAGTCCCCTAAGTTCAGACAGTGAGAGGCCCTTCAGGTGCTATTTCATAGCACAATTTGTCATCCAGGGAGAGAGAACAGCCCAGAGACCATAGGTAGACTTCTCCTCCTCCTTCCTTCCCATGATCAGCCTGTATAGGCCATGTGTGTGCGTGAGTGTGTGTGCATGCATGTGTGTCTATTTGAGAAGAGGGAATTAGAAGGATACACAAGAAGAAGGCAGATAGTACCTCAATACTTGCCAGAGAACTGTGCCTTCCTGTGTCCCCATATACTTCTCTTTCCTTAAAAGTTTAGTTTTTTCCTCAGTGTCCTAACTTTTCCTCAACTAGGGGAATTGAAGGATTAGGTTAAAAATTCATTAAGCTTCCCTATGAAAGGAGGGGGTGGTCATGCCACAGGTCGTGCTCCTGTAGGGAACAAGAGTTAGGTCACCTTAGGGAGAGGAAAATGCTTCTAGGCCTTGGAGCTTGCTTCAGCCTCCCAGCACATTCTACCCTAGGAGTGAGGGGTTGCTTGTACTTTAATCAGGGAAAGGCAGAAGACAGAAACAACTCCCGAACATAGCTTAGCTGGCTCTTGGACAGCAGCAAGACAGCTCTCTACTGGACTCATACTCTGGCTTTCCTGACTGTTAGTCCTTCCAGATCTTACACTCCACTGGTATATATACTTTGAGACTTCAAGGATACCTCCATATTCCCAATGACATAGAAGTAGAACCTTTACTATCATTAGTGAAGGATAATTTGCAATCCAAATATAAGTGAAGTAAAGTAAAATGAATCCCCCAGATCTCACAGGTGGGGTTAAAACCCATTTCTTCTGAATCCAATGAACTTTCACCATGTCATGCACCCTCCATTGCACCCTCTAAAGTGAACCTCTTTGAACTTAGCTAGGCTAGTTCTCAGACAAACAAACCCAATATAGGCCGATATTTGAAGCTCTAATCTCCTCAGTAAAACTTGATGAAGTTTGTGCTGCATCATCATAGCATTAATAATCACAGGAACTACAGTTACCTCACCAGCACAATGTGGCACAGAAGGATTAGTGTCTTTAAGTAAACACATTGAACCACTGAGGAATTTAATGACATGTTCCTGACCTCATGCAGAGAGATAGATTACTAGATAGAACTGGCCCTGGGTTGGTACCAATCCATAGTGTAACCAAAAGCCTTTGGATGCAACAAATGTAGGCTGACAGAATACACTGATTATTGTGATTTTTATCATATACCTCTTAGGCTTATTACCCATTGCATCCTATCATTCTTCGATGATAGTTGTACTTGAAAGTTGGCTTCAACTTTGTTGCCAATCAAAATCCAGATTTCATCAATTTTATAGGGTTCTGAGTATACTGGGTGTGGGGAAAATTTGTGAATGTTCCATGTCCACATTCTATATACAACGGTGAAAGCAATATAATTGTGCTGGCTGTTATAACTTTGATTGGTAGTTTCAGATTTATCTATTGGAATGGTGGTCCCAAGGAAATGGAAAGTGACCAATAAAGAGAACAATAAAGCTGTATCTATAAAGCACTTAAGATTTCAATCTATATATCTGGATACTTGTTCCTATGTAATCAGACTGGTTGTCGAATCAAACAAAATTATCATTAAGAAAACAAACAACTTTTGATTACTAGTAAGAATAGGGACTTCTTCATTTATTTATTTGTTTATTTATTCTTAATTTATTTCCCTTAAGGGGAATGAAAACTTTTGGACAAATTCAGCTAGAAGCATCAATACTCTTATCATTACTTTTCCTGGGTAAGCAGCACTGAGTGTTTCACTGCTGACCCTGAAAACATAGGACATCTTCAAAGATCTTGGCAAGACTCACCATTTTGTTGTCCAGCCACTGAGGACATACATAACAAGATAGCAGATACATTGACTCTATGACCTGAGCAGGACCCTCCAGTTTTTCAACCCAGCACAGCTGCATTTTACAATAGTCACCACTGCCAGAGAGGTTGCAGAACTCTGATAATTACTAGGAAAGAAATAACACAATATTCTTTGATGAGAAGATTACTTTGGGAATTTGATTGTATAATGAAGATGTTGCTTTGAAAGGTACTTCCTATTGTTCTGAATCTGAGACTCGCTAGCAAAAAAAAAAGTGTCACTTGTTTTGACAGGCTACTTAGAAAAATTCTCTGTTTATTACATTAACTGCAGCATTTTATCTGTCAAACTATGAAAGAATGTCCTATAGTTTAAAAAACAGAATAGAGCTTCAGGGGATTTTTTTTTGGCATGCTCTTGTTGCTATTGGTATTGGAAAAAAAACATACATTTTGAATGTGAAATTAGCTTTTTTGCCATGGCAGGCAGAGTGGTTCACAATGCCCCATTTTGCAGGTGCAGACCTGGAGGGTGTGTGAGGGCAAATGCTGGAGAATGATGACAGTTTGATCATGCAGCTGTTACAATCCTGAGACAGAGGAATCATCCTAAAAATGGGCTTTTGAATGTTATAGTTTTTATTTTCCATTATTTATAGACTGTGGGAGGTTACCTTATACAAAATTGATGCAAACAAGGCTCCTTTTCCAAGAAACTTATTTGGTTGTTATGTTGTTTTTTAATCAGTTTGGGCAAAAAAAACAAGGGTGGAGTGGAAATAAATGAATATGTAGGGTGACAACATATTTGGAGTCATAAGTAGGAGACCAGCTGGAACAATGATGCTTAAAGAAGGAAGCAGAGAAAACACTGTCTGCTGACCTCATCATTTAAGTGAAATTGCCCTCTCCAAAATTCCCAATGACTTCTTCAATTGCTAAATCCAGATTAATTTCTTAATCCTCAACCTCTTCATTTCTCTGCCAAATTTGACATCTCAACCCCTCTCCCTGGGTGTTCTCCATTCTGGGGCTGTTTGTGACACTGCTCTTTTGGGGTTCTCTTTCATATCTGACTGCTCCTCCTCAGTCTCTGCATGCCTTGTCAACCACATCACATGCTGGAGCCGTAGGTATACCAGAAAGCTCTTCCCTAGGGTTCCCTTTCTTCTTACTCTGTATTTTCTCACATGGTAAACTCATGGGCTTCCACGGAGTTAATTATCATCTCTATGTTGATGACTCCCTGATCAATCTATCTGGCCCTGCTTTCTCTCCTGAGTTCCAGTTCCACATCACCACCTACCTCTTAGACATTTTGAGCTGGATCTTTTAGAGACATCTCCAACTCAGCATGTCGAAAATAGAACTCATTATCCTTCCTCTAAAATGTATTCCCCTGTGGGAACAATTAGCCCCTTACTCTTTATTTTAACATATCTCTTCCAAACTTCCCTATTGATGTTGAGGGTGCCACCATCCTTGCAGCCACTGAAATTTGTAACCATGGTGCCACCCTTGACACCTCATTCTCACTCACACCCTGCACTTCTGATCAGTGGCCAGATCTTGTGTCTGCCTCCACAATATCTCTTGCATCTATCCCCTTCTCTTCATCCACACAACCACCACTCCAGTGAGGAGCTCGTCATTGCTCACTGACTTTTACAATGGTCTCCCACCCACCATGACTCTCAGCATTCCAATTCACCTGGTACACACTGCTAGGTCTGACATTTGCTACTCCCTTTCTCAATAAGCTCCAGCACCTCTGTCTTACTTCTAACATCAAATATAATCTCTTTTGTTTAATATTTAAAGTCCTTCACAACTTGGCCTCAACTTATCTTTCTAGCCTTTTCACACATCACTCCACCTTCATATATTCTATGTTTCAGTCGAACTGCACTTTTTAACTATTCTTCATAGATGATAAACCATTTCTCATTGTCTTGCCTTTCCGGTGTCTGCTCCACAGGCCTGGAATGATACGTGCCTCTGTTCTCTCCTTACTTCCATCTCAGAATCCCTACTGTCCGTTACAGAGTACAGAATCCCACAGTCCTTTAAGATTCAGCTCATGCACTGCCCTTTCCACAAGGCTTTTCCTGATGTTCCCAGCTGCTAGAGCCACAACCCTGACAAAATCTCCTTATATAAATTTTGTAGTTTTTTTTAAATAAATCTAAATATGTACATTTCTATCCCTAAAAAAATGTAACACCCCCCGCTTAGGGTGGTGACGTTTTCACTTTTGTACTTATATCATCATGATCTAGCATAGTGTTTAGCACATAAGAAACACTTAATCAATTTATGAACTTTGGTTAATTGTGCAAGACACCCAACATTGTTCCTAAAAGTGCAGTCCAGTGAAGCCAAACTCTCTTCCGTGTGCAGTTCTTTTTATTTAGGCCTACTTGGTAGCACTAGAATACAGAAACTCTATCTACTCCAGGATTAAGATTCTATAATTTGAAAAGAAACTGAGTTAAGAATTTGGCAAAGGGAAGATTTATTCCAAACAAGGGAAAGGAAAGTAAAATAACATGAGAGAACAAAATTGTGGTCAGTTGTGAATTTGGGAGCCATATTTGATCTAAAACTAGAGAATTTGAGTTTATTCATTTGAAAAATTATTATTACATGTAACTATTGGTTAAGAGTTTGGAGAAGAACTAACTATAGATAGATCAATACCCGGGGTTTCCCACCGAGAGCAGATTGTCTAATCAGCTAAGGATTTTCAGTCCAGTACCTCATTTGGCAGAGTAGTGTTAAGAATGAGGCCCCATTTAAAGGCCTGAGAGCAGAGGTGTGCTGGAGACTCCTGAGAGGCAATTGTTAAATTTTCAAGGTGAACATTTACACCTCAGAAATTCACAAAAACTACAAATGAGGGCTTAATTTATCGTTTTGTTGATTGTCTAAACTGAAGAAAGTGATGGAGAAAATGTTACTAATGCAGGTTAATCTTAAAAGTATGTCATGAGGTACGTTGTTCCACCCTTGGGTTGTTAAACATTTACCAGCACACCCCTCCCTGCCTGGAAGTGAATCCGATTTTAAAGGTCTTTCTGTTTGGTTGGAATGCTTCTGAAGGTACAAACTTTAAAATCCAGATAACTATGGGGTCATATGGTCTCAGACTTCCTAAAGCCAACAGTGCTTAGCATTGTGAGCTTTCAAGCCTTTCTTCAAATAACTAACAAGGCAAAAAGAGAAAGAAATTGACAGAGGCCAGTTTTTGTTAAATAAAAAATTCACTGTGTGTCCTTTCATCTACTATGTAACAGATGTTGATAAGTTTACCACTTAACTCTACCTTAAATTACCATATGAAAAATTGTGGAAGTAAATAATTTCCCTAAAGATCCTTATAGCGTAATCATCTAACCACCCTGGGAACAATTAACCACTTATCCTTCATTTTCACACACCTAAGGACTAACTAAACTCACACAAATGGAAGATGCACAGAGAGAGAGAGAGAGAGAATTAAAAAAAAATCATTTGTTATAAATTTCTCTTACTTATTCTACCCCGTCCCCAAAACCTAAAGCATCATTATTATCATTGGTCCTAATTGCTGTTATTTGAACCAATTATTTCATTGGTTTAAGAAATTCCTGGTGAGGAAATTGTTTCTACCAATGCAAGTAGACACATGATCTGCAACTTAGAGACAGAAAGAGTTTTCTAAGGTTACTGAGTGACCAAGTGATTTGCCCAGGGCCACACAGTCACTATAGACCAGAAGCAAGACTTGAATCCAGATCTTGCTAACTCTGAGCTGGTTACCTATCACCTGTGCCTATCAAGTTGCCATTTCTGTTATTATTAGTGGTTAATAGTTATTTGATAGTTAATTAAATTAAAATTAAGAGTTATGTCAAAATTTATATTTGTATTATGCTTTAAGGTTTACACAGTACTTTCCTCACAACTCTGTGAAGTGATCTAGTTAACATTATTAACATTTATATACTTCTTTAACATTTTGTAAGGCAAGCACTCTACAAATGTTATCCCATTTGATCCTCACAGCAAGCCTGAGAGGTGGGTTACTATTATTATCCCCATTTTGCAGATGAGGAAACTGAGGCAAACAGAACTTAAGTGACTTAACCAGGGTCACAAAGGTCTGACGCCAGGCTCGAATTTAGGTCTTCCTGACTTGAAGTCCGCTATGCCATTTGGCTACCTCTGATAATTATATGCAAATATTATTATATTCATTTTACAGACAAAGAAACTGTAGTCCAGATAATTGAAATGACTTTAGCACAGCAGCTAGCACATAGCAGGCACTTAATAAATATTTTTGGACTGACTGGTTTGACTGACTTGCACAGGTTCACACAAGTAGCAGGCGTCTGAGTAAGCTTCAATCTTATTCTTCTGTCAGTAGGAACTTTATGTCCCACCTCTTTTATTAAGGTAGAGACCAGTCTTGGGGGTCAAGTGGAACAACCACTCCCCAGAAGTAGGAGGATAGAGCTTAGTCAAGTGATTATCAGATTTGGGGAAGATGTTTACTTTTGATTTTGTAATAATTACACCTCCATCCCCTCCTAAAACTGATATATGGTGAATGAAAATAAATTTTGTAATAAATGGAGATGCCTAAAGATATTGCATGATTAAGATTTGAAATGGCTGATACAGTGGAAATATCATTTGGGATCCTATGTAGCTGTGACATCTGAATCCAGTCCTGCCTTAGTAACTGACTAGGGGTTCTCTAGCATAGAATCACTGGATTTAAAAATATCTGTCAAGGTTCACTTAGGCCTTTGCCCAAAGAATGAATTCCTTATCCAATGTGTCCAATCATTTGGCTCTGCTCAAACACCAGCAATTAATAACAAGGATTATGCCGATGAGTGTATTGAACCAAAACTGTCACCCTTTAACTTCTATTCATTGGTTATCGAGCTGCCCTTTGGGCCCACACAGCATCAGTCACACCCTTCAAACAGAGAGTCCTTCCTATTGAAGACAGCTATCATCACCCTCTCCCCTTAACCCAGAACTTTTTTTCTCCAGACTGACACCTCCAAGCATCTCTTGTACAATATGGTTTTGAATCCCTGTACCATTCTGGCAGCTGGTGGCCCTCTCCTAGTTCTGGTTTTGTCTCTCAGAAGAGAACCCAGTGGTGACAAATGTGGAATCACTAGTGCAGAGGATACTAAAGCTCTCGCCTGTTTTGTCTGGGCATGACATTTCTATTAATGAAGCCTGGGGTGGCATTAACTTTTAGGCAGCTAAAATCACATTGTTGAGTCATAAAGACATTACAATACACCATAATCTCCATTTTTTTTTCAGCGGAACTGTTTTTAATTCATGTTTTCCATATCATGGCATTGTGTGGTGGATTTTTTTAAACTCATGTTGGACTTTATATTTATCCATACTAAATATTATTTTATTAAATTCAGCCCCAAATTATAGCCTGCCAAGCTCTTTTTAAATTCTGTGTCCATCATTGAAAGTACTAGCTATCAGAGGAGCAGTATGGAGTGGCAAATAACAACAACAGCGTGCATTTATATGGTATGTTAAGGTTTGCAAAGCACTTTGCAAATATTATCTTGTTTTAGCCTAGCAAGGACCCTGATAGATTGGTGCTACTATTATCCCCATTTTGTAGATGCATAAACTGGGGTTAAGTGACTTGCTCTGGGTTAAACAGATAATAAGGGTCAGAGACCAGGTTTGACCTCAGACGTTCCAGACTATAGATCTAGCAGCTGTCTAGATAAATAGAACTGGCTTCAGAGTCAAGAAGGCATGGGTTCAAGTCCTGACTTTGTGGTTCACATACTGATTTTGTGAACCTTGGCAAGTCACTTAATCATACATTGTCCTCCAAACAGCCCTAAATCTAAAACAGAATTTCTTACTTTGTGTGTGTGTCATGGACCCCTTGGCAAACTCATAAATTGTACAGAGCCCTTCTCAGCATGGTGCTTTTAAATGTATAAAATAAAATACATAGGATTTTCAAGAAAATCATTTATATTAAAATAAAGATTTTTTCCCATCCAAGTCACAGACCCCCTGAAATCTATCCATGGACCTGTTTGGGGTCTTGGACTCCAGCTTGAGAACCCTTGCTCCAGGCCTAGCACTATCCACTGTGCCACCTTGCTGCCCTAGGTGCTGCATAAATGTTAGCTATTATCATGATGAGGATGAGGATGATAATGTCCAGGTTCTCATTATCACCGCCTTGGTACAAAAGCCTCCTGAAATGTTTTTTCCCTCTGCTCTGCCACTTTTTAATACATCTTTCACACTGCTGCTGCTACCATAATACTCCTAATGCATCAATTTGGTCATATTCCTTTTTTTGCTTAAAATTTACAGTGGCTCCCTAATGCTTACTAAGTGACATTTGGGATTCTTTTCCTGATATCCAGGGTCCTCCACACTCTGGTACCATCCTGCCTTTCCAGGCTTCTCTCATATTATTCTCCTCTCCATGGCTCTGATAAACTGAATTGCTTCCACACATACCCTGAACTTTCATGCTTTCCCCATGTTGTTCACTCTGCCTAGGACGTTTTCATCCTCCTTTATCACATGATGAATTTCTGCCCATCCTTTAGAGCCTAATTCAAATACTTCCTCTACCATAAAGCTTTCCTTAATTCTCCTATTGAGAGTTACTTTCCCTTTGAACATCACATAGATTTTGTTGTGCAGTTCCTCCATGCACTTATGTAATAGCAAGTCATCTTGTTATCTTTGTTTCTGTCTTATCTTCTTGCTAGGCTATAAACTCCGTGACAGCAGGGACTGCATTTTATTTAAACTTTATGCCTCCTCCAGATCCTGAAACAGTGTTTTGCCAACAGTAGGTACATAATAAATATTTGAAAGATTAGTATTATTAATAGAAGAAAAATAACAAGGATCCATTACATCTACAAGATACCTCCTCAGAGCACTTTTGGGTATGTTGGGTCATATATGTATATTTAAGCTGACCCATCCAAGATTGTGTAAGGAGACAATGACACCGTCTTGGCTAGGACCCAATTTCCTTTTCCCATTCTGACATTTAGCCTTAGAATCACGGAACTTAGAGTGTTGGAACTGGGAGGGATTTTATAAGTCACCTAGTCCACTCCTTTCATTTACAGGTGAGGAAACTGAGGAAGAAAGAAGTTATTTTCCTGAGATCACATGATGAAAGGTAGAACTAAGATTAGAAACTGGCCCCCTGACTCCCCATCTAGTATTCTCTCTGGTTATTTTAAAGGAAAGTCTGTTTTCCTTTCAAGCTTATGTCGAATCTTTAGGTTCAAAGGAGGTTGGTAGAATGGCCACTTTTACTAAAAAGTTGTCAGACACATAAATTTTTTTTAAAAAAATACACTGGAAAAAAATATACTGGAAAACCCTAACCCGCAAACACCCAGAACTCAAAGAGCCTGAGCTGAGCAGCCCAAACACTAATGCCTAGATGTGATACTGCAATCCCATAAAGTTCCTGCCATTTACTGCAGATCTGTGTATTCTGTGTTCCCCAATCTGTAAAGAAGGAATCAAGTTCAGGTTTGTGTAAGCTTCTCCAACAGCCCAGCAGGCTATGGCTCAGCTAAGCCATTGGATTCGGCTCATTATTCTGTTCCATTCCATTCGACTCAGCAAACATTTAGGAACCTTTTATGAGCAAAGCATTAAAGGTGAGATGCCTTATTGCACCTGATAAAAGCAAGCATGCTTTTCTGCGCAAAGACAACTAAGGGACAGGCAGAGAACAGACAAGTAAACCATGTGGGATTGGGAAATGACCCTTTAAAAGCCTCAGATTACCAGATCCTTGGAATACCCCCTTCACTCTCCTTTCCTTTTAAAGGAATCTGCTTTGCTTTTTCAAGATTATACCTGATCATGATCTTCAAAGGGAGAATTGTTAGAATGATGAAGTAGAACAAATGTGCTTCTGGGGAAAGAGAAGAAGAAAAGAAGGGTAGAAGAGGGTTTGCTGTGTTGGCATGCTCACATTCCCCTCAAGAGAAGTTGAAAAGGGGAGATCTAAACACAGGGAGTAAAGAAATGCTCTTTTCGGCTGAGAAGAAAATCTGGAATTAGAAGTGGGAAAAGCAGGTGATTCAGTAAAGGGCAAATGCATCATGGAAATCAGCATGAGCCACTTCAATCCATGATTCTCAAAATGCCAAGCTTGTTCACAGGTGACCATTGTGTAAGTTGTAGCCTTTGCAGAGGGCCCACCCTGGTCTTGTCAGATATTTATACAAATTACTTCTTTGGATGTGAGTCTTATCCATTGTACCCATGGAAACAAGGATACCAGAGCGTTGCTCTGAAGGACCTGGGCAGGCAGCCTTTTCCCCTACAGAGTTCATTAGGTAAGGCCCAAAGTGGGGTGAGGGAGCAAAGCAGAGAGAAAAAGAATGATAACGCTTGCCAATACCATTCTGCCACTTAGGGGCTGGCTAAATCCCACATTTTAGCCACGTTCCAACAACTGAGGATCTCTGTCTCTGACCTTGATAAATTCCTTGATAAAGCTGTATTTACCAGGAGCTTCCCATATCACCTGAGCCCTCCCAGCCTTTAATGTATAAACTGCTTCTCCATCCATCCCCATTTATTATCCTGTCTGTAACTAGACATTGCCGCCAGAATGCATCCCCTGCGGAAACTAGGCCTTCCCACAGCAGGATCTGACAAATCCACTTCAATGGGGCACCATGCAGGTTTGTAAAGAAGCAGGGATGCCTAATATCTCTCCCTGTGACATCTGGAGAAGGACAAGTAAAGACCAGCTACATCCATGGGCTGCCACTCAGAGAGTAGCTTGAGAGTCGATTCACTTGTCCAAACCTCGTAGGTTGCTCTTATGAAGGTACATGGGAGTTATCTCCTCCTGTTCAGGGCAGAGTGTTCCCTTTACTCTTGAAAGCCAAATTGCTTTCAGTCCTTGGGACCCTTTCATTACCTTTTGAACAAGCTGGTGCTGATTTGCAGAATGTGTGTTCTGCATAGCCTCTCAGTCCTTTCACACCTGCCCCCTCAGTTCTCCATGAAGTATGAAAGAGGGTTAATGCTGCTGTTTGCCAGAAGAAACTATCTTTTAAAGTTATTACTTTGTTCAGTGATTACGGTAAGAGGACACACTGCTTAAAATATTACTTGATGCTCTTGGGGGGAAGGTAGATCAAGAAAAGTACCTGCATCTGATCAGTGGAAAGTAGAGAGGGGTGAACGTTTTCTAAAACACTAGAGGGCAGGACAGTACACGTCCATGGGAGAGTTAGTCTTCACTGCCCAGCTACCGGTGTTGTGGCAGCTGGTTTCTTGCTCCCTGTGCCTATAACATTGCTGAGTCTGGCTTTTATACCTGGGTGTTAAATAATGGGCACCACCAGCAGACAAAAAAGAGCCGGAGTGTTTGATTTCCTTTGGTGGGCAGAGGTTGGTCAGTCCCCCTGATGCTTTGCCTGATCTCGTCCCTGTGACTTACAGCAAATTTCAGCATCCAGCTAAATTGGTGCTACAGTTGGCCAGGAGTCAAGATCCCCTCTCTCTGCCTCAAGCCTCTGTCATGAATGCCTGCTTTTGCAGTTGGTTAAGCTGGACATAAAAACAAGCAAACTTTTTCATACCTTTAAAGCATAGCTTCTCTAACCGCATTAAAACATTTGCCAGATATACCAAAAAGATCACTTTCATCTGAAGATATTTTGAATGCTCTGGTTTCGTGACTGGACTAACTATGCTTTAGATCCTGGCTTCATATTTTGCAAGTTACTTGGATCCCAAGATGAACAGGTGAGCTCTTTGTAGCTCAGAAAACTTCTCAGCCTGTTTTCTCTTCAGCTGATCACTCAGTGTGCAGCTCTAATCTTTCTTTGGCATTTGGACGTCTCTCCTTCGCTTACCCAGTTAAGTTAGGATCTCATTTTTTCTTAGGTATATTAGGCCATAATCACCTGATAAGAGGATGTATAGAATGGACTCTTTTACTAAAAAGTTGTCACACATATAATTAAAAAAACTTCGCCTAAATCTTAAAGCCTACTAAATCCTCTATGTACAAAGCTACAGAATACAGTTTCTGTTGGAAAGATATTTGAAACAAAGTATAATTGGATGTGGTCAGGGATGACAAGCATTCTGGTTTGGCTTAAGTGTAGGCTACATGTAAATAATGAGAGACAAAGCAATAGTGGTGAGATTAGGATACAATGTTGGAGCACCTTAATTTTAATACTAGAGATTTCAAATTTGATCTCTTCTACAAAGGAGAGCTATTAAAGCTTCTTGATACAATTACATGATAAAAGCTGGGCTTTAAGTATCCTGTATTCCAAATTTACTCATCCAGTCTGTGTGGCAATGGTGCCCCCCTCCCCACTAGTGTCTTGAGCCGACCTTAATAATTCATCACATGTGTAACATCACAGATAAGCAGGTTCAGGGACCACTCAGGTATGGTTGTTGTTAGATGGTTCAATGGATCGAGCAGAAGGTCTAGCATCAGGAAGACTCCTCTTTCTGGGTTTAAATCTGGCCTCAGATATTCACTAGCTATGTGACCCTGGGCAAGTCACTTAACCCTGTTTGTCTCAGCTTCCTCATCTGTAAAATGATCTGGAGAAGGAAATGGCAAACCACTCCAGTATCTTTGCCAAGAAAGCCCTAAATAAGGTCATAAAGAGTCAGCTATGACTGAAAATGACTGAAGAAAAACAACTCCCAAATTTACTCATCCATTCTGTGTGGCAATGATGCACCTCTAGTGTGTTGAGTAGACCTTGGTCATTCATCGCATGTGTCAGAACACAAATAAGCAAGTTCAGGGACCATTCCGGTATAGTTAGAGCCATTCCTACGTGTGTTAGGAGTGACTGAATGACTATGCATGTTCCCTGGTAATACTCCTGTTACTAACAGGTGCAAAGTTCCCAGAGAGCCAGTACAAGTCTAACAGTTGGTATATATATCCTGGGTGGCAGTGATTAGTCTCCTTCCAGAATAATCCTAGGAGTGCCCATCCCCTAAGACACACAATATCCTTTCCAGTATAGGGTATCCACAAACCCACAGTGAGATAAAATCAATGTCCCAGGGATATCTCCTATTTGTAGACGTGTATCTCTTCCATAATACTTTAGTTGGTGCTCAACCTCACAGGGTCACATGTTTAAATCTAAAAGGGCCTTTAGAGGTAATCTAGTCATTGCCTCTTATTTTATAGATGAGGAAATCGGCACCAGAAACTAGACTTGCCTAAGCTCATAAAAATAGTCAGTGACAGAACTGAGATCGGAAAACTGACCTTCTCCTTCCAGATCCCTTGGTCTGTCTACAGTATGACGCATCTTCTTGCTGCAAACCAGTGGGGTAAATAAAACTCAATATTTGAGCCTATTCAATTCAACAGTGAACATAAATTAACCATCTAAAATGTGGAAGGTACCATGTGAGGTGCTGAGTGTACAAAGATGAAATGAGTCAAAGACTGCCCAACCAGAGCATAGAATCTGATTAGTGTGGGGGGGTTGGAGGGGGGGTGGGAGAAGGAAGTATGATAACTATAAATAAGCATGATACAAGATAAATTATTATAGTGGCAAAGGAGAGATCCAGAAAAAAATGCTCTGAGGCTGTTTGAACCTAGCAGCATTTATCCATCCATCCATCTATCTATCTATCTATCTATCTATCTATCTATCTATCTATCTATCTATCTATTTATTGATTTATTTTTGTGGCATCAAAGAATTGGGAAGAAAGTGGATTCTCTCAAATGGGTAAAGACTAAACAAACTGTGATATAGGAATGTGGTAGAATAGTCTTGTTCAATAAGCAATTACAAATATGACAAATTCAGAGAAGCATGGAAAGATTTGTATGAATTGATGTTCACAAGACAGAAGGGACAAAAATAACGACTGAGATAATTTAAATGAAAAGGTCACTAAAAGAAAACCAAACTCTTAGTAATTAAAATCATCAGTCTTGGTCCTGGAGAACAGATAATGGAACCTGTTTCCTTCCTCTTAGCAGAGAAGTGGGACTCTAAGGATATTTCATAAACAATATTGTCATTATAGCAATTGTCTTTACTGCTTTTTTTGTTGCAAGGAAGGAGCCCCTAACTCCCAGGGTTTTGTTGTAAGGGTCAAATGAAATTGTATTTGTAAGGCACTTAGTATCTATGGTGCCTGGCACAAGTAGGCACTATATAAATGCTAGCTATTATTATTTCTTTCTGTGATCTTGCTCACATAACTGACCCTGTGTTCAAGGCCATTAAAAGGTCCTTTAAAACTCCAAAAAACTTTAGGTGAGATTTTTATGTACATTCAGTCTGCCTTTTCAGAAGAAGCTCCTGAATAATTGCCATCCCTTACTTCCCCATAATGTTGTTTTGCCCCTATTTTATTCTAATTCCTTTTTTAGACCTATGGTCCTGGTATGATGCATCCTCCCTGTGGTTATTTAGGCAATTAGGTGGTACAGTGGATAGAGCACTGCTTTATCTTCCAGAAAAACATCAGCATTTGACCAGCTGCCCCCATAAGTCACTACAGAGGGGAGTAGATTCTGTTAATTCAAGGGAGTATCTATGGGCTATACTCTGCCTGGGACTGTCTGTAAAGTGCAGTCTGACCTTAGAACCTCTTACTGGTCCCCATCTCAATTAAATCTGGGTGGAGTTTCACTCAACACTATAAACTTACCTAGTTGACCCTTGTGCCAGTGTAGACTTGCTCCCTCCAGTATTCACAGTTCTAATTCCTCTTTTCTGCTCCTTCCTGCCTTTTCTGCTTTCTACGTCCACCCCCTCTAATAAGCAGATATCCTTCCCAAATCTTTTGTATAAAACACTTTATTGTAATAGGCTTTTGCATGAGTCCTTCAGGAAATGATTGCAATAAATTTAAAACACCCTGGCCTTAAGAGAGTTTTATAAAAAAAATATTTTTCTATGTATTTCCAAAAGTAGAATAAATTTTACCAGTTTTCTCTTTCTTCTTTCTCATTGTGACATAACCCCTGACTAGATCTCTCATAACTAAAAGACAGGAAGCACAAAGGGAAAAAAGATTCAGGGTGGGGGGAGGGGGTCTGCACAATCCACAAACTCTACCACTGTACAATTTTTAAAAACCCACTCTGATGAGCAGAAATGTCAGATTATACTTCCAACTTCAAATAGGGCCCATTTTCCCTAAAAACTGAATTTTTAAAATTATGGATATCTTTCTCTTTCTATGATAGTTTCAGAGATACACCCACATTTCAGAGAGAGCAGAGATTTAAAAACAATTAGTAATTGAAAGTTATAAGGGTTTTTGTTTAGGAGTAAGAGTTATTAATACAGTAGCATAACTGATGCAAGCAATCCACAAATCAATTAACAAGTATTTGTTAAGAATTTAGACAGCTAGGTGGTGTAGTGAGTGGAGCATCAGGCCTGAAGTCTAGAAGACCTGAATTCATATGCGGCCTCAGACACTTACTAGATGTATGACCCCAGGCAAGTCATTTTACCTTATTTGTCTCAGTTTCTTAATCTGTAAAATGAGCTGGCACTGTGCAAGGTACTGGAAACAAACAAAACGTGCAAGGCACTGTGCTAGGTAATGGAAATTTAAAGACAAAGGTAACATAGTCCCTGCCCTTAAGGAGTTTATGTTTCAATGTGGGAGGTGGGAGCATAGGCACACACTCACACGCATACACATTTACATAGGTGAGATCCAAAAGGAATACAAGTTCATTTTAGAAAGGATTACATCTGTAGGTAAGGGGATCAGGAAAGACTTACTTTAGAAGGTAACGCTTAAATTGAGTCTTAAAGGGAATTATAGATTCCAAAGGGCAGTGGTGAGGAAGTAAAGCATTCCACACCTACGAGATAGTCTGAGCAAAGGCAGACAGGTTGGATGTGTGGAACAGTGGGCAGGCCAGGATGGCTGGATCTCAGAGTATAAGGAGGGAAATGATGTATAAACAGAATGCAAATGTAGGAAAAGACTTGAGGGTGAAGAGATTTAAACATCAAAGTTTTTATTTAATCATAGAGGCAATAGAAAGATACTAGAGTTTGGGGAAATGGAGATTGCTATAGTCAGACCTACTCTTCAGGAAAATCACTTAGTAACAGCTGCATTAAATAAGGTTTGAGTCAAGTAACTTTCAGTTAAACAAACACTTAATAAAGGCTTACTTCGTGCCAGGCGTTGGGACAATGTCTCCCATTTCTCTGGTGATTTAATATTTACTAGGAGATTTTCTCCAACCACCCTGTGAAGCAGGTGGAACAAGTATTTTGAATTCCCATTTCACAGCCCAGGCTTGGTGAGGTCAATTAATTTGTTCCAGGACAAACAGCAGCTATACATCAAGAATTTGAACACAAGGCCCTTGAACCCAAGGCTAGTGTGCTTTTTGCACATTCTCCTTAGAGAATGCATCAGTATTTTCAAGAAGCTACTTAAGTACCTTCTCCTCTGCAAAGCTTTTCCTGGTGCCCCCACATGCTAGTGCCATCTTCCTCAGGCTACTGTTTATTTGTGTTTATTCACATATGAATGTTTTTATATATTTATTCCATATATTCTTATCTATGTATATGTCGTCTCCTCTAACAGAATGTAAGACTAGAGTAGGCTTTGTTTCATTTTTCAGTCTTTGTATCTCTAGCACTTGGCACAGCACTTGGCACATAGTCAGTTACTAAATGATTGTTGATTGATTATACTGCGTGCATACTATACGAGTATGGTGTGCCATTCTCTCAAAAATGAGAAAGAAAAATTCCTCTGCTTCCTCTTTGTATCTTCTGGATCCAAGACTGACTTTCTTTCTATTTCATTATGCTTTTTCCCATCTGTCTCTGACAACAAATAAAGTGGTAAGTATCAAAGTAACCGAGCAATGTATTGGACCAGTACAAAGCACTCGGGAGTACTCTTTTTTGAGAATTTGAAGTACACAGCTTATCCAAATACTTACCCTATGGACAGTCTTCCATGATATGGAAGTAGCTTTGTGTAAAGAGCCCTTCTTTGCAGCACTGTTTACTATATGGATTATGTGGAACAGGTCTTAGGAGATCTGGGCTCTAGTCCTGGTTCTGCTGCTGGCTAGCTGTGGGACTTTGGCAAGTCATTTAACCTAATTGCAAAATCTGGGGGCTTGTGGTCAGCCCTCCTCGTCCTTGACATTTCTGCAGCTTTTAAAAATTGTTGTCCCTCCTGCCCTTCTGGATATTCTCCAAGAGCACCAGAAATTCTCTTGGTTCACCTCCTACCTCTTTGACTACTATTTATTGTGTCCTTAGCCTTTCGCGGATCTCTTTGTGTGACTATTCCACAAATCCATCCTTGACCTTATTTTCTCTATTGACTATTTAGTTTGCTTTTATGTTTCCCATTTTATGAATCTCTACCTTCAGTATTTCCAGTATTTAGCTCTGTGAAAATCTATTCTGAGTCCCAATCTCCCTTCAGAGATCCAGACTTGTATTGCCAGATGTGCCAACACTCTATCTTTACCTAAATATCACTTTGGCATGTCAAACTCAAAATGGGGCTCATGATCTTTCCCCCTAACCTTATTCCTCTTTCTAACTTTATTAGCTCTGTCTATGGTGTCTATGGCTCCACAATTCACCCAGTCTGCTGTTTTCTTGAACTAAATCTTGACTCTTCCTTCTCACTCATCTATCATATCCCTGGTTACCTCTGCGGCATCTTTATTTTCTCATTTCCCTCTATTTTTTGTCCTACTACAAGTCCTTATCATCACTGACCTCGACTTTCAAAGTAATCTCCACACAAATTTTCTCACTCCCATCTTCTCCTTCCAATCTATCCTTCATAACACTGCTGAAATCTAATTTCTTATGCATATATCTTGTCATTTCACTGCTGCTCAAATGTTGCCTTTCAGATAAACTATGAAGTCTACAGCCTGACATTTAAGGTCTTCCACAGTCAGATACCCCTTGCCTTGGCCCATACCATTCTCCTCTACACATTTCATATTCCAACCAACCCAGACTACATCCTCTGCCCCTCAAATACAGACTCTACTTACACACCTCTGTAATTTTTTTCATAGCATTCCCAATGCCTGGAATAGCCTCTGGCTCCATCTTTGCCTACCTTTAAAGCCCAGTTCAAATGCCACCTCTTCTGGCAAGCCTTCCTTGATTATCTCTCCTCCTTTGCTTTGTAACTCCACCATAATGCTATCCTATAATATCTTCTTTGGTTGTTTGGTCGTTTTGGCCGTGTCTGACCCTTTGTGATCCTATTCGGGATTTACTTCGCAAAGATATTGGAGTGGTTTGCCATTTCCTTCTCCAATTGATCCAGTGGATCCATTTTGTCAGGCAGTCAGAGGTTAAGAGACTTGCCCAGGGTCACACAGTAGGAAATATCTGAGGCTGGATTTGAACTCAGGTCTTCCTGACTCCAGGCCCAGTGCTCAATCTAATGAGTCATCGGCTGCCTCATGATATCTTGTATTATAGCTATTTGTGTATTTATTGTTATTATTGTGTTGTATTAAGTTATGCACTTTTGTTTAGCACCTGGAACTGATAAAGATTTAGGTTCCAGGTTTGGGGCCTGTTAGCCTCACCATGTCCTAGGGAAATATTCTATGTACATACCCACCTTCAGCCATTTTCTCAAAAACACATGCTATTTGTCACAAAGGGGATTGGTTACATAGGTGTCTAAAGCATTTCATCATTAGGCAGCATAGTGGATAGAATTTTGGACCTGGGTTCGAATCCTGCCTCTGGTACTTAGCTGTATGACCCTGGGCAAGTCACTTCATAGCCTCAGTTTCATCATCTATAAAAATGGGGATAATAATAGCACCTATCTCATAACATAATTGTGAGGGTTCAATAAAATATCATATATTGCTTTGTAAACTTGAAAATGCTATATAATTCTTAGCTGCCATTATTATTTCTATTACTGGCAAAATAATTGAGCATGAATATCCTGTTAGTAGTTCAGTAGCTTACACCCATTTTAAAGGACGGTGCATCTTTGAAACCATAAGAGTAAATCTGCATGTCCATTTCAGTTTCTCTCTCTCTCTGTCTCTCTGTCTCTCTGTCTCTCTGTCTCTCTGTCTCTCTCTCGCGCGCTCTCTCTCTCTCTCTCACACACACACACACACACACACACACACACAAACATACACACATATGTTATAAGGAGCCTTCCTGCCAAACTTTAGAAAGGCACAGGCCAGAAATCCCATAACCTGAATTAATTCTTTCCTCTTAGTGATTTAATTTTGGCCCTTCCTTCCCCCAGTTTAATTCCTTCCTTCCTCCCTCTGTGACATCACACCCCACAGAGGTGTGAATGAGGCTTGGTTGCTGCTTTTGCTCTTAGCAAGATTTCTAGTCTGGTTACCTTGATATTTGCAGCTAGTGTAGAGAAGGGGAACAGCGGGGTTGCTCCTTGTACTGAAGAACCTAATCCTATTATGCCTACCTGGAATCTTTAAAGTGGGGGGGATGGACAGAGGTGACTCAATTGACTTTTAAATCCTTAAGGGTCCTTCTTCCAAAATCCCCATGTGTAAGTCAAGTAGTAGATTAGGCTCCCTGCTAAGAAGGCCCTGGCTGCATTAGAGACCTTTCTAATTGAGCCTTGTCCTATAGGTATATCCCCATATGGGGCCTGCACCTTCCAGTTCCCACCATGTCACATGAGATTGGCATGTGATTATGTCTCTCATTGGTGATCCATGGCAGGGCCTAAATGTGGATACTTCTTACCCGATCTCAGATCCTGTGGCTTATTCTTGATCCCCTAATGGAGGATGAGCTAGGAAATGCAAATCTAGCTGGATTAAGTACCATAGCTTTTGATTTGTATTGAAATCATTGAAAAAAATAATGAGATCTAAAGTGTACTCTTGCATATACAATTCTTCATCTGTCACCGCACTCATAAAATCTGTATTAAAATGTGTCTTAACCCTATTTTCTATTATGGGATGTTTTGATTCACCTTTAGTCATATAAAGGTTTTAAAAACATTTTATTACTATCTTTGTTTTTTATATTACAACAACAGTCAGACTAACCCAACGGATAGAACAATAGAGTCTTTGTCAAATTTGACATTTATAGTTATCTGGCCTTTGGATTCAGTGTTGGTCATTGCATTTATTCTGAATTCAGCTGCCATGTTGTTCTCCTGGTTCTACCCACTCCACTCTGCATCAATTCATATTAGTCTTCTTGTGTTTCTTTGAATTCTTTATGTTCATCATTTCTCATGGTTCTGTAATACTCCATTGTATTCATTATCATAACTCAGAAAATAGTGATTGCTATTTCCCATCACACAGAAAATACGATGCCACACAATGCCCGGTCCTCTGAAATTCCTAAGAGATCATCCTCTTGCTTTTCCTTCTCCCTTTCTGTCAGTATCTTCGCTCTGTTTGTTATTTTCCATTTATCCTACAAATAGCTTGTTTGTTCACCCATTCCTAAGTTGCTGGGCAGCCGCTTGTTCCCAATTCTTTTCTTACCACAAAAAAAGTGCTTGCTGATTTCACAGATGGTTGAGCTGCTTAACTAAGCACCTGAACAAAAGATGATCTTATCACCTTCCAATTCTGATGGGTGATCTAGTGCATAGACCATTGGACCCGGAGTCAGGAAGACCAGACTTTATATCTGTCCCCTAGCTCTGTAACCCTGGGCAAGTCAGTTTCCTCATCTATAAAATGGAATAATAATAGCACCTACCACCCAGGGTTATCATGAAGATAGAATGAGAGAATATTTGTAAAGTACTTGGCAAACCTTAAGATGGTATATGGCTTCTAGTAGAGTTATTATTGTTAATAAATTATTAAATTTATTTTCTTTTCACTTGAGGGTGCATTTCTTTTTTCTGTCTCTGAATTGGGCTTATCATCTTTCTCAAATCATCATTTAATATTCCTTGTTCATTCCTCCTTGAGTCTCCTTCATACTCCTTTCTCCTCCCCTCTGAATAATTCTATTTGCCCCCTTCTCAGAAGTGAAGGGAAATAGTGGGGGTTTTAGAACCATTTCGACCCCTTAATTCAAATAATGATCATCATTACTTTTATTATTACCCCATACTGAAAGAGTAACAAAGGATCCCAAAGAATTAGGGTTGAGCAAATACACATCTAGTTAATTATCTCAATTACATTTTGTGCTATTTCAAGTTTTTAATCGATAAAGAAAGAATCTCTATATCCTGAAGTAATCAGCAGTGTCACACGGGAGGTGACTTTCCATGCCGTAGCCTGAGTATGGAGCCAGGAAGACCTGTATTCAAATCCCACTTCTCAGACACTTACTAGCTGTGTAACCCTGGGTAAGACATCTCACTTCTGAGTGCTGAAAAATGAAGGGGCAGGAAGTGAAGGCCTCTCAGGTCACTTCCAGCATGAAATCTAGGATTCTATGGCCCTGGGTATTTTCTTTTCTAAGACAAAGGAAGAGAAGAAGCTGAGGTTTTTTTTTTTCTTTTTCATTTGATTTATTTAATTTCCTTCCACCAACAAGCGTATTTACTTCAACGGTTCTTTTAGGAATTGTAATGGCATAAATCTCTCCTTCTGTTGATTTCAATTTAATGAGAAGACATTCCCAACCACTTTACTGGCCTGTAAATCTATTTCCATAAACAGCATATTTCAGTCCACTCAGATTTTTTTTAAATGTGTTCTTTCCCTTTATCACTTCCTTTCTGCTCCCCCCTCTCAGGCCTGGCCAGAGGACTGTAGATGATCTGGAGATTATCTATGAAGAACTGCTTCACATTAAGGCCTTATCACATCTTTCCACAACAGTAAGTTGTTTTTTCAATTCAGTAACATTTTTGAGTCAACAGAAATGGTCGGGGGATGATGTAGGTACGAGAAATATTTCATTGGTACTATTGTTGCCATGCCCTTTACAAAAGCCGTGTGTGCCAATACAAAGAATCAATCAATGAATGAACAAGCTTGCATTTGTTAAGCGCCTACTGTGTGATAGGCACCTGGTTTAGATGCTAGGGATACAAAAATAGTGACATAATTATTACTCTCAGGAAATATATCTTACATTCTGATGGGCAACACCACAAATACCTATGTAAGTATATACAGAATAATTACCAATAAGTATAGAATAGTTCAATAAAATTTGGAGAAGTATAAATTGAGCACTGAAAATCATGCCTCAAGGGAGCACATATAATGTGGTAAAGTCCAAAATACTCAAAAAACTGATTCTTTTAAAGAGCGTAAACTCCATGAAGGCAGAGACTGTCTTTCTACTTGCTTTTTGTATTTCCGGAACTCAGTGTAGTTTTTGGTATACAGTAAGTGTTTAGTAAATGCTAGTGGACCAGTTTTTAAATTAGCTCTTGTAGGAGCTTTAAGTAAGGAAAGGAAAATTCACCCTGAAGAAGTGGGCAGCAGAAGAGTCTGTGGACCAAGAAAGCATAAGATTAGCCTCACAGTAAAAAAAGCAAATATGATATAAATAAGCCTGCCTTTTCTGAATTTCCTCCTCTGTTTCTTTTAGGTGAAACGAGAGTTAGCCGGGGTTCTCATCTTTGAGTCCCATGCCAAAGGAGGCACTGTATGTAAGTGAGGCCCCCTTGTTGAAGGTGCTAACTAGTTAGGGATTCTTAAAAGCACACACCCTGAGAAGCTATTTGCAGAGTCTAGTAGCCATTTGGGAGAGAAGGGAGGGGTGGTACATGAAGCTTTTCTATTTCTGGCTCTCAGCTAGAATGATTTCTACCAGTCATTAAGATTCTAAAGCATTTGGCCTACAAGTACTGTCACTTCCTGTCTAGATTGGCTACAGAAGTTGTGAACGATGCCTAGAGCATGGAGGAGCGGGGCAAGTTTACCTCTATGATTCTTTTACTGTTGTTGCTGTCCAGTTGTGTAAGACTCTTTGAGACCCCATTTGGAATTTTTTTTTTGGCAAAGATACTAGAGTGGTTTGCCATTTCCTTCTCCTGCTCATTTTACAGATGAGGAAACTGAGGCAAACAAGGTTAAGAGACTTGCCTAGGGTCACACAGCTAGTAAATGTCTGAGGCAGGATTTGAACTTAGATCTTATCTGCTGTGCCACCTAGCTGCCCCATGATTCTTCTAGGGAGGGCTCTAAACTACCTCTCCTAGCCTACCTCTGCCAATAACTAGCTATTGTAACCCTGGGCTCTGGTCATTCTCACTCTCTGAAGCTTTTATTCTTCATCTGTAAAATCCTGCAGTTGGAATAGATGGTTTCTAGCACCGAGAGTTTAAGGGACTTGACTAGGGTCACAAGTATCACAGGGGGGACTCATACCCAGGTTGTCCTGACTTAGAAACTAAAAGTTTATCCATGATATAAGGGGTTATTAACCTTTTTTCCTTTATTTTTATGTGAAGGACCCCTAGCCAGTCTGAGGAAGGCTGAGGACCACTTCTCAGAATACTGTTTTTAAAGGCTCCCTTCTAGTTCTAATATTTTTGTGACTCCATAGTTCTCCAGTTGAAATGATATACAAAACCCTCCACTCCTCCACATACTTCCACCCTTTAAGCTCTCTGTGTCATAGTGACCTTGTTTGTAAAATGAGGATAATAGTCACGTCACTGACCTCCCAGGGTGGTTGCGAGGAATGTGCATTACAAGCCTCAAAGTGTTAGATAGAATGTCCTGAAAGTCTTAGGGCAGTTAAGCTTCCAACTATCCTCAGACTTCTAGGACACTCCATATAAATGTGAGCTTTTGAGTCATAAGAAATCACGCTCATCAAGTGCTTAGAGATCATCTAATCCAAACCTCTTATTTTCAAATGAGGAAACTGAGGGCTAGAGATGTTAAGTGATGTTCCCAATTGCAGTCCAGATTTGAACTAAAATCCTTTAACTCTAAATCCAGTGCTAGTGGAGTCAGGAAGAACTGAGTTCAAAACCGATCTGGGACATATTCTAGCTCTATGACTCTGCGCAAGTCACTTACTCTCTGTGCATCTCAGTTTCCTCATCTATAAAATGAGGATAAAAACAGTAATTACCTCCCAGGGTTGTTGTGAGGTTTGAATGAGACAATAATTGTAAAATGCCTGGCACAGAACAAGAGCTACAAATGTTAGCTTTTGTTATTATTGATACTATAATATACTTTTTACATTTCCCTCACAAACTAAAAATTTTTTAAAAGCTCTCTGGAGGTATACTGATTTTTCCTGCTTTATGGAAACTAGCATCCATCTAAAAAACGAAATATTACTAGTAAACTGACATTTAAGAAAAAATAAATTAATGAATTAGTGAATAATAGATA
This sequence comes from Phalanger gymnotis, assembly GCA_028646595.1. Lineage (NCBI taxonomy): Eukaryota > Metazoa > Chordata > Mammalia > Diprotodontia > Phalangeridae > Phalanger > Phalanger gymnotis. The sequence goes on along the minus strand of CM053622.1, from coordinate 630,976,363 downwards.
AATAAATAGATGACAAATGGAGAAATATTTCTGTTCCCTTTATATGTATTAAACTTCAGTACATAAAGGAGCCCCGATTTCATGAGTATGGGTATCCCTTTTCACTAAATCTTTCTATACCTTGATACCCTGCGGCATGAAAGCATTTATACCTGTATAACCTTAACATGACTTGGCCAATATCTTAACTATAAGCCTCTCCACGTGGGTAGGCTGGCCCTGAGGCAATGGTCATACTAGCCTCAGTGGTCTATACTTGAAGCATTTCCAGCTTAGATAGAACCTACCAGGCTCATGATCCGAGTCTAGAATAAGGATCAGCAAACCATGGCCCCCAGGTCAAAGCTGGCCTGCTGCCAGTTTTTGTAAGGTCCTCAAGCTAAGAAAGGTTTTACATTTCTAAATAAAGCTTTATTGTATTTTAAAACGTACAAAAACAGAGATAGAATTTGGCCCTCATGCCATTGTTTGCCAGCCCTTATGCTAGATAAATAGTTATTAAGGGGAAAATAGCTAGAATAATATTTGAGAGTTTATGATCCCCTCCACACCAGAATGAGGTACCAGAGTAGGAGGTTGGTGGAAGTCCAGAAACATTTTATTTTTATCTACTTGAATAGGTTAAAGTTTTCTAGCAATGTTTTTCCTTCTGGAATAAATGTATAATGTCAGGGTGTTGATTTTTTAAAAATTATAATTGGATAGGCTGCAATTTATATTGATGTACTTCTATTATTATTACAAGTATTTTCTTTCTTTTCTACTTTTTCTTGCAGTGTTTAACCAGGGTGAGGAAGGTACCTCCTGGTATATTATCCTAAAAGGATCAGTGAATGTAGTCATTTATGGCAAGGTATTTTTCCCCCTTTTTGAAACCTTAATATGCTCCATTTGCTGCTGTAATTGTAAGAATTAACACCAAAGTACTAGCATTGAGCTTGCAACAACACTGTTATCCGATTTAATAAAGAGGATATAGCTTCTCTTATAGAAATGATCCCACTTTATCATAGTGCTGTATGGTATTATCTTTTCTGGTGCTCTCCTCCCTGTTGATTATAGTGTATGAATTTCTTAAGGTAGGTCCTAGACCATGTGAATATAACTCAAGGTGGTTTCATCTGTTGAAGAAAGCTAATTTAAAACAGTGTAGAAAGGAAAATGAAACTGAATTCTTATGACACACCCTCCCTCAGGCACCCTGAGACAGGTAGAACTCAGTGAAATGCATCCATGTTCTTGTTGCTTAAGCACCAGATAGACTACGGAGGCTCTGGGGGTGGGGGTGGTGCTCTGACAGCTCCTTTGGAATCTCCCATTGTGTTTAGGGAGTGGTGTGCACCCTACACGAAGGAGATGACTTCGGGAAGTTAGCCCTGGTAAACGATGCACCACGAGCGGCCTCCATCGTCTTACGAGAAGATAACTGCCATTTCTTAAGAGTGGACAAAGAAGATTTCAACCGGATCCTAAGGGTGAGTGGAGAGCAGGCCCCTGACAGTGGGGAATCCTCTCTTTGTATGGTCACTAAGAACTCCTTTCCCCACAAAATTCATGTATATGTTGAATCTGACAAATTAATTCTCTGGGAACAAATCTCTGTTATGACAAATTCAATCACATTTTGAAAAAGAGAGAGAAGAACAGGTTTAGAAAGATAAAGTAGAAGGCTATAATGGAAAGACCACTGAACCACCAGCCCTTGAGCGGTCAGGATTAAAATCCTGTCTCTGTCCCTTAAAATACTACTCAGTAGTTTATGTATGTAGCATATAGTAGTATGGGCAAGTAACCTAACCTCTCTGGTTAACTTACCTCACCTGTAAAATAAGGTGCCCAATGCAGGATATTTGATTCATGTGAATATAAAAAAATTCCTTTGTAAAATATTAAATTAATGTATTTAGTTGCATTTGGAATACACGCATATACATATATATACATATACATACATATACGTATACACACATATACACACAGATAGATAAGAGGCCTCTTAGGTCCTCTTCCAGTTCCATATTTCTAATCTTATGAGAGGGCAACAAAAAACAAGGGAAGAAATGAAATCTCCACATGATGAGAAGCAGCAGCATATAGTGGGGAGTGTACTACAACCAATTCGAAACGTCATGAGAGAGAGAGCCGATGGTTAAATTTTCAGTGTGAGCATTTAGATTTCTGCAATCAGCAAAGGCTACAAATCAGAGCTTGATTTATTATTTAGTTAACTGTCTAGAAGACTTAAGAAAGGTATAGAGAAAATGTTAATAATGCAGATGATACTTTACAGTGTGTCCTGCCTACTTTTTTCCCCTTGTAGTGCCGCTTGTTAAATATCGACCAGTATGTCCACCCCTGCATTTAGTTCATTATCTTCCTCCTCTTCTTCCTCCTCCTCATCATCATAACTAGCACTAACATAGTCCTTTAAGGCTCACAAAGCACTTTGCAAATGTTATCTCAATCTAGCCTCACAACAACAAGGTATTACTGTCCCCATTTTACAGATGAGGAAACAGAGACTAAGAGGTTAAATGACTTAGCCAAGGTCTAAGCCCAGTGCTTGAAGCCTGTACTTTCTGCTCTTTTCCTCATTTGGTAGAGACCCTTCCTTCCCCACCCCCTTTCTGTGTCTCAGTGCCCTGCTTTCTAACTCTGCCTCTCAGGAAAATTAGAAAGGACCTGACATAAGGTAATTCAGCCTTCATGCTTACCATTCTCTCTACTCAGTACCTCGCTACCTCCAGTGCAGGACCCAGGACCTTCCTGATCTCCCTGCCTTGTCTTATCAAACCCAGAATTAATCTGCCCTTCATCATTTAGGTCAGAAGTTCTTAACTTGAGATCCATTCACTTGGCTTTTTTTTAAAAAATAGCTTGATAGCAATTTCAATAAAAATGTATTTCCTTTGCAATCCTGTGTATTTTATGTTATCCATTTAACAACATTATTCTGAAAATGGTTGGTTAACAGTCAGTCAACAATTATTTACTAAGCTCCAACTGTGTCCCAGATTCTCCACTAAACACTGGTTGTCTTCTCCAGAATACTAAAGGAGTCCATTTGTGTTTTCTTTTTTAATTTATTTTTCATTTTTGGTTTACAACACTCAGTTCCACAAGTTTTTGAGTTCCAAATTTTCTTCTCTTCCCTCCCCGTTGCGCTCTCCCCGAAGATGGCATGGAATCCAACATATGTTCTACATATACCTTCTCATTAAACTTATTTACACAATAGTCAAGTCGTAAGGAAGATTTATGTCCAATGGAATCAATCATGAGAAAGAAGAAACAAAACCAAAAGAGAAGGAAAAAAAAAGAGAGAGCAAATAGTTTGCCTCGATCTACATTCAGATTCTGTAATTCTTTCTCTGGATGCGGATAGCTTTGTCCTTCATGAGTCTTTTTGGAGCTATCTTTGAACCTTGTATTACTGAGAGGAGCCAAGTCTATCAAAGTTAGTCATCACAGATACTGTGTGTCTATAATCGTGTATAATGTTCTCCTGGTTCTGCTCCCCTTACTCAGCATCAGATCATGTAGTTCTTTCCAGGTTATTATGAAGTCTGTCTGTTCCCCATTTCTTATAGCACAATAGTATTCCATTACCATTTGTGTTTTCTTAATGCAGAAAAGGTTAAGAGAAACTCATTTAATGATAGGGACCAGGACAGCACTAAGACATGGAAGAACTTTCCAAGGATTGCAGAGCTAGTATATGGCAAAGGCAGGACTGGATCTGTGGATGATACGTTATCCACTCTTCTGGAGCTCAGATTTTTTTTGTTATGGACCCCTTAGGCAGTCTGGGGAAGTCGATGGATCCCCTTCTCAGGATAATATTTTAATGCATAATATACAAAGGCTCGTAAAGGAAACAAATAAGTGGAATACAGGGATCAAAATATTTTAAAAGCAAATTCATGAATCCCAAGTGAAGAACCCTAGCACCAAGGCAAGCTACCTTTCCTTTATCATTCATACCAAATTAATTGAATGTGAGTCTCCACTAAAGTGCCTCATCATTACATGGAGGCGATCCCAGGGAACACAAGTTCTGGAAGTCTGGGCACAGTGACAGACAGTGCCTGTTGCCCAATAAATGCTCTCTCCATCGGCAAATTGCCCACTAACTAATGCATTTATGGGCTAGTAGCTGCCCATGACACAGGAGGGTAAGAGGTAGGGGAGTAGGGATAGGGGGTAGTTGAGAATCAGTTTTAAGCTAGTCCCTAAAAATGAGTTTGACTGTTGGTACTCTCACTTTGGGCAGCTAGGTGGCACAATGGATAGAGTGCTGGGCTTAGAGTTGGGAAGACTCATCTTACTGAGTTCAAATCTGGCCTCAAACACTTACTAGCTGTGTGACCCTGGGCAAGGCACTCAACCCTGTTTGCCTTAGTTTCCTCATCTGTAAAATGAGCTGGAGAAGGAAATGGCAAATCATTCCAGTATCTCTGCCAAGAAAACCCCAAATGGGGTCTTCATGACACGACTGAAAATGACTGTTGTTGTCAACACTCTCAACAACAACACTCTTGATGTGAGATCATTGCACATCAACCAGTGAGTCCACATACTGTTTGGCCCTAGGTTCCAATCCTGACTCTGCCATTTACTGCCTGTGTGACCTTTAGTACATCATTTGACTTCTCAGGTTCTCAGTTTCGCCCTAAGCTCCCTTCCAGCTCTATAGCAAGGATCCTCACAAGCCCCATTTGAATGTCTGAATGGTTTCAAGTATTTTTGTCATTTTCCAAATAAATGGCAACATTGGTATGTGATGTGATTTGTATTTCTAGGATGTTGAGGCGAACACAGTAAGACTTAAAGAACATGACCAAGATGTCTTGGTGTTGGAGAAGGTCCCAGCAGGAAACAGAGCTTCTAATCAAGGAAACTCACAGCCTCAGCCAAAGTATGTTTTCATTCAACCCTGCAATTGCCAGGCAGTGATTAACCTTTGCATGTGGTATCATCATCTCTATAATAGCATATTCTCCTCTGTGGAAGATCACCGGGCATGTCACTTTTCTTTTTAATTTTTTTAATATGATAGACTAAATCGCACGTCTCATAAATCATAATGTATCAATTTCTGACTACATATGAGGTCTAGCGCTATCTGAAATCATTCTCTAAAGAATATCTCCTTAGACTAAAATCTCTCACTCTTTGCCATACTTTAGAGAGATAGCTTTAAAGAAGAAAACAGGAGAGAAGAAAGAGTATCAATCATCTAAGAGGGCCAGTAGGTTCCTATACAACAGGAAGAAACGAGGTTTGGTTCAGAAATTTGGGAATGCAAAGAAGCATTATTGTTTTTATCAACAGAATGGATGGCTAGAATTAGAATTCAGTGTTTAGAATTCTGTCTGCTGAGCACAGGACAGTAGGTGTTAGTGATTTTTGTCAACACCCCCCTGCCTGTTAAATTCAAAACTGCATTTGATACTTATTCCTCTGACCCTCTATCTGACTCACAGTCTCTTAAAAAAATAATGTTTTAGTTCTGCTTTTATCTGCATCTTCCTACACAAGATGTCTATCAAATGTGTTTGCTTTGCAGGGTTATAAGATATGTTTGGCTTCCTTAGTAGACTCTAGAAACATGTTTTTATAGAATCTTAAAACATTCCTTCAAAAATTGAAAAGGCATATTCTAATATGGAGATGAGTATTAAATTTGTGAATGAAAGCAAATTCATGTGCTAACTAGGAGAAATATCACCAAATCCTTAGGCGGCCAGAGGGAATGAATTGCAATGTATTTTCATAGGCATACTGAACAAATATGGACCATAGAGTCACAGAATGCTAATAGTTAGAAAGAACTTTCAAGGTCGTCTAGTGTTACCTCCCCATTTGTAAGATGAGCAAATGGAGGCTTAATGAGATAAGACTGTTTGCTTAGTCCCTCAGTATAACCAGACTAAAAATGGGAAATCCAGACTCTGCCAATCCCCCCCCCAAAAAAAAACCAACATAAAAAACCTGTTTTCAAGCCTTCTCTGACACATGTAAGCCATTATAGCACATTATAATACCATCGCTAGGATATAAAAATGCCAGTATAAATTTATTTTTAAATATTAGGAGTAATATGGGAGTTGTTTCTAAATTGTGGATATCTGTACAGTGAAAGTATCAGCCTATTAAAACAAAGATAAAAGTCCCTATGAAACTTAAAGAATAAAAATGAGAAGCTATGGTATATACTTGAGGCGACTTCAACCTGACTTATTTAAACTATCTGGTGATTACCTCAGAATGGGAAATGGATAAAAGAAGAGACATTGGCACCACTATTATATTTCCTAATCAAGTTTAACTAATGTAATCAGTTGCCACAATGAGGAAGCAGAAGCAGCCCAACTTGATTTCATTAAGCAGAGATATACTACAACCAAGAACACCAAATTAGAGTAGACATGCATTTATACAATTTTATGGAGAAGGATGGTGAAACATTATCATCAGTATTCTTTCTTAAAATAGCAAGGGGAAGTGGAGTGAAAATCAAATTTGCTAAAATCTCGATGAGAGTAAATTTAGCACATGTTCCTCCTCGACAATGAGAGATATGACTGGAAGAAAAACAGCAAACAAATGAAATATAGGAAAGATCTGTAAAGATTTTTATAACAAACCCTTTTCTCCATCAATTACAGTGGAGCCACCACATTTGGACTCTAACATCACAGTCCCTGATGTGCTTCATGAAATGGCAATACAGAAAAGAAAGATGAGAAGAATGGCTGGACTAGACCAAGTTTACAGACAGGAGGTCTGTGCTGAAGATGACATAATTTTGAGGTTGTTATGTAATGATTCTAAAAATATTTAAAAGAGGGGAGAATAGCAAAGGTTAAAATCTAAGTTTTTTTTAACTATCACCTAAAAAAAGTGATCAAGAGAAGATTAATAACAACTCAACCATTTGCTTTCTTTGTCATCTCTACAAAGTTTTTAGGAGAATATATGTACACCAAGGGAATCCTTTATGAAGGAAAGAGAAGGGAATAGGCAGGCTTTCATAAATGATATTCTATAATAGACAACATTTTTATAGTCACACATTTGACCAAGAGTTGTAAAGAATTCAGAATCTACTGTTTATTTCTTGTTAATTATAAAATACATTTGATTTGATATGGAAAAACTCTATCTTAGAGGCTCTCCCCAAAAAGAAAAAAAGCTGTCTTTCAGGCATGTATCAAAATCATACAAGATTCTTGTAGTATCTTGAAATATCTAACATCAGAAATAGCTTCGTTTGATAACCCACTGGTTATTAATACTGAACAAGGCATAAAACAGGGAGATAGTATTCACTACATGTATCTACTACTGTCATGGACAGAGAATGTCTACTACAGAGTCCAAATGGAAGAGTGATTGCCGAGATGATGAGGTACTCTAGGTGTTCCCGTTTGTGGATCACATTATATTAAGTATACCTTGCAGAATATCTTCAAGAAGATTCATAGTGATTCTCTAAAGAGTTCAGTGGAACCATGCACATAGGGAAAATCAAGTGAATAAAGATTGCCTATTGTCCAGAATGACATTCATTTGGGTGGACAACTGATTGAGCTGTTTCATCAGTATGTATACGATAGATAGATACATCACATATACAAGCCTAGGAGGACAGCAGGCTGAATTGCCTTTAGGAAATTGCGCAATAGTACAAAGGTAGAGAACCAGGCCTGGAGTCATAAAGACTTATCTTCCTGAGTTCAAATCTGGCCTCAGATTCTTACTAGTTGTTTGACTCTGGCAAGTCACTTAACCTTGTTTGCCTCAGTAAAGAAAGCAGGCCTCCAAGCCAGTAAGACCCACCTCTGACATAAATTGACTATGTAATACTGGGCAAATTATTTAACCTCTCAGGACTCTGTGATACTCTCTATAAATTGCAGAGAAGGTGCCAACTTATGTTTATAGAGGAAATTTCCTCTGCTAAGAATTTCTAGAAAGATTTCTAGAAGATTTCTAAGAAATCATAGGTCCAGGCCTTATCCTTAACCTTTTAATAATCTCAACCTTCCCCAAGAAACAAAGGCCCATCTTATAAATAATAGTATTCCTCCAATGATTCTGTATGACTACAAATCATACAATGCCTCTATCTCCTAATAATTAAAGCTGAGAGTCACCCAAAGGGCAATGGAAAAGTACCTGGTAGGCCTGAGCAGACTATAATACATTACAAATGAAGAAACGTTCAAGAGAAGTGGGGTGAAGGACAGTCATCAGAAAGATGCCTGACTGAGAAGGAAGAGCTAATCATGTGACAAGAGCACAAGATAACTGAAGAACAGGCCAAATGCTCTACTGGTACCCATGCAACATCAAGAGATATTGACAAAGGAGCCAACCCAGAACATTGGGCAAACCTCTTTTGGAGGATTTATGGGAACATATAGATCTAAGGGTCATGTAGGTTGAGAAGATAGCATGGGTGTCTGTCTGCACCGTCAGAGAGAATCCACAGATCTTCTGAGATCACAGATCCGTCAAAATGTCAGAACATTTTATGGCCTGTACCTTCTTTGTCTTTCAAATACAGTCTTTGAATGAGCCTCGACCTCCTGGAGGATTAAAAGCAAAGAGACATTTTCTAGTTTCAGTGTTGAGGCACCAGCCAGTGATTTTCTTCAATCCTAAAAATAAAATTGAACCAACTACCCAAGACATTTTTACATTCTAGTGTGTTCTTTTGTAATGATCCTGATATCATAAGGAGCCTTATAGGTGATTTGTGTTTTAACCATTAGACTTCTAAAATTGACCTGAAACTTTCAGGTTCCAATTCTTCCTCTGACTCCGGTTGTGTTGCCAAGAGTGAGTTTACTCTTCCAAAAACGAGGTTATTAATGCCTGCATCTTCTGTCTTACACTTCTGCTGTGACACTGAAGGAGCATGTAAAGGGCTTCACAAATGCTAAGTTTTAAAGTGCTATGTAAATGTCTGTCATCCTCATGGCTCAGCCTCTGCTCCCGTGTGGTCATCTCTCAATTATTTATGCTTTTGGAGGGGGACCATAGAGTAGAGCGTCTAATAAAAATTATATTTACCTTTTTAATAAACAGCATGAATTTTTCCTACACTTTTAAAATTTCCCTCCAAATTTATGATTTTGGTCTGTTTTATGTCAGTTTATTTGTTTTTTAATTACCTTGCATTCTCAAAGCTCATGCTGGCTAATAGCAAGAAATGCCATCCAGAAGTAGATAGAAGGAGCCAGTGCGGAACAAAAGAATTCCTATAAATCAAGCACATACGGATATTCCAAAATTGATCTGGCTAATGTCTTCTCTTGTCCTCCAAGCCTCTGTATCGAATTGCCTGAATTGTACCGGGACTTAAATGTGTTATTGCATCACCCTCTAGAGCATTATTGATCTCTTAGTTCTCAATCTTCTAATGTTTGGCTTTTCTCCAGTTCCTTTTAGTCCTTGCAGCCAAAGAGTTTGGTTTTTTGGGTAAAGAATAATCAATCAGAAAATCTGCTTCAAATGGTTTCCTCATTACCTTTTGGTATGGTTTTGTCAAATTACTTTATCTCTCTATAAAGTGAGAGACTATTGAATTAAAGTTTGATAAGGTTCTTTGAGTTTCTCCAATTTAAAAACATCTCTAATACACCACAAATTATTATACGACATTTTTTAAAAAAAACTAACCACTTTTTTTTTCCTTTTCCAGGTACACTGTGATGTCAGGGACACCTGAAAAAATTTTAGAGCATTTCCTAGAAACAGTACGCCTTGAGCAACCTTTAAATGAAGCGACAGGTGTGTTTTCATAATTAGATACATCTATTACACATGTTTATAGTGAAACAGGATGGGCCTGAACCATAGTTCAGTCCTATCTTTTTAAGCCTGACTGGAATGTCAGTGGTGATTGGAATGGTAGAGATTTCTCTTTCTCTTGCTTCTCTAGTGCCCTCTTCTCTCCCTCCCTCCCTACCTTAATGATGCTTGCAGCTACCTAAATTTAAACCATGCATGTGAGGGGTTGCCTTACACAATTCAAGATTTGCTCTAATCAGTATGGATACTTAGACAGCTTCAGAGTGTAAGGAATCTCACAGTGGGATGGACCAGGCCCCTATGTATGTCGCAGATGATGAAGACACTCTCAAAATCGAACTAACAATTCGAAATTAGGAAATTTCGTCTTTTCTTCATTACCAGCTTACTAAGTGGCTCTGTTCAAGCTACTTAATCTTAAGTCTTTGTGCCAAGTGGAGTCTATTGCTTAGGGAACATGGTGTAACGGGAAATTGGATTCAGAATACCTGAGTTAAAATATGCTATTCAGCTTACTACCTAAGTGACCTTGGGCAAATCATCTGACTTCTTAAAGACTTAATTTCCTCATCTGCAAAACAAGAGGGCTGAAGTAGATAATTCCTCAGGTCCTTTCCATCTCTATGATCCTGTGAATTCATGTTTGTTTCAAAGAACATTAAATCCTGTGCATGAATGTTACAAAGCTCTTTGTGATTACAAAAGTACATTTTCACAATTAAATTTGCCAACATCCTTGCAGGATGACCTATTATTGTTATTGTTTAACTGCTCAAAACATCTTTGCCACATCTTATTTCCCTCACCTATTCCATTTTCTAAGTTTGTAGGCAGATGCCCTGACACTTCATTCATACAAGTTAAGGAGGGAGTTATGGGATAGAAAAAGCATACCTGCTGGATCCCAGACCATATACCCTACTAAATACATCTAAACAGGATAACCCAATTATCAGAGATGTGTAGGTCCATACTTTAAAATGTTATGATTTCATCAGAGTACTCTCCTTACCCCCAAACCCCAAATCATACCCCCTCTGTGACTTGCTTACGACATAGTCTTCCAAAGTTGCTCTGAAAAATATCTTGCCCTAAAACACAACCTGATGCTGATCTTAATTAGGTTGGTACTTGCGCACCCGATCCATCGCCAAGCCTGAGCTCAGAGCTTTGCCAACATGGTAAGGACTGCTGTAGCTTGTGCTCCACTGACATAGCTTTTGAGAATCCTTTAGGGAGACCTCCGTGTCAGGAGGAGGTATTAGAGTGGGTAGGATATTAATGGCATTTCAGTTGCATGTCCATAAAATGTTACAACCTTTTCCCTCTCCAATTTGGCTTTTATATGTATATATGTATGTATGTATATGTGTGCTGGGAAGCATTTTATTTGTGTGTATATATTCATATAAACACATATATAAATACACATAAGCACATATATGTGTGTATATGTACATATATATGTATATATATATATATATATGTATACTGGAGAGGGAGTGGCAGAGCTAGGTGGCAAAATATAAATTGTTGGACTCGGGAGTCCGTATGACCTGAGTGCTAATCTGTCTCACATACTTACCAGCTATTTGACCCTGAGCAAGTTTCTTAACCTTTCTCTACCTCAGTTTCCTCATTTATAAAAACAGGTATAATAATAACACTTAGCTCACAGGGTTGTTGTGCGGATTAAATGAGACAATACATGTAAAGCTCTTCGCAAACCTTGGATTGCTATATAAATGTCAGCTTTTATTCTTAGCTATTATTTATGTTTATTTGATTGTGTCATGGGTTTCATGGTTATGTCTACATCTCTCAGTTTGGTACAAGACACAGACCTCTCCATAATCTGAATATTGACTGAAAAGAAAGTTTCTGTTTATGTTGGCAAGTACCTTATCTAAGAAGAGATCTGTAAGGTTTTTACTGTCTATGAAAAGAAAACAGTGCCTTTCCTTTTAAGGCCTCCTCTGAAGGGACTGTTCTTTCAAGGAAACTTAATTTTACTGGCTTTTGAACAGTAAAGAGTAGAAGTCAAGAAATCAATCTATTTTGTGGTTGTTATATAGATCATTAACCTTGCCTCTGACAAAAGAAAAGATACAGAATGTTCTGATTCAGTCCTTCCTAAGTAAGAAAATGCTACATAAAGTACAGTCGCCCTGATTTAACATTTCAGTATCCTTTTTTGGGAAGACTCTGGTATTAGGCCAGTATTACAAGCAGTTAAACAATATAGGAAATTTTATGCACCAAAGTTATTCCTAAAAGAAAGATCTGTACATAACGAACATGCCTAAAATAAACCAAAGAACTGGGTTAAGTAGTAGGACAAATTAACATTCATTCATTAAGTCAGTCAATGTGCAATTATTAAATACCACTTGTATGCCAGGCACAAACATTTATCAAGGCTCAAGCAATGATCTGACAAATGAAAATGAGCCTTTTTGTATTTTTTTTTGCTACAACTTGTCAGTTTTTTAACTTTGCGCCAATATTCATTCATTGCATTATTTTGATGTTTTAAAACCATGCGTCTGATCTGAGAAACAGAGTATCATTGTATTCTATTCACACAAAGCAAGAAGCCTATTAGCTAATCAGACAATACTTCTGAATAAAAAAATTAATACCAATATGAATTCTACTCTTCCTTTTCTCCTCTTCACCTTTTGCTTTTCTGGTGTTGTCTAGATTTACCTAAAGAAAAATTATTTGTTTCTCATTTCAACTTTGGCCTAGATTAGATAATAAAAATTATGGATATTGTACAATTATTCAGTACAGAGACTTAATACATGTTTGATTGATTTCCTGATGTTCTTACACATTTTCTCCGTGATCTCATTACCTCCCATGGATTCAATTACCATCTATATCTACAGGGAGTCTCAAAAGTCTTAATGCAGTTTTAGATTCTGATAACCTAAAACTGCACTAAGACTTTTGGGACTCTCATCCATATTTACACATCTGTCTATACACATATGTAAGTATATTCATATATAAGTATGCATACATAATGCACATACATGTATATGTGTATATGTATGTGTGTTATGCCTCAACTGTAGGTGGACCAAGCCCTTTGTTTCTTCAGTAGGTTCTTGATAAACACTTCATGGATTTGGGGGAAGATGCTCCTAAGACAGTACAGAGAAGCTATTTTTTTCTACTTGGAAAGCTTCTATTTGTCAGAGTTAGAGCTCCTCTTACCGACATGGAAATAATTCCAAAAGTAGACCTTTTTCTCAGATTCTGACCACATATTTCCTTCTAAGACTTTAGTGATTTGATGAAGCGTGCAGCATCTAGGTCACATTTAGAGACTGGGGAGACCTTAGAGGTCATCTAGTCCAACCTTCTCCTTTTACAGATGAGAAAATTAGGGTCTGGAGAGGCTAAGTGACTGGTCCAATTTCAAAAAGCTTTGAAGTTACAAACTCAAGTATCTACTCAGTAAGTGCCTGACTCCAAGTCCAGCACTTTATCCACTGTGCCTACTGCACTATAAAAAATAGTGCCTTTGATGAATGCAGAAAAGCATAGGAAGACTTACATGAACAGATGCAATGGTAGAATTTGAGCCTCTGACTCTAAATCCAGAACTTTCCCCACTGTACCACGCTGCCTCCCCAATTCTTAGGCATAAAATAGAGGGGAATAGTTTAGGCTTCTAAACATTCACCATCTGACCAAATAGCTTTGAAGATAAGTGAGGGGTTAAAAAGAGGTCAGACAAGGGATGAGAAAGATGAGGAGTAATGTATCATAGGCATTTAAGACTCAGTATGTCCAATATGTAATTACTCATCCTCCCCTCACACTACTCTTGCCAAAATTATGAATAAGGGATTAGGAAAGAACATTACAGGAACTGTAGAAAGACAGTTCACTAATGCACTACTGGAGGGCCAGTGAATTGGTTCAATCATCTGGAGCCACTTGGAATTATGCAGAAGTGACTAAAATAGTCAATCTTTGACCCACAGGTCTCACTGCCTCAAGGAATAATAATCTTCAGGGAAGTTCATGACCAAAATAAAGGTCCTCTATCTGCCAAAAATATTTATAGCAGTTTTATAGTAGCAAAGTATTAGAAATAAAGTGGATGGCTATTTTTTGGAAAATGGATTGTTGATGATGATGACAATGATGATGATGATGATGACTACGATGATTAGCTGACATTCATATAGCACTATAAGGTATTCAAAGTACCTTATAAATACTATGTAATTTTATCCTCATAACAACCTTTGGAGGTTTCTTCTTGTTGTTCAGTCATTTCAGTCATTGTCCACCTCTTCATGTCCCCATTTGGGGTTTTCTTGGTGAAGATACTGGAGTGGTTTCCCATTTCCTTTTCCAGCTCATTTTACAGATGAGGAAACTGAAGTAAACAGAGTTAAGTGACTTGCCCAGAGTCACACACCTAGTAAGTGCCTAAGGCAGAATCTGAACTCACAAAGGTGAGTCTTCTGACTGCAGTCCATCATTCTATCCACTGTGCCATCTATGAAACATGGGAGGTAGATTATTATCCCATTTTACATATGAGAAAATCAAGGCAGACAGGTAGTAAATGTCTGAGACCAGATTTGAACATAGATTTTCCTGACTTCTGACTTCCTTTATCCATTGTGCCTACCACATTATAAAAAATAGTGCATGTGATGAATGCAGAAAAGCATAGGAAGACTTACGTGAACAGATGCAAAGTGAAGTAAGCAGAATCGAGAAAACAATGCACACAAGAGCTACAATAATGTGAATAGAAAGACCAATGACGAAATTTAAATTGAAGGCTGTGACAGTTTATAATGACTAATCCTGGCCCCAATGAGTGTGAAACACTGATGTTGGACTTGAGTGATATGTTGGTTTGCTAGGCTACTTTTCCTCTTTTTTATTTGTTCTTATGAAAGATAGCTACAAGGAGGGAAGGGAAGAAATATATTGGTAAATTTAAGTGACATAAAAACCAAGCAGAGTCAGCTTAATAGTGTAGTGTCAGAGCGAGAGACTTGGAGTCAAGAAGACCTGAGTTCAAAATCTGCCTTAGACGCTCACTAGCCGTGGGACCCTATGCAAGTCACTTAATGTCTGTCTACCTGAGGTTCCTCATTTTATGGGCAACAATAATAGAACCTACCTCTCAGGACTATTGGGAGAATCA
Organism: Phalanger gymnotis; assembly: GCA_028646595.1. Classification (NCBI taxonomy): domain Eukaryota; kingdom Metazoa; phylum Chordata; class Mammalia; order Diprotodontia; family Phalangeridae; genus Phalanger; species Phalanger gymnotis. Next base: position 630,961,350 of record CM053622.1, on the reverse strand, counting down.
AATGAGATATCATACGTAAAACTCTTTGTAAACCTTAAAGCATGACTTAAGTACTAGCTATTATCATTGTTGAGGCAACTACATGGCGCAATTGATAGAGCACAGGGCCTGGAATGAGGAAGACTCATCTTTATAAGTTCAAATCTGCCTCAGATGCTTACTGGCTGTGTGACCCTCGGCAAGTCACTTAACCCTGTTTGCCTCAGTTTCCTCATCTGTAAAATGAGCTGGAGAAGGAAATGGCAAATCACTCCAATATCTTTGCCAAGAAAATCCCAAATGGGGTCGTGAAGAGTTGGACACGACTGAACAACAACAAAAATTATCATTATTATTTTTATTAAAGACAAAATAAATAGTATTACCAACTATAAATGGAAGGCACTCTCTAAATGCAGTGCTGACATATATCATAAACCCTTCAGAGTTGCAGAGTCCATCATTAAATTTTCTATTATACTTGTGAAATGAGGTGTCTTGTTATTTACTACTTTAATTTTTTCAATGCTTCACCTTTGCGGTTCATTCATTGGAGTAACTTCCCTCTGGCGGAGGGAATTTTGGCAGTCTAGGGTAGCCATGGGGAGCAGCAGCGTTCAGGCTCACAAGCCTTGCTTCTGTGCTCCTCGGATCATTCATTTGCCTGTTCATTTATTCATCCATTCATTCAGCAATGATTTCTTGAGTATTTGTAACAGCAATTGCCCTGGCATATCCAGGATGGCCTGCTAGCACAAGTTCTTTGATCTCCTTTTAAAGGAAAGGCAACTTTTTAAAGGGGTCAACAATCTTACTTTAATTACATTCACTAGTTCAAGGGAAAGGTCAGTACCCTGAATGTGGAGAAAATACAAGCAGAGAAATTAGCACAAAGGCCAGCAGACAGGGCTCCAGCTGTCTGATCAAAGTAATACAACCACCTACATATACCACTGGATTGGGGGAGCACAGATACATTTGAGTAGTCAGGGGGCTCTAAACAAATGGTTGCTCATGAGTCCCTTCCAGGGAATCAAAAGGTCCTTCTCATAAGCAAACCCCCAAAGCAAACTAGCAAAGTCAGAATATATATACATTTCTCGGAGCCAGAAGGCATCACAACCCTTGTGACTCAGTGCCTAATTAGCTTGGTACCAAAATGTATGAAAGCCTTCCTACAATCAAGCTTCCCCTAAGCAAGCTTTCCCTTTAAGCAAGTTCCTCTCCCAGTGGGCTCTATGTGATTCAGGCTGTATCATAGCTATGATTGAACACATGTGGTCACATAGGCCTATTAATGGATGGGGAAGATCTTCCTATTCCATTAATATTACAGTGTTTGATAAACTCAATATCCAGATTAAAGCAAGAAGACTAGTGACTGCTTCTCAAGATATCTTGGGACTATGCTTTGTTCATAAATTGAGAATCTTTCTATCTCCCAGGCCTATCCATGAGCTGTGGAAAGCTGCATCCAAAACAAATTTCTAAGAAACATTGGAATAAGAACTACAGATTATTCAGTGTTTTTAGACCAAGGATTTTTACAAGAAGCTAATTCTTCTATTCTGTTCTTGTTTTCCCCCTCCAGATTCAGTTTTAAATGACTTCATCATGATGCACTGTGTTTTCATGCCCAATTCTCAGCTTTGCCCAGCCCTGGTGGCCCAATATCCTTTTATTATGAAAAGTCACTTCCCCAAGAACTACCTTTCACAGAAAAGATTCACAATCACTATGATGCCCTGTAATCATCTTCTGGTAAGTCGTGACCTCGGGTTGAGGTCTGTACTGTAAGCCTATACTAAAATCCAGGACTTTTCCCCATTCACAGAACTTTGGAGCCACCCACATGTACCCTAACTATCATGTACTGGGGGAATTCCCCAGTTCATCTATAATGATTTCAGAAAAGATGTTGATGATAATCACATTGGATAAGAAGACATTCATGGGCTGTGGTCTGTCACAGCATAGTGCCTGGCACATAGATGACATTTGAGAAATGCTTGTTGACTGATTGACTAACTATACAGGTGAAGGAAGTATCAACGATCCATAATAAAACATGACTCCATGGATGTTTTGAAATACTATCCATTAACTTGTTTTATACATAATGAAATGTAGTGAATACCAGTGATTGCACAGGAAGAAAATGGAAATTGAATGCAGAAGAATGTGCTTGACTGCATAGGTGGCAAAGCCCCGGGAGGGGGGAGAGAGAAAGATGTATTCAGAACAGTTTTCTAACTCAGTGATGTTATTAACTGCTACCACATCATCCCTTGGCTCCCCTTCTAGAGACAGAATGACAATTCTTAGGCTCTTACAGAAAAGTGGTATTACTGCGAATTCCTTACATGCTCAGATAGCCAGATGTGGAAAAACAAACCTAACAGTGTAGTATTATTCTTGCCTTTCTATTTGAGTTGTGCTTCATTGGGGAAAGCAGTTATATCAATTAGACCACAGATCCATGGATGTATTGGAGTTTATCACAATCCCTCTCTTCCTTTCTTAGATAGGTATCAACTACTTTATACTTTCACTAATGATATTTTACTCTCATATTGATTTTTTTAAATACTGTACATTTTAATAGTGAGACTCATTGTCCCTCATAGAAGACAACTTGGAAATGGTTTTTGTTTTAGGCAATTGCTTAAGATTCATTAGTGGAGTTGGTTGAGATAATATTAACAAGTCTCACATCCCAACACTGAAATATGAAAGGGGTAATTTACCACTAACAGCAACAAAATTTTGAAATTAAAAGCAAGTTGACTTTAGGTAGCAAAATGTGTTGAAGAAGAGAGAATGGCTTTCACTGATATTCCTTTCCTTGTTTCAAAGCAGTCCAATCACTGTTGACATGCAATTTTTTCTTTTTTTATTACAATTAATCTGCCTGATTCTCATTTTCCTGCATACCCATAATTCTCATTGAAATCAGCAGAATGCATGAGGGTGAGAGATTTGAGCTGAATATGTTACTCAGTGGGAGCTGCAAGAGTGAGATTTGAGTGTTTATTTGTCTGGGAAACTATCTTTCCAAATAATGACAGCTTAATGAGACTTACATATATAATATGGTCTTTCTGGCTCATATTCAATTTTTCTGAGACAAATGGACAATTCCATGCTCATACTGTTCTCTTTTAACTGTACACATAGGAGTCATTATTAGACTTGGGGTTGTAGGGAAGACTAAAAAAAACACCTTTGAGAATAGGCATTTTCCTTGCCATAGTTGGCCAGTTTTGTATAAACATCAACCAAAGGAAAGCACAATCAAACTATGTGCAAGGAGAAATATAGGAAAAGCATTTTTTCCCTTTTTCAATCTCAAAACTCCAATATTCAAGCTTAGGCATTTTATAATTTTAAAAATTTTGTTTGTCTTCTTGCTTTTTTATCTGATCTCTTACAAAGATGCATGTTAGAATACCTATATCACTGTCTTTCTTAAAACATAAGCACCTACTGTGTGAGTATCAAATTAGCTTTACTCTAAGTACAATGTGATGCCCATATAGGCATTTAATAAAAACTTTGTAATGGAAAAAATAAGGAGAAAAAAAACCAAGAAATGTAAGCAACAAAATCAAAAGGTAAATTGACACTAAAGTCTAATTGTCATATTCAGTGATACTAGAAACCTAGGTGTTATCTATACCACACACACCCACCTCTTTATTTCTCGACCCCTATAGAATCCTTAGATGTCTGGTGTAAGTTAATGCCTGACATCAAAGAGACGACAACATTAGCTTAGAAACGCATCTTATATGACAGAGTTTTATCATGTATCATGTATTTTATTGTGTGTCATGACACGTAAGTCGCAAGTGATCCTTTTAAAAGATCCCTGTGGAAGTTTGTTGTAGGATTGAACAGAACAACAGCCGTTCTTATGATCAAATACCAGCCCTTCCCCCATCCCCAGCACCTCTGCTAACCTTAAGTACCTGAGCTGGTAGCAAGGTCCTTGCACACTGGATATTGAACTCAGGATCATTTCCTTGCATCCCACCAATCTTTACATCCCCTTTTTCTCCCTCCAAAAAATTCCCTGCTTTCTAAGTGCTTATATTCTATCAGAAAGAAATAGTATGTTTCAGATTGCAGCTTGCTCCTCCCTAGATTACCTAACTCCTGGAAATGCATATAGTAAGTGAGCTGATTTAATGTTCTTTCCAGTGATCGTGCCACATAGCGCCTTCTCCTTTTTTCTCTAGGCGTTCTCATGCATGATCCACAGCCCACAAAGTTAATTTGGTGACAGTGTGGTCTAAACGGAGCATTGAATGAGGAACAGAGAGGAGTATTCTGAGAAGACTGACTTGTCTATTCCATTCTACCCCTCTTTCCAATAGACACTATTGCTGCTACCCAGTTATTCAGTGAATAGCAGGTTGTGGAGGAGTAGTAGTGAATTGAAGGAGTTAATGACCTGGTACTAGTTGCTATCTATGCCAGGATCGTCAAAATCTTACTTCAGGGCGTCAAAGTAGTGGTGGTGCTGCTCCCTTTAAAGTTAGAGAGGAATGTTTGTTTCTGTGATGAAAATAAGGGGATATGATAGACAGGGAGATACCCTTCCAAACTCCTAGCATGACAGAGCTTGGCCTTTCATAGCACTCTAGCCATGGCCACTCACAAACTTGGAGGACTTGTATGAGCTCTGATTCATAAGTCAATAGCAATAGGTTGTGTGAGTTAAGTGACTAAGTAAACCTCATTGTACCTCCATTTTTTTTTATCTGTGAGATAAAGAGAATAGAGAAGATTGCACCTATGACATGCAACCTCAACCCTTCCTAATGTCTAACAACTCTTTACTCTTTTCTTCAGTCTCCAAGGCACTCTCCCCACATCTAAATATACACACCTACACACAGGCATACACACGCACATGCACATGCACACGCACACACACCACTGAAGCAGATAACTTGGCTTCCTACTTCATCAGGAAGATTGAAGCCATCTAGCACATGAACCTATCTCTCTTCTGCCATTCCTCCAACCTGATTAACATCATCACTTCTATCTTCTACTTCCTTCATCACAGGAACAGAGTTATATTTACTCGGTTCAAGGCACTGGGACTACAAAGACAAGAATGAAACACATCTTGCCTTCAGGGAGCTTCCATTCTATTATAGGGAAACAATACTTATAAACATAAATTCGTAAAATATACAGAATATATTCAAAATAATTTCAGGCCACTCACTCCTGGAGGAATCAGCAAAGGACTCTTATAAAGGAAAGCACTAGAGCTGTGCCTCAAAGGGAAGGGGAGGGGCTGCAAGCTGCAGGTAAGGAAAGTTGAGTTCCAGGTGAGAGAACAACCTGTGTAAAAAAAATACAGAGTGAGGAGAGGAAGAATTATTACTGGGATGTTAGGATCATTGACATAATTCCAGGAATTTTTTACCTAGTCCTTATCTAGTCTGCCTCTCTCATTTTACAGTTGAGAAAACTGAGGCCAATGGCCTGAAGTGATTTGTCCAAGGTGACCCAGGTAGTAAGTAATAGGGCAGCAGGTTGGCCAGTGAACAGAAGAGTAACATGGTCAGTTGTGTGCTTTTGGAAGATCAATTTTGCACCTGTATGGGGAATAGAAGGAGTGTGTCAAACTGGTGTCAAACCTATAGAAATGGGGGTCATCAAACCGTGCATAATACTGTGGCTGCACATTGACTTAGAAAACCATATATTAACATGATGTTCTAATGTGAATTTATCGTGTTGAATATTTCCCAATTGCATTTTAATCTGCAGTAGGTCATGTATTTGACACTTCTGATCTACATGATAGGTGATGAGGGCCTGAAGCAGGAAAAGTGAAAAGGAAGGGTAGCATTTATTTAATGCTTTGATATTTGGAAAACATTTTGCAAATATTATTCCATTTCATTGTCCCAACAACCCTGGGAGATAGGTGAATTCATTATCCCCATTTTTCAGATGAGGACATTGAGGCTGAGAGATTGAGTAACTTGCCCATGCTAAGTAGGTAAGCAAGTAAATGTCTGAGGCAGAATTTAAACTCACGTCTTCCTGACTCTAAATCTACCTGGCTGCCCTCTTGGTCTTCAGTAATTGCAGGATTATAGAGACCATAAGCATTTTAAGCACCTCTTAGCAGAGTGGAGGGGATGGGAATAGATCTGTATCATGATTACTAGGAGGCACTGTTTTAGGGATACAACAACAAAGCAGCAAAACAGTCCCTGCCTTCAAGCAGTTTACCTTCTACTGCTTAGCGCAGTGCCTGGCGCATAGTAGGTACTTAATAAATGTTTGTTTAATTGAATAGTATGTATAGAGTAGAATCAGAGGTACCAATGCAAATACGAAGGAGTGGGGACACTGAGCGAATTGGGGAATGACTGGAAGTGGGAGGTGACGGAGAAGGGTGAGAAGCTGGCTCATCACTGATTCCCATGAGTCAAGCCCCAAATCGTTTTAGTTTAAATAGTTGGACTCCAAGCTCTTGAAGCCAGATGTCCTAAATTTAATTTCCATTCAATACAGGTAGCTGGTATCAACTACCCACTATAACAATTTTCTTTTTGTATAGGGAAAAAGTCGGTGTACTAATGTATTTAAAACACTTCGGAAAAAGTTAAGGAAGCCTTAGAGTTGGAAGGTATCTCCTAAATCATCTACTCCAATCTCCCATCTAATGCAGGAATCCCTTCTATAATGAACAATAGCCAGACCACAGACGATAGACAGACAATAACCCACCCTTTTCTTTAATTCTCTGAGTGATGTACTCACTATCTGTTGAGGTCATTTCAATGAAGATTTGGCATCTTAGTTGGATTTTGAAGGATAGGTAGGATTCAACCGACTAAGAGAAAAGAGTTCATATAGTAGCCCTGAGTCTCAGTTTTCTCATCTGTAAAATGGGGGAGTTAGGTTAGATGATCTCAAAGGTTCTTTGCTTCTCTAAATCTCATGTTGCTATAGTGCCTTTTCTTTGTAAACAAAGGCAATTGCTCCATCTCCATTCAATTTCTTCTACTTGTCCAGAGTCATGGGTGAGAAATTTGGTTTATTTAGCTAGAAAATTCTCTCTCTCTTATTCTTACCAGCCAAAATCCTTGTGTAGTCAGTGGGCAGATGACCCCCAAAGTTTGTTTTCATCTCTAAGCACAGATGTTGTATGCAAAGCAGACATTCAAGGCACAACAACACTGAAGAGGATCAGTTTGGATGTTGATTAGTGTTTTATAAATAGCTGCATAATTAACATGTACTTACTGCAGAAAGGTATACATAACATTGTATTCCCTGTTGTAGGCTGTAATGAATCTGCCGCCCGTTCGTCCTAGGAGGTTTTCACTTACTTTCACCATGATAATTTTAATATGTGGAGCCATTATTAGCTGAATTAAAAATAAGTAAATGAGCAGTAAAAATACAGAAAAATTACAGGTGCCTGTGGTGAGTAAGATAATAACTAGGTAAAAATATATGAAATAATTACAGTGTCTGAAAGGCAGAGCCGGCATGAGGAAAATGACTCAATGGAATATTAAACCTGCAGTTGGCAGTGTTCAGAAGGCACAGTCTACATCGTGTTCTTCATCTCTCCTGATCCTCATCTCACATGTCTTATTATAAATAGTTCCAATCCATCAGAATGTGCCTAGCCAAAATAGCTAGCCTTTTAAATCCAAAATTTTATCATACCTCGATTTGACATCCTGTAAACTAAGCGTCCGAGTGGGTACTTGCAGCATTGACTCGGTGGACTAAATTTGTCAAATATTTTGTATTCTTATCGCCTTAACTCTGCTGGTCCCATTGGGTCGTTTATGAGCTTCATTAGCACACTGATTTCTGCTTATTTTTGGAATCTTGGTGGTTTGGGAGCTTTTCTAGGCAATTATAAGGAAAGATAAGCCATAGAGTTGGGTTTTTGGTGGTTTTGAGGATTTCTAGAAAATGCCATTGCCCTTGGTTTCCCCAAAGGGATGATTTTGTTTTTAAAGTCAATAAATTTTTAAAAGTATTGGAAAGTATAAAAATCTGGTAGAAATTATGGAGATTCAAAAGACATGGTCTCAGTTCTCAAGAAGCATACAGCTTATTTGGGAAGACAAAGCCTGAACACTCAATATAGTAGTGAATACATAGTTAAACATAGGAATCGTGATGAGAGAGAGAGAGAGAGAGAGAGAGAGAGAGAGAGAGAGAGAGAGAGAGAGAGAGAGAGAGAATCAGCTGGAGTTACCAGTGAAGATTACTACGATAAGAGGTAACTTGAAGGGGTATTTACAGGATGCATAGGTGGGAAATTTAATAAGGTTAGGTTGGTAGGAAAAAATAGCCCATCTTTGTGTCTACCCAAGGTATGGGAAGACCGAAATCCCTTAAGCTACAGTAGGAATGACTTAATTTGTGTACCAAAAAGAAGTTCCTGACTACAAGTATTATAAAATTGGAATATATCAAAATCAGCTTCTGATTTTCTGTGTGTAGTTTTACCACTTGTTGGATTATTAATAGCAGTCTCCTCTCCCAGATACTCCTCTTCTCCTTTTCATCCAAGGAACTTCTAGGCCAACTGCTTCTGCATTTAGTATGTTTGGGTAATTCATATTATCTTTGATAAGAGACAAAAACTTAATAGGAAGATAAATGAGCTAAAAATATTACTACTAATAATAATTCACATGCACACCAATGTACTGTTATTGGAGATGTGAACTGGTCCAAGAATTGGTTCAAGGATTAGTCTATTCTTGAAAATAATATCTAACTATACCTCCCAAAGTCACTAACCCATCCTCTATTACCCAGTGATATTATTACAAATGCTATGCCCCAACATGATTAAAGAAAGAGGAAAAGAACCTATACGTACAAAAATATTTATAGTAGTTATTATTACAGCAAAGAACTAGACACTTAGGGAGCACCCATCAGTCAGGGGATGGCAAAACAAATTATAGTGTATGAATGTAATGAAATCTTATTGCACCATTAGAAATAATGAAAACTATGGTTTCAGGGAAACCTGGAGAAGACTTCCATGAACTAACACAGAATAAAGAGATTAAAACCAGGAGAACAATGGTAGCATAACAACTATATTGATCAATTCAATGTCCACCCAAGATTCCAGAGGACTGATGATGCTTTCCACTTCCTGGCAGACAAGATGATGAAAAGACATACGTGGTCAGAAAGAATCAGAGAGAAGCGAGACAGCAATGAAAGCAACATGTTGAATTTATTGTTTTAAAAGAAAAGCAAGCCATATGTAATAGAAATTCACAGTATCATAAAGAATTCTCTTTTTCCATTCTACTAGGTATGTGGAAAAGCTCATTTTGTTTGGTCTTTGTTAAGTTTAGAATAAATTAATTTCAAATAATTCTGATAATAATGTACATGATGGAATGCAAAGAGCCTGGGAATTAGGAATTCTGAGTCTGAGTTCTGGCTCTGTTACTAAGCTGTGTGACTTCAGGCAAGTAACAAACTCTTGCCTGTTGGATAATCTATAAAGCTTTTTTCGGCCTTAACACAAAAATGAGCCTATGGTTTGTGGCTTGTATGCTCTTTACTTTTCTAAATTATCTCCCCCTAGTGCAGATTATAAAAAATTGACTATCGACTGAGAGCAGTAGAGGAAACTCAGGGAATTGTGTGGGTCTCTGCTGTGCTGATGGGGAGGGTGCCAGGGTATACAGCCACTCTTACTTGCCCCTGCCTCTGTACGAGTTTGGTGACTTCTTTCCTTTCTTCTCCAAGCCAAACTGGAGAAAATGGCAGAGCTCCCCCTCAGGACTGACTCAACTTGTCCCAATAGACCCAACCACTGCTTTGAACTCATTGCCTAGGAGGGTCTTGATATAAACATTTTCTCTGTCCTGAGATATGGTAAAAATGATTCAACAACTCTCTTCTATAGCTCTTAACTTCCAGCTGGAGACCCAACTTGGGTAAAAATACTGCAATTTCAATTCTGTCTTTGTTAACCTTCCTGGGCATAGCCCCTAACCTTTCTTTAAACTGCATTCCTGGCAATACATTTAGATTAACTATTTAAGTAGTTAAAAGTTTGTGTCCCAGACACCAGTTTAAGAGACAAAGTGAATATTTAAATAGATTTTTAAGAAGTAATGTAAACCTGTATGCCCCAGTGAAGGCATTAGTAGTCTCTTGTCCTCTCTGGAGGGATGGGGCGGAAGAGAAACAGAAAGACAGAGACACAGAGACAGAGAGAAATCGAATGAAGGTCATTGGCTTTGGTGTCAGGAATCCTGATCAGTTCCATCAATAGAGTATCTGTCTTGGTCTCATACATGATTCAAACATTCTGCCTTGGGCCTAGAGTCCATCGGTAACAGACTCTCCTAAAACTCTTGTTTGTACTCTGCTCCTTGGAGTTTCTCAGTCTCTTCTGCCCATAGTCTTTAAGGCAAACTATCTTGTTAATCAGTCAGGCCCTAACAGCCTCAGGGTGAGAATGAAACTCCCTGAAGTCAAGGAGGAAGACACTGGGGATTTCTGTGGACCGGGACAGTGGGGGGTGGGGGCGGTTATTCACCTCTAGCATTCTATCATATTTTTGGGGAAAAAGAACTATCCTCTGAGAGAAAAAGTACATGGTCTCTTGAGATCCTTTCCAAATCAAATGTTCTATAATTTCTAAGCATTTTGCTTCTGATCTCCACTAAATTATTTCTCTACAACCTCATCCTGACATGGAAGTGACCCTAGGTTCTTGAAGGCTATGTTAGCAGAAGTCAGTCAACGGCCAGTTACTATCAAGGTAGAAAGATTTTGAATACCTCCACCCAGAGATAAAGCATGTCTTTTGTCCACAGACCAGCCTGGCTAAGTTTAGAGACCAGGTTGGCCAAAGATGCTGAATTTTTTGACCACAACAACTCTTAATGACTAACTACTTTATTAATAGAGATCACATTGTATATCAGCAAAGGTGGTACTATCACAATGAAACTAGAGAGCCCTGGAATATTAAAGTGTAAATATTTTATTTTCAAAGGACAGCTTAATATCTTAAAATTTCGCTTGAAGTTAACTGATCAGTTATACCTACCCTACTTACCCTTACAGGATTGTTGTAAGGATCAGATAGACAATGTTTTTAAGGTACTTTGCAAACAATGTTTTTAAGGTACTTCACAAACATTAAAGCACCCTATAACTACCTGTTATTGTCACCATTATCATATTGTTCTTCATAGCTTTTGTAATGGAGTTAATGGTCTAGGGAAGAGTTGGCTCTCTTGATATATTTCTTTTATATTTAATGTCAGGTTGGCTATTGCCCAGGTAGATAAAATGATTTTTTGGGTCGTTATTGCTGTTGTCACCTACTCATTTCAACCAGTACTTTATTTTTTTAGAAGTGTTTAAAATTTTCAGTAGGTTCCAGAAGGGACTTATAAAAACCAATGGCCATCCTGTCCTTCTGTCTTTTTTGTAACCTGGGATAAAAAGAGTTTCATATTGGGTAAAATGCTTTCAGATCTTCTGATCTTGCTCATTTGCATAGTAAAACATCTTCGGGGGAAAAGGGGTGGTAGGGAATGATGCAGTTAACTTCCAATATCCTGGCTTCCTTGCGGTTTCTAGAGCAACACATTCCCATCTCCTGATTCTGGGCATTTTCACTAGCTTTCCCACAACCTTGGAATGCTCTCCCTCCTCAACTCTGTATCCTGGCTTCCCTGGCATCCTTCAAGTCACAGCTAAAATCCTATCTTCTACAGGAAGGCTTTTCCCATCCTCCTCAATGCCAGTGCCTTTCCTCTATTGATTATTTCCAATTTATTCTACATGTAGCTTCCTTGCATGTTGTCTCCTTTGTTAGATCATGAGCTCCTTGAGGACAGGGATGGTCTTTTGCTCTCCTTTGTAACCCCAAGCACTTAGCACATTTCTATCCTTCTAGTCTTTTTAGACCTCATTCCCGCTACTGCATATCCTATTATTCAGTGACATTGGCTTTCCTTGCTGTTCCTTACGCCAATATGCCATATCGCAACCCCGTGCATTTTCTCCAGTTGTCTTTCATACCTGAATTTTTCTCCCTGGAAAAGGGAAATGCTGGAAGTACTGTAGTCTGGATTCACTGCTTTTCTAAAGGTTCATCCAGGGCCTCTTGGTAGTTCGACAAAGGCACATGCTGCCTTCTGTTTCTTTCTCAGGATGCCTCATACTTTAGCTAGTAATGATTGAGGAGAGTATTCTGGAAGACCAGAAGAGATTAAGTTCTTGAATGATTAAGAATATCACATGAATGGAATAAATTTCAAGATTAATTAGTAACAGCAGTAACAATTCAAAAGTTTGGGACACATAGGCTCAGGAGACAGGCAAAGTTGGGAATTGTGGTACTTGAAAGTCAAATTCAGATATCAATGAAGGTTCAGAAATTAACTAAAGCTGAAGGCCTTGGAGTGAAGGCAAAGGTTCCCTGGATCGTTACTGTGAAAGAATTGGAATCCATAAAAAGCTTATTAAAGTTCAGCAAGGCCTAGGGCTGAATCCTTCAGAAAGTAATACTGTGGTCTGCAGTTTTATACCATAGTAGGCTGAATAAGCTATGGTCAACTTAAGTCTTAGTCAAGAGACCAAATTGCTTTCCCATTAAATCCATATGCTCTCCAGCCTCTAATGCAACTTGTTTTCCTGATTTTTTTTTTTTTGGAGAATTTCAGATACCCTAGCAATAATTTATAGAAACAAAAGGCTTGGGAAACCATGTTTGTCATTTTGTACAGACAGGAGACAAATTTTCCTAATACAAAACGAGAAAAGATATACCTTCCTTTTGTCCCACAGTCTGATATAGTGGGCAATGAACTTTACTATCTACAACCAGATTCGCATGAAGTTTAGATATAGCCATACTGCTGATGTCATGAGGTCCTTCTTCTATCTGCTTTGTGGAACAGGGCCTCCTTGATTAGATGACAATGACCTTGGAATTCTAGACTAGATCCAATGCAACTACAGTGGAGAAGGGTATGTGTATACTACATTCTTGTGTTTGGGTCACATGTTGCCTTGAAAATCAGGTCAAGCTAATCTTAAAAGGAAGAATCAATACTCTGGATATGTCTCTAATGGATTATTTAGCATCTTGATATTCTAAAACATTTGTTCTCATCTAAGTAACAAGAAAATCCCTCTTCTCAAACCTCTAAAATTATATTCCCTCAGTGAATTTTGTTGGAAGTGTTTTAGGTTATTTTTTTAAACTAGAAAACATGGGAAGTACACTAACATTTTTCTTAATGATCCAATCTCTCAAAAGCCACATTATTAGAATAATTAAGCCATTTCCTAGAGACATTTTCCTAAACTCTGATTCCAGGCTCCAAAAATTAAATAATTACTCAGGAAAAAGAGCTCATTTTCTGTATGAGGTTTGACCATGCAAAAGTGGTTATTAATGTATTTGCTCAACATTCTATACATGTGTACTGTTTTATGATCTTAATTTATTTAATAATAATTTTGGGGTTTTTATAAAAGTAGTAATGGCATAACTTAAGATAAAAACATGGCCTGAAAATTTTGCACAGCAAAGTATATTAGAAGACACCCATCTTTCGGGATTTATTAATAAATTTAACTATAGAATTCACAATTTACATAGAGCTTTAAGGTTTTCAAAGTGACTTAAAAATAATGTCTCATTTTATCTACACAATAACCCTGGGATGTGGGTACTATAATTTTCCTCACTTCACAGATGGGCAAATTGAGGTAAATAGGGGTTAAATGACTTGGCCATAGTCATACATCTAACAAGTGACTGAGGCAGGTTTTGAATTGAAATCTCCCAGACTCCATGTTCAGCATTCTATAGACCAGGGCTGTCCAACCTTAGGTTTTTATTGAAACAATAGACAATATGTTTTGATTTACCATTTTAGTGAGAGCTCCGTGGTAGCTCAGCTTCATTTACTAAAGCATTTATGTAAATTTCTATGCTCCTAGGCAGGCTGCATAAATCACACTGCAGACTGCATCAGGCTGCATTTTGGACAGCCCTACTATATAGACCATATCACTCAGCTGACTAAGAATTTATGAAGTTGTCATATAAGATCAAAGAAATGGCTGGCAATATTGGGGTCTAGAATGTGTGGTATGAGGGAGAAGAACATTGACATGTTCTGCATTGGTTATCAGGATTACGGTTGGGCATTCTGTGTTAGGGAGAGTGGTAGCAGAGCCTTGCTTTCAAACATCATCAGGTTGAAACAAGCATAATTTTATTTGGCCATCTCAATCTATACTGAATGTACTCATATTTGCTGTGGTCACTTTCCTCTCTTCTTTCTAACCATCCTTCCCTCACTCTACTGCTTCTTTGTCATTAAACTCAAACACTTCAAGGATCAGAGAATATTGTCCCCAACTGCTATACAGACAATTTCGTAGATATGATTAATGAATTGCTGTGGTCAAAAAGACTTCATCACTCAGTGGCTCACTTTCCAGCGATGACAGGCTTTTAGAACTTAGCCAGACTGATCCAAAGATGAAAGATAGGCTGTCCATGGTCAGTCCCATATGGGAGTAGTTCCAGGTTGGTAGGACCTTTCTGAGCCTGGACCTTGGCTGACATAGCCATTAAAACTAGAATGAATACCGCACTACAATAAGACATCAAAGATTTTAGTGAAGGTTCAATGTCAGTGAAATAAGAAAATGAATTAATTTCCCCAAACCAGATATATCTGAGCTACTTCACAATCACAAACTACCATAAAAACCAAACAAAAAAGAGGAATGGGGGCAAGAAGGGAAGAATCTACATCAACAATATATTTAAATTATCTTAGTTCTACTTTCCAGTTCTTACAAGTCTTTGTTACTTATTAGGTTTGGATATGATGGTTGACTGTGGTATTTGTTTTCAGTTGAACAGTAAATTAATAAGCAATTTTTATTGAATACTCACCCAGTTCTCTATTAAGTACTACATGCACATGTCTTGTGAGAGCAGGGACCCCTGCCATTATACCTCTTAGAAAAGAAAATATAGAATAAAAATACTAAAAAAAACCAAGAGACTGAATGGGTTAATCAAAAAAGAAATCATTTTCATAGACAGTGCATGTATTTCTACATTTTTTCCCTAGTCAACTGTAAGAGAATTGTAGTAATACAGGTAGACCAATTTCCTTTTTTATGAATCCAGTGCTCAATTTATGAAAACCATTTTGTAACCCATTTACATGCAGGAAACCTTTGCTTTAAGGTTCTGTCATTTACTTTGATCATGATTATTTATAACCCCTTTCGAAAATGCCTTTTACCAGTATAACTCTCAGGAATAACATTCCTGAGAGGCTGTTTTCTACAATGCTTTAAAATGGTGGTAGTGGAGCCAAGGGAGGACCCAGTCTTTTTTACCCAGTTAGAAACTAAAGGGCTCTCTGTTTTATTAGTAACTTGAGGGAGAAGGGTATGTTAAATGAAAATGGGCAAATAATTAAGCGCCTACTCTTTGCAAGGCATTATGATTTGCTCTGTGGGAGATATAAAAAAAAGGAAGGCAGCACAGTCCCTGCTTTGTGCAATGTAAAGCATGCTGGCTCAAGTCAGAGGACCTGGGCTGAAATCTCACCTCTGACAATTATGACCTTGATGACCTTGGGCAAAAATGCACACTCTCTGGGTTTCAGAATCCTTATCTATGCCATGAGCAATGGCTAAATGGCCTCTGGGGGTCCCTCCGAGCCCTAAATTTATGTTACATGATTCTCCAGGTTATTTGCAGTCTGGGTCTAAGACAAAACATAAATATGAGGAAAGTTAACAACATCTAAAAAGCAGTTTATAACAAAAGGAAAAGAGGCAGTATATCAGGGACTGCTAAGGAATAGTTCAGTATTCTACAGGTTTATCTCAAGGCCCAAAGGGGTTAATTTCCAAGCCAGTTGTTGCTGTCACATACCCCTCATATAGCTTCCTAGGAATCCCAGCAGAGAAGAGAATACAGCTTGGTAGTGGTATCCCCAACTTCATTTGGAGGGGGTGGAGCTTTACTTTCAGCACCCTCATTCTCCCCTTCTCCCACCCTATGGCTGTGCTTAGCTATCACACCTACTTCCATCTCCATACTCAGGCATCTTATTATTAGCATTTCCTACTGTGTGCTCCCCACCCCACCCTCCTGCACATGCACACTCAAAGACATGAAGTTTCTGAAAAGCATCTCTTCCTGTTTAAACTGATCCCTGCACTTAATAAGTTGATAAATGGTACATGCAAAAGATACTTCAGAGAAGGAAGAGAGGGACTTTAGGATGGGTGGGAAAGGCTTTAAATCAAGAAGTGAGATTGGAATTGGATCGGTAGAATTGCAGTAGGCAGAGAAGAAAAAGGGAGCATTCTAGTGTAAGAAAAAGAATGAAAGTAAGAAAGTGCAAAGGGATGATGTTTGGAGGCCTGGGGAACTTTGGTTGAAGCAAGTAATTTGTCTTGTGGAGTTATTGAAGGTAAGTCTGGAAAGATTGTTTGGGCAAGATTATGGAGGGATTTGAAGATTAGGACAAGGAATTTTATATTTAACCTGTGGGAAATAGAGAGGCTTTCTGTCATTTTTAGCACCAATGATCAACATGTTTGAAGAAAGACTTTTGGAAGATCGGTCTGGTGACAATGTACAAGGCAGGTTGGAGAGGAAGAGAGACCATAGGTACAGATACACCATGTATGGCAGGTCGCATAACAATCTAGTAGAATGTGATTTAATTCCTACACTTTACAAATACTTCTCTGAAGAGTAGGTTTCAAATTGCTGAATGTTTTCCTTGACTCCTTGGCACTTACCACGCACAGCCTTCCCAAGGTACAGAACAGGACAAAATGGATTATGCCCTCAACAACAAAAGACGAGTCATCCGCCTCGTCCTCCAGTGGGCTGCTTTGTATGGAGACTTACTCCAAGAAGATGAAGTAGCAATGGCCTTCCTAGAGGTATGCTAGAATGATTCCTTCTCTTATCGTCCCCTTTCTTAGCAGCATGGTTATATAAAGTTACTTATTCTAGAAGCAAGATACAATAGACAAGGAGCCCATTTTGCAAGTTTTAGAGTGATCTTCCCATTTCAAAGAAGATAAAGCAAGGAATTTTAAAGATGATATTAAAATTAGGTAGCCTGTTACTTCTTTTGGTGATGGAGGTGAGGGAGGAGGAATGAGGTGGTCCTGAAGAGTTGCAGAGGTAGAGCCATGATTTGGATACAGCTTTTGAGCTAAAGACTATCCAGTTTGAAGAGAATTCCTCTCTTCCAATCCATGACCCTAACTCTCTGTTATGTCTTTTGCGCCCATTTACCTCTTTTAATAATAACTCCCCTCCATTATTCAATTGGGCACCTTACAATGATAATACTTTACCCACCTGAAGTCACGGGCCAGAAGAACAAGATGATTCCTTCTAGAACAAATGCTTATGATCCTATGATCTCTGTAATGGATGAACTAAAACAAAGTAAGCTTTGGCTGTTTATTCTTCTCCCCTCAACAGCACATTTTGGGTCAGATGGAATGATATAGGGATAGTGAGGCATAAGGATCCCTTAGGGTAATGGAATGAAATATATTTTCCTTTAATGCAGAATGATTGCAAGAGTTTGAATTTTACAGGTGCATCTGTGGTCTCCATGCACTAGATATGAGTGATATACACCATAGGCCTCCATTAAGATAATCAATACAGATCATTCAGGACAAGGGTTGAGCTGATGCTGAAACACTTCCCATTCCTTTGGCTTCTTCCCATCTCCCACTTTGGCTAACCGGAATAAAGATGGCTTTATTCAAAATTGCTTTTGTTGACACCCTTGCTACCTCCTCACCTTGGTGAGGGTAAAACTGCCCCTGAGGAATGACAATATTGAATAAAGCTGTCTAAGGAACTGATGGATCAGGGCAGGGATCTCAAACTGATGAAACACAATATGTGGGAAGGAGACTTGAGAACCTGTCTGAGCAGGAGGAAATCTCGAAGCAAGAAGCTTAACAAAACTGGGTGATGGGAAATTACTCTAATAATAAGACCATTAATTTTATTAGTGGGAGCTCCCTTCCATCAATGCAAATCAGCAATTTATCTCTAATTTATAGTCTTAAAAATTGCCCGGAATACTGAAGAATTAAGTGACATGCCCGGGGTCACACAGCCAGCAGATGTTAAAGGCAAGACTTGAACCTAGACCTTCCTGATGCCGAAGGCCAGGCTTCTCTCTACCCTTTCACACTCTTCTTTAGGGAGACAAAGGTGCAGGGGAAACAGATCCTCTATGTGTATTGATCAGGAATTGATTTTTATTTTTAAAAGTTGACCATCAAGTTGGCGGCTGAAAGTGTCTCTTTGAAAGCGGGTGCCTGAAACTTGTATAGACAGACTTTTGACATATAAGATGTTCCTGAAGTCTTAGTTCAGTTTTAAAGTATCAGACTCCTCTAATACTTTGGGTTTCCCTGTCTATTTGATGGTGATATACTGAATACTTAATCATCTCAAGGGGTGAACTTTAAGTTGAACTTCAGAATTTATTTTAATGGCCCTAATATCAAATAAACAAAAAATGACCTGTAGAGCTGAGTTGAACAATTTGCTAAGCCTTGTAGCTCTGCTAAATTTCTTTTAATAATATTATTCATTTTTAATAACAATAATCAATGTAACATATGAAAAAGTCTCCTATTTTTTTAAGAAAATTTTTTTATAGAATTAATCAGAAAAGTGACCTTAAAATGAAGACCATCATAAAACAGCTCTCTGTAGGAATGTGAAAAACCCTGGAGGAAAATGATGTATGTGTGGAAATCATTTTTCCTTTGCTCAATTCATTAAATAAAGGCCAGGTGACTAGCCAGGGAAAATAAATTATGGAACCTACTTCTTAATCTTTGCAGAATAACATATCTGTGACTATTATGGCTAAACAGTGTGTTCTTCACTAATTTCAGGAGTTTTATGTATCTGTATCAGATGATAGCCGGATGATCGCAGCCCTCAAGGAGCAGCTTCCAGAGTTAGAAAAGACAGTCAAGCAAATGTAAGGAAAGTCTTGGCTTTCTTTGTTTTATAATGAAATAAGTACACAACTTCCAATCACAATCTCCTATGCCCTTCTGACAAACCTTTATATATTAAAGTTTTAAAACAATTTAAAAGCAATCACGAAACATTTTAGAATTGAGGGACCCTAGTCCGGTGGGACAGGCAGTCATGACGTAGAAGACAAAGAAAGGGATGAGAATATACTAAGCTCCATTCCATGTTGGAGGGCATCTAGGAGGTACAGTGGGTAGAGTTCTGGGCCTAGAATCAGAAGTACAGGAGTTCAAATCCAGCCTCAAACACTTACTAGCTGTGGGACTTTGGGCAAGTCACTTAACCTCTGTCTACTTCTATTTCTTCATCTGTAAAATGGGGATAATAAAAGCACCAACCTCTTGGGGCTGTTATGAGGATCAAAGGAGGGGATATCTGCAAAGTGCCTTGCAAGCCTTAAAGGGCTTTGTAAATGCTATTATTGTTACCAAGTCTAAATTTTGGGGTAGCAGTATGTTGCTTCCTTTCATCCTAGAGCTAGATGAACAAAATGAAGCCTCTCTGGTTTTAAGCTTCAGATTCCAGAATCAGAACAGCTAATGGCCAGATATTTATTTAAATAATTATAGTAAAATAATAATGATAATGGCTAACAATTGATATGGTGTCCTATGTGCCAGGCACTGTGCTAAACATTTTACCGCTACTGTCTCATTTGATCCTAATAACAACCCTGGGAGGTGGGTGCTGTTATTATCCCATTTTAAAGATAAGAAAATGAAGCAAACAGGGATTAAGTGCCTTGCCCAGAGTCATACAGTTAGTAAGTGTCCAAGTCTGGATTTGAACTCAGGTCTATCTTGACTCTGGGCCCAACACTCTATCCACTGTGCCACCCAGCTGCCCGGAATGGTGTAGATGAATACTTAATGTGACAAGTACTTGACATGAAACTTCCCTCCAGCTCAATCTTGTTTAGTACTAATATTCTCATCATATAAACACAGAAGGCTGGAAGATGAAGCTTGAGCTCCATTTTAAGTCCTGGTAGGAGTACAAGCTAGTGAAATCAGGGATCCTGGTTGTTAATGCCATTTCTGCTTCTGTGTTAGTTGGTCTCTTCCTCACCTCCCTTGCCCTAGTCTCCTTAGCTAGAAATGAGGCTGATCCTCTCTTCTTGTGAGAGTGTTATCTCATTGCGTGGTGTAAGGTAAGACTGATGCTACATAAGAACAAAGACATAAAAGTGGAATTTACCAAAGATACTGAATAATGGGTTCTCTTTTCTTCTACATTTTAGCTCAGAAGACGGCAAGGCTCCACAAAAGAAGGTGGGTAAGAGGCTTTTAATTGCAATAGGTTGTTTTGTGCACAGTAGGACTACGATCCTCCAGAACATTTAAAAACATAATGAATATGTTTTTAAATAGCAAAGTATTTTTCACTCACTTGTTTTTCTGAACCTGATTATCCAGGTACACTTCTCCTGGTGCTTCAAGACAAGGTGGCTGTTCTCCCTTACAGCATTTAATATCATTGCTTTTTTCCCCAGCACAAAGTTCTTTTGCAACAATTCAACCCTGTTGAAGACAGAGCACAAAAACGCCAACCTGTCCGAGGATCTGATGAAAGTAAGCACTATCTGTTTTGTATGGCTCATTACAGGTCGGCTAGGTGGCACAGTGGGTAGGGTGCTGGGCCTAGAGTCAGAAAGACTCATCTTTCTGAGTACAAAGCTGGCCTCAGACTTACCGACCCTGTGTGACCCTGGGCAAGTCACTTAATCCTGTTTACCTCTGTTTCCTCATCTGTAAAATGAGCTGGAGGAGGAAATGGCAAACCACTCTAGTATCTTTGTCAAGAAAACCCCAAATGGGGTCATGAAGAGTCAGATACAAATGAACAACAACATCACAGGTCAAGATAAAATCTTCCATCCCACAATAATCAGCTTGGGTCTTCTCTGATCAGAACTGGTCATCTTTGGCAGCTAGGTGGAACACCGCGTAGAGAGTTGGGCTCAGAAACAAGGAAACTTGAGTTCAAACCCAGCCTTAGGGTTTATTTATTAACTGTGTAATCCTAGACAAAACTCTTAATCTCACTGTGCTTCAGTTTCATCTGTAAAAAGCGAGTCATAATAGTGAAGAGGTTTAATCAAAATGAATATGGTAGGGAACCATAGGTTTCTAGGGGTGCTCGAGACCCCAAAATACTGACACGCCGGGTCCTGCCTAAAGAATTCGACTCAAGCCTTCTCAGCCAAGGGAAAAGACAAAGTTTATTAGGGATTCACCATAATGGGTTGTTTTAAGAAATCCCACCCTTTGTGATGCCTGTTTTCACAAGCGGGCCAGATTCAATCTACTGAGCCAGATTGGATCTGAGCACCTTCATGGAGGCAAGATGAAGATTATATACACAAATTGAGGGGTGGTCTGGGGTGACTAGAGGAGGGGTTTAGGGAGGGACTTGAGGAGGAGTCTAAAGAGGGGCATGGTGGGACTGAGATGAGGTCAGACTCCAGGGTGGGAAATAGCTGAAGGCTACATGGAGACATACAGACATTAGAGGACTGGTGTAACAGAGCTAGGGTATAGATATTTTGATCAAGATTAAGTGATCAGGAAACAGCTGGACAATAGAGGGCTAGGCTAGGCAGAGACTTGGGCCCAATGATAATGCAAGGCCCATGGCCTCAGGGGAAGGCCAGATCCAGTTGGAAGACTCAAGGAGAATTCAAGGGGGCTCCCAGAGAATGTGCCCTCATCAATAGCATAATAGTCCAGGGTTGTTATGAGAATCAAATGAGATAACATATATAAAGTTCTTTGCAAAACTTAAAATGCTACATAAATACTAGCCTCTATTAGGGGCCCTCCTCAATCCATGCAGCTCAGTTATTTGTGCTTCTTATCTTTTGGTTGGAGTGAGGTTATTGTCCTACCATGCTAGAGACAAGCATAATCCATCCCCTGGTTCTATCTCACACTGTATGAACATGGGTGAGATGCCAGGGTGTCTGTCATCAGATGCCTCTTCTAGGGGGGTAGAGCGTTTGGTGTCATAGGTGCTTTGCAGATGCCAAGGAGAACGGAGCTGCTTTGAACACTTTTGGGTGGAACCCACTCAGTGACCTCAGAGAGATTGAATTGCTTCCCTCTCACCCATTCACCCTCAAAGATTCACCAAAAGTATTGTGACAGAGGGGAGAAAAAAGCTTATGTTTTTCATTTCAAATCATTAATACATCATAGGGCTGTGGGGAAGCAGGGGAGGCTTAGGACAGCAAACATGGTGGCTGAAACTGGTTCTGTGACAATGACTCAGGAGTGATAAAGAACAGCACGCCACAACTCTCTGCTGCTCCAAATAGAAAGTGAGGTGTCCTTCTTACAACAGATGGTATTAAAACAAAGTATACATGTAAATGAACCAGGTGAATGAAAAATTTCAAACCCTAAACATTCTTAGAAAAATGTGTCACAGAACTCATGCTCCAGGCAGGGGAACAGAATCGGGGCATCAGGGTGCTACCTCTGGGCCTGAAACTGTGTACCAGTTTGGAAGACCCATCACAAGAGCACCTGGTAATCATATCATTAAGTGTCTATAGTGTGGCACCTTGGTCTGTTTGGTGCAGTTTTTACCACAGCCGTGAAAGGGTCAGAGTCTTCAGGCAGGCCCAGATTATGGACCTAGAAAACGATTAGCATTCTTGTCCCCCTATTTGCTTTTGTGGTTTTCACAGGCATCTGAATTGAGGGGCAGAGGGAGGAAGAAGTCATGAATAAATTTGTTATAAATAGCAGCTTATGCCATTTTGTATATTTAGCTCAGTCCTTTCTGGATAAGTAAAAATGTGGATCTATGGGAACATTAGCATGGAAAACAGCAGACTAAAAGAGCAAAAAAAAATTCAGGATGAAGAAAATATTTCTAAAACTAATGATTTTAAAAAAGTATGTTCTAGACTGAAATAAATACTGTAGTAAAATGTCTCTCTTTCTCATAGTTCTGTTCAAAGTCTACTGCCTAGACCACACATACACCACTATCCGCGTGCCTGTGTCAGCTTCCGTGAAAGAAGTTCTTAGTGCCGTAGCAGACAAACTGGGTTCTGGAGAAGGACTGATAATAGTCAAGATGAGCTCCGGAGGAGGTAAAGACTTAAGCTAGATGTTAGGCTTGTCTGCAAAATGGAAAATCCCAGCTGAACAGGAACACTGAGGTCAGGATTTGGTAGTGACCTTCCACACTAATTCAGGTGGATTAAGTGAGCGCTTACACTAATAATACATTTTTTGTCATCATCTTCAATAATAATATTGTATTTATTTTACTAGTGTCTTCACATCGGTGGTCACATTTGAGCCTCACGACTCTAAAACTGATATCACAGTTGTGATTATTTCCATTTCATAAATAATGAAACCGAGAGAGAGGAAGATACAATAACTTTAGAAGGTACTGCATTTAGACATGGACCAGTCATGGATTCAAATCTTGGCTTTACTATTTGTGGGTCCTTAGAGAATTCTGCAATTGATTTTAATTCAATAAGAATTTATTAAAGACCTTCTGTATTATGGACCTCTGGTGAAGCAGACTGCAAAATGGACCTGTTCTCGGAATGTTTTTAAATGCATAAAATAAAATGTGTAGGATTTCAATGGAAACTAATCATACTGAAATCCAGTTATCAAAAATTGTCTTAAAAAATTCAAGCCCCCAAGTAAGAACTCCTACTTTGGAAAGAATGTTGTTTGTGAAGAAGAAATAAGGGAAATAAATTATAAGAAATTATTTTGAACAACTGCATACCAATAAACCTGACAACTTAAATGAAATATATACATATTCATAAAAATATAAATGGCCCAGATTAACAAAATAAGAAATGAAGAGTTTAAATTGCTTAATCTCAGAATAATAAATAATCCATAAATTAAAACAAAAGATGAAAAGAAATAAACAAAACTAACCAAGACCAGATGATCACAGATCCATCTAAATATGAAATTATTTTTAAAATACGTAAGTAAAGGAAATAATTTGAACCAATTGCACTGCAAGTGTTTTAAAAATGTAAATACTATGTATTCAAAGTCCAATGTTAAAACAGAAGCCATCTGAGTTTTATAAAGTTTTTACCTCCTCTCCAACCATTCTGCATTATTGCTGAGTAAAAACAGCATGTTTGATAGATGGCAAATGTACTTTATATATATGATTACAATAGCAGCTTGGAATTGAATAAATTGACCCTTTGGTATTTTGATCCCTGTTTTATGGTTATTTCTGATGGGGTTTTCTTTCTTATCACTGAGGGCCTGAGTATATGATGTCTTTTTTATTCAGTGAGTCCTTTAGTAATGTATTTCACACAGTCACTACCCACGTTCAGGTAATTCACATGGCTGACAATTTGTTGGTGTGATTAGGGCAGTGCAGCGAATTTCAGATGCATTTAATGGGCAGTCTTGTGCTTTTATGTTCACAGAAAAGGTGGTGCTCAAACCTAACGATGTTTCGGTATTTACAACGCTCACTGTTAATGGACGTCTGTTTGCTTGCCCAAGAGAGCAATTTGATTCACTGGTATGTATGGATGCTGTTCTCATAACAGCATCTTCAGTTAAAAAGCTTGTGTAATCTTAGTGCTTAAAAAAGGAAAAGAAATACTTTGAATGCTGTTTGGTTTTTCCTACCAAAAAATATTTTTAAAGCATATTTGAGGTAAAGAGCATTTTTTAAAAGATGCTCCAAACTACAGATTTGGGGCTCTGGTATTTATTGAAAAGCACTACTACAAAGGCACCATTCCTACTGTTTCTACATCAAAAACATATCTATCTTTCCAGGTACTTTGAAATTTGCAAATTAAAATAAACCTTTTTCAACATAAATGTGCTATATGTCAGACACAGTAGTGACTTCTGTGAACTCATTAAGATGAAATCACCATTCAGGAGTGGTTAATAGTTTTCTCCTGTAATTGTTCTAATTTGTTGTTGCTAAGATTTTAGATATTATTATATCGACCCTTTTATGCAATCCTCAGTAAAATATCCAAATCACACAGAACTTTTACATGACTATCAAAATAACCCTGAAATAATCCATATAACTGTTACTATCCCAGTTACTATTACTTGTCAGAGGTACTATCATGTTCCTAATTATCCAAGCTTAACATCTCAGTGTCATCCTCAACTCTTCACTCTCAGCCTACTCAGCCTATAGAGAAATAGAGAGATGGAAAGATAGATAGAAAGACATCTAGATAGAGAGATAGATAATAGATATTCTTCTCTAACACAATTCTACTCTACTCAGGCCCTCATCTCCTCTTGCCTGGACTATTGCAATAAGCTTCTAATTGATTTTCCCTCCCTCAAGTCTCTCCCCACTGCAATACATCCTCTGCTCAGTGGCCAAGTGATTTTTCTGAAGGGAAGAGCTGATTATTTTACTCTCCAATGCCCCAGTGGTTTCACAGTGCCTCTAGAATTGAACATAAAGTACCCTGTTTCCCATTAAGGGCAGCTGGGTGGCACAGTAGATAGAACATTGGGCCTGGAGTCAAGAAGAAATGAGTTCAAATAAGAACTCAGATAATTCCTCGCTGTGTGATCATGGACAAGTCACTCAAACCTGGTCTTTCTCAGTCTCCTCATCTGTGAAATGGTGTACCTACTTTGCAAGGTTGTTGTGAAGCTTAAAGGAGATTTTTGCAAACTTTAAAGCACTGTATAAATGCCAGGTATTATTCTCTGCCATTTAAAGATCTTCACAATCTGTTTGTTATGCTTCGCTCTCTTCCACATTCTCTCCTGTCCAGCCATGCTGGCCTCCTCACACCTGCCGCTCCATCTTGCATCTCTGTGCCTGGCACCAGCTGTCTCCCATCCCTGGAATTCTCTCTGTCCTCCCTTCCACCTCTTAATTTCCCTACATTCCTTCATGTCTCAGCTAAAATCCATCTTCTGCAGGAGTCCTTGCCCAGTCTCCACAATGGCTAGTTCCATCCTCTATTACCTTGTATCTACTCCGGATGTATCTTGTATTTCCTTTTTTTCCCTCCTCCATTAGACTGTGAGCTCCTTGAAGGCAGGCAATGTTTTTACCTTTATTTTGCCTCCTCAGCACTTAGCACAGAACCTAACAAGTAGCAAGGGCTTAAAAAGGCTTTTTGATTGATCGATCTTGTATTTAGAAGGTATTTTACAAACATTTGCTGAATTAAACTAAAATACCCCAGTGGTAGACTTCTTTTCTACTTACCCCACACAAAGTGGGTAAAATGTCAAAAGGCTATTTCCAGTGCTGTTGGAAAAAAGCCAATTGAAATGCAGAGATGCCAACTACTATGCATCTGCTTAGATTCCATAATAGATAACAAGGACATTGACATGTAGGCTCCACTACATAAAACCAAGTGACTGCAGCCTCTAGGGGAGGCTCTAAGTATAACTGAGAGGCGGGGTAAGTGCACTGGAACGGGGTGAGGGAGGTGAGGGGGCAGGGTTAGAAGGCCTGAGAGACTCAAGCCTCACCTCTGCCCAGTATTAGCTGAATTACCTTGGGCAACTCACTTTCATTTTTCTTCATTTATAAAATAAGATGGTTAGTTAAATGACCTCCAAGATCCTTCCCAGCTTTCATACTTATGATTTACTATCACATGATCTAGGTTTTGTTTTCTTTTTAGACATTTTATATAGTACTATAAATGAGAAGAGTTCACTTTTCCATACATTTATCCCTAGATCCAGGTTTTTATTAGCAGCATACTACTGAGAAAAGGAAAGGATTTGTATAAAATAATGGGTTTGATTCTGGGGCCAAATCGGAAAAAATCCTGCAAAGCAGGGTGACTAGGCAGCAGCTCTAGGCAATACCTTTGAGGCCAGCTTCAGCTTCCTTTCCTCTCTGGAGCTGCCCATAGCCATCACTCAAGAGCCCAGAGAAACAGGGCCAGTTTACCAAAAAAAAAAAAAAAGCCTAGCTCTTCCTCCAGCTGTTGTAGAACTGACAGCTCTTGACTGAGATTTCCATATACCAGAGCAATGAGTTTCTAGGTATCTAATGATCCTAGTCATCTCTGCTTCTCCTGTTAGCCTTCCCATGCATTGTTGTTTAATTGTGTTTTGTCCTGGGCTAGAAGTGATTTTGGGTAATGGACACAGGAACCACCGAAGACTGGTAATGACCAGTAAGATTAGTGACAACCAAATTTTAGATAGAGAAACCTGTGTCAGAGGCCGTGGGACTGTGAGCATTAAAGGCCACGTGACCCTAAAGGACACCCTGTGGCATAGCAGAGACTTGAAAATGGGGGAGGGGAAAGGTTTAAATTCTAATGTTTATTCTTCTCCTAACTTGTCATATGACCTTGGGTAAATCAGTCTACCTCCCTTTCTTCCTCACCTGTAAAATGAAAAAATTGAACCAAATACATTATTTGACATCCCTTCCAAGCATAACATTCTATATTCTAAAATTGATTTCTGCCTTTGTCAAAACTAGCTAGAAGTGAAGATTTGCAGACTGGAAAAGGCTCCCAAAATGATTTGAATGGAAACTTGCCAGGGACAGTGTCATCTCTTTTAAGACAACCAGTGCCCCCTTTCCATTTATGTTGGTAGAATCCATGACCTCTTCTTTTAGACCAGAAGCTTATTAAGCCTGACCATCTTCCTATCCATATATTTTTCAGTCATCTACTCAGTAAACTTAATTTTTTAAAAATTCTAAACTTGACCTTCGACTGAAATGACTATTTCAATATATACAGTAGAACTGAGAGGCTATCTTGTACATGAAACAATGAATCCATTATGCAAATCTTGCTTTTCTTTTTAAGTATATAATCAATTCGATATTACTTTCAAAGCTGCCCTGCTTGTTAGATGATTTCTTCTTTTATCTTTTATGCATTTCAAAAACATGTTTTAATGACTCCCCCTTTTGTCTTTTTTTTTTCATTTTCTTTCTAGGTCCCCTCTTTCTCCTCACTCTGCCCCCTCCCACATACATTCATTTGCAAAGAAAGAAAAACAAAACCTTTGTAACAAATGTGCACAGTCGATCAAAATTAATCCTCCTATCGACTGTATCCAAAAATGTACTTCTCATTCTGCAACTTGAATTCATCACGTCTCCATCTGGTAGCATGCTTCATTACCAGTTCTCTGGAATCGTGGTTGGTCATTGCATTGATCAGAGTTTAAACATTTCCAATAGCAAGTCATTTTTCAAAGAGGAAACCAGAACTGGAAGAGAAATGCTCCTATGGAACACTATTTAAGGTGCTATGTGATGTGTTTACAACGTGACGGCAAATGGGGGTTTCTCTTGCCAGTTGATTCTTGTCGAGTGTGTCAAATGGCTTTGGCACAAAGATATAAAGCATGGCCATCTCCACCTCCCTGTAGGGAAAACACTACCTTTTTAAGCCTCTGTTTATTCATGGATGATCCTGCATCCTTACAAACCATTACTGCTTGTCAGGATCATTCTTCCATTTGAACCCTTGAGTGGTGGAAAGGAATTTGTACCCTCTTTGAAATGGATGCCCATGTGTTCTTCTTGCGGCCAAATACCTCTTCCTGACAAATAGCTCTTTATTAGTATTGCTGTGAGTTACGTCATCACACAAAGGGGTGGGCTGCATACAATATGTGAACACTTAGGCCATGAAGCACCCTTCTGAGTCCCAAAGCAATTACCTTTTGGAAGACTTCAGGGATATCATCTATGAAGTAATGCTCCTGACTGGATTTGGGCTAAGTCCATCAATCAATCATTTATTCAAAGTGTATTTACTAAGTGCCAACTATGTGCTCAGCAGCATGAAGGGCTCCGTGTGGGTTGTAGAGAAGTGCAACACATAATACCCACTCTCAAGGAGCTCATCATCTAAGGAGAGAGATAAGAATAGCATATCTAACAAACAGTGCCAGGTGATGCTAAGTACAAACTGGACCTCATCCAGAGAAAGGCAACTGGGATAGGGAGGGTATTGGTGGCCATCATGGAGAAATGTTTGGAAGAATTAGGAGAAGCAACCAAGAGAGGACTGGACATCTGTCTAAATGTACTTGGAGGGTTGTCATGCAGAAGAGGGATGATTAAGCCTTGGGGCACTTGACCTCCAAGTAGGAGTGCTGGGAGGAAGTTGTATGGAGTCAGATTTAGGCTCAAAGTAAGGAAAAACTTCTAGCAATTAGAGGTTTCCCAAAATGGGAGGAAATGGGGTAACTCTTCCTGTGAATCTTTAAGCCCAGATTGGATGGGAATTTGTTTATAGTTTAGGTTCCCTTCTGGTCCTGGGTGGATGAGATAGCTTCTGAGACCCCTTCCTGCTCTTAACATTTTGTAATTCTGTATATAATCACATGCTGAAATGTACAGAACAACTTAGAAGTCCTTAAATAGTCCAGAGGAGAACATTGAATATATTGGTAAGAAATGGGGGGGGGTGTCCTCTGGCCACTTCTCAATGTGCTATTCAATAATATGGGGGGAGTCAAGAGATTGTTGTTCCATTGCTTCAGTTGTGTCTGACTCTTCATGACCCCATTTGTTGTTTTCTTGGAGAAGGTACTGTAGTGGTTTGTCATTTCCTTCTCCAGCTTATTTTACAGGTAAGGAACTGAGGCAAACAGGGATAAGTCACTTGCCCAGGGTCATACATCTAGTGAGTGTCTGAGGCCAGATTTGAACTCAGTAGATCTGTCTTCCTGACTTCAGCCCACTGCACTACCTAGCCATCCAATCAAGAGTTCACAGAACTACATAAATGTAGGCATTCCATTGTACATGTTTTTCAGTTTACATGGAAACATATATGCTAGGTAGTGTTAGGGCCCAGGCTAATGAAGTGTCACAAAGCAACCCAAATAGTGGGTGGTCATCATGGAGAAGCAGTTGGAAGAAAGGAGAGGGGGAGAAGGAGAGAGGGGGAGAGAAAGAAAGAGAGAGAGAGAATATCTTTGGGGTTACTGGGCATGTGGGCCCTGAGAGAAGTCTGTCATCTTTATCCAGGCGTTTTCCAGGACTACATTTCCATCTCAGACCACTCATTAATCCAGGCATATCACTGGCTATTGAGTCTTTCTATGTGTAGCCTCAAATGGCTAACACTAAACAAAACTCATTCCTCCACAAGCTGGTCCAGCCTTCTGCCTCTCTCCACCAATTTTAATAGCGTTGCCCTCCAGCTCATTATCTAGGGCTAGCTCAGGTCCTTGGAATCATCTTTCATTCTTTTTCTTTTGTTTCCTTCCTCCTTCCCGTCATTTATTTTTTTGTAAATTAGTAAATACCTACTGTATGCAAAGTCCTGAGCTAGAGGTAATATAAGAAAATTAAGATTGCTGGTGCCCTCAAAGCTTATAAAGAGAAGACAAGAAGATAATGGGACATTGTAGTTTCCACAATCCGGCTAGCAGCTTCTGTGGGGGTGTAAGATCCACCCACAGCTGGCACCCAGAAAGCTGCCAGCACCCGCCAAAGTACAGGTTCTTTTGATCTGCCTTAACAAGGAAAGCAAGGTTAAGGGGTTGGCAAGCTTACTTTAATTCAGCACACAAATATCATTCACTTAGTTCAGGGAAAAAAGCCAGGACTCTGAACTTCAGAGCAAATTACAAACAAAGTACAAACATCAACAGACAGACCCAATACAGATTCATTAGTTACCAACATCTAGGTTCAGCCCGGGAGCTCAGAACAAGGGCTGGCCCAGAGTCACGCGAGCCACCACTGCTGTGGCAAAGAGCCCCTGGTTTTTATATCTTTTTCAGCATCAGGGGTGAGTCACACAAGAGACTCACCCACATGACCTAAAATCATCACAAAGAGGCGGACTTAAACCCACGTGGTCTAAGAGCCTCTGCTGTCCCAGACATGTAAACTAGGCCCTCCCTGGAGTTAGCCCCACCTTGGGCCCCACCTTAGTTGCCAATCCACACCCACATAGGTTTTACACCTAATAGGGGTCTGGGCCTGGGGCTTAGCACTTAGTATGACTCAATGAAATACACTGAATTACTCGACAAAAACAAAAGCCAAACTCTTCAAGGGCACTTGTTGAACTAAGTGCTAAGGAGCCCATTTTGCTTACCAACACAATTGTCAGAGGGTGAAATCACTCTTGTTTAAGGGATCAAAGATGGCTGTTAATATCTGTGCTGAATATTGATGAATGAGAAAGAGGGAAGGGAAGACACTACAGGTATGGGGAATGACGTCAATAGGAGGTAGGAAAGAGTATACTGTGATAGGTGGACAAGAGATCCAGTTTAATGGGGGTACAAAGTGTCTGAAGAGAAGGAAAGTGGTATACATATAATTGGTCAACAATCATCCATCGATGAGAATTTATTAAGTTCCTACTATATGCCAAGAACTCTTCTAAGTACTGGGGATATAACAACAATAATGAAACATTCCCTTGCTCTCAAGAAGCTTACATTCTATGGATGAAGACAATTCGTTCACCAATAAATGTATGCAAAATCAACACAAAGTAAATTTTTTGGATGGAAGGCCAGTAGCAACAAGGGGCATCAGGAAAGGCTTAATGTAAAATATGTCACTTGAGTAGTTTGAAAGATGAGGTTCTAGGAGGCAGAGGAGAGGAGCATTCCAGGCACAGGGACAGCCAGTGCCAAAAAAAATCGAAGAGGAAAGAGATAGAGTGATCAGTGCAAAAAACAGGAAAGAGGTCACTTTGGCTTGGCCATATAGTGTATAAAGAAAAGTTAATAGATAATAACAGTAGAAAGGAAGATAGGAGCCAAGTTATGAAGGACTTTAAAAGGTAAATAGAAGAGCTTATATTTAAATCCTAGAGTCAATAAGAAACCAGTAAAGTTTATTGAGTGGAGGGGAGATACCATAGCTGAACTTCAGAAAATCATTTTGATAGCTTATTAGAAGGTGAGACGCTTGAAGCAAGGATGCCAATTAGGAGACTATTTTAATGGTTTAGCTAAATGTAGATGAGAGCTAGGGTGGTGACCCTGGGAGTAGAAAGGAGACAGCTACAAAAGATATTGTTGAAGTAGAAATGGCAGGATTTGGCAGCTGGTTGAATATGTAGGGTAAGGAGAATGAGAAGTCAGGGATAATGCCAAGGTGATAGATGTGGGTAACTGGAAAGACTGGTGTCCTGGACGAAAATAGGGATGTTCAGAAGCAAGGGTGTGATTGGAAGGGAAGATAGAATTCTGATTTGGACACATTGAAAGATATCTTGCCTCTACACTCAGATTTCCTAGCAAAGGGGATGGTACAACAAAGGCTTGAAGGCTAAGAAGGGATTACTTGTGTCATGTGGCATCTCTCTCTCTACACTGAATTGAGATATATTCATTCCCTTTGTCATAGATGTTTTCTAGGCACTGGACATCTTTCATCTGACCTATGGTAGCTAGCCTGCCTGCCTCCATCCCTGTCGGTGTACATTGTCTTAAATATCGCTGTTGACAATGTTCTTCAAGTAGCCCTTCTACCACATCCCATCAATCCTTAAATATCTATTATGACCCCCTTACTTATCTTCCATACCAAAGAAACTCCTGACACCTGAGCCCCGAAGTTCACTCAAAGTTGGCATTCCTGTTTGCATGCACCTTATCTCTCAGTAGTCTTTCACTTGCCACTTCTGTTTCATTTATTCATAACTTATTATTATAATTACAAATAATTATAGCAAAATCATTAATGAAGTATCATATATTCTTCCCATCACTAATCCTCCCTCTTTGGACTCCCCTTTACCAGGAAAAAACAGAATTTAATGGAAAGGGCACTGCACTTAAGAGGCATGAAAGGACTCGATTCAAATCCTGCCTCCAACACTTCCTAGCTCTGACACCACTTGCAAGTCAATTAACCTCCCTGAGTTTTAGTTTTGTCTTCCCCCCAGAGGGGACAATAATATCCAAAATACTTACTTCACAGGGTTGTTTGGGGATTTAATGGGATAATGTATGTAAAGCACTTTGTAAATTGTGAAATGCTCCATCATCATTCCATCCAATCTAGAACCTAGCTTCGATCTCCACAAATCTCCATATATCCACTAGAAACTGATGCTACACCTTTGCCTTGTATATCCTGCTGATTCTTGAAGAAATTTCTCTTCTCTTTCAGTGATCCATTCATGTTCGTGCTCCTACAAATTATTCATTTATGTGTCACTAATTTAAAGCGCATTTATTTATATATATATATATATATATATATATATATATATACAAATATATCTATGCACATCTGCATTTATCCATGTGTTGAACTATATAGGTTAATCTGACTTGTCTTCCTCAGCCCCCTGTAGATTATAAGCTTTTTGAGGGTAAGGACTGATTGCATTCTGAATAATTAATCTGCACACAATCCATGCATACTGTTAATGGTGACAGAAAAATCACATTATCAAGATTCTCAAAGTAAAGTATTTTCATTTATTACCACCAGTAATAAATCTTAAGTGAATACTTAGCAATAGAGTTAAGACTGAGGATAGGCAAGTATGGCAGCGGCCTATGGTGCAACAGGCCAAGGGGCAAAAAGAGACACTTTGAGATTATCGTTTAGAAATATACTCATTTCTAATGGAGGATCATTTCACTCTGGAATGTATTTATTATGTGAGAAGTCAAGCTGAATGTGTGAATTCCTCCTTACAGCAAAGGTTTGAGAGTCTGGTAGGGAGTAACTCACAGGGGGCACAATTTTCAAATGCAAGAGTATACAATTTTCAAACCCTATCTAAAATATATAGATGCCTCATCCTGACTACTGAACAGAATTTCCAGAGGAAAAAGAAGTAAATTCTAACTAAGAAATAAGACGTGTTGTGAGTAGACTTGATTAAAATTTTTGTGACCTTTTCAACTTTGTGAAATAGTTCTGTATATATTAACATGATGGACACCATATGGACTTTCAGGAAGTCACTGTCGTTCGGTTGTCTTTCAGTTGTGTCTGACTCTTCATGACCCCATTTGGGGTTGTCTTGGCAAAGACACTGGAGTGGTTTCCATTTTCTTCTCCAGCTCATTTTACAGATGAGGAAACTGAAGCAAACAAGGTGAAATGACTTGCCCAGGGTCACACAGCTAGTGAGTGTCTGAGGCTGGATTTGAACTCAGGAAGATGAGTCTTCCTGACTCCAAGCCTGTGACTGTGCCACCTAGCTGCCCACTGTCAGAAAGACTTGGGTTCAAATCCTATCTCAGCTCTTTACTAGCTGTGACCATAGATAAGTTGCTTAATGTCTCTGAGCCTCACTTTCTTGATCTGTCAAAAGGGAAGAATAATGGCATATGTATCACAGGGTTGTTGAGAGGATCAAACAAGGCAAGGCACATCTGTAAACCTTAAAACACTATATAAAATGCCAGGTATTGTTAGGGCTCTGATTATGTTGAACTGAATGGGAATTATGTACTTTATTTCATTGAGTAACCCGAAAGTACTTCGGACGGTTTCACAGGCATAACAGCACACTGAATAATGTAATATTCCTTTAATAGGTAAAGAAATAGACATATGGGAATGGTAGGGAGCGATCCAAGCTTGCGAGGAAGTCAGTAGCAGAGCCATGATCAGACCCTTGGTCTTCTAACCCAGCCCCGCACTTTAGTGAGCAGCACTGCTTTGGCCCAGCACTGCTTGTGGATCAAGGAGACTGGGTTTAATGCCGAGAACACCCCTGACCCACTCCCTGGGTGTTTCAATGTTCTGAGTTGCATGCTGCCTAAAGAGGCACAGCTGGGATATTGCTGGGAATGGAAATACAGTTATTCCTATGAGAGTCACCAGTGCCTTCAACAGGAGGGTTATGATCAGATGTCACAAACTCCTCTGTCAGCCACTGCTTTGGGTTGACTCCAGGGAAGAAACATTGAAGCAAAAGAAAATTCTCCCACCTCCACCTCTCAGGAGTTGCCAAAATCCTTTCAGAAAACAATTTATCAGAATGAGGATCTGCAGTTGTCACTCTTTGAAGCCAAAGTAAATTACTTGTCCCTCTTCACAGAATAAATCCAATATATGAATTTAAGGACAATGCTGATTTTTACAGCTTAGATTAGGTAGATGCAGCTGTTCTGACAGTGTTTTCTGGGACTTCTGACTGAGGGTCCTCAAAAGAATTTTAGAGGGTCCGTGAGGTCAAAATTATTTTCTTAATAACACTATGATGTTTTAATTTCTAATATTGTAAATATAAATAGGTGTAACCCATGTGAACGAGAGCTCTTTGGGGTCTTCACTAATTTTTAAGCATAAAAAGAAGTCCAGAAATAAAAACGAAAAAGTTTGAGAACCATTGCTTATATGTGACAGTGGCAGGTTTTATTATCATGCTGACCAAAAAGTGACCACTGAAGTTAAGATCGATCATCTTACTGCTGCGACTAAAATCAAAACCTAAGAATTTTGCTTAAAAACACCATTAGAATGTAGATATATTTAGCCTCTCAGAGTACAGCTCACCACCACACAGTGCAACTGAAAGAACATTGGCGAGGCAATCAGAAGAATCAGAGGACTTCAGTTGGAAGCCTGACTCAGGCAACTTGTATCTATGTCACAACAGCATTGTGCCTCAGTTTCCACATCTGTAAAATAAGGGAGGTTGAACTAAATGATCTCAAATATCCTTTCTATCTCTAAATCTATGATCCATGTATGTTATTCATAGACACCCTTACCAGAACAAGAAGGCCCAACTACAGGAACAGTGGGAACTTTTGAGCTGATGAGTTCTAAAGATTTAGCATACCAGATGACGATTTACGATTGGGAGCTCTTCAACTGTGTACATGAGGTAAGGAATCTCAATACCAAATTGTGTATTTTTATTCATAGCTGTGGGCTATAGCTGCTGGAGTAACTCAACGATGAGTTTTAGTTTATGTTACATTGTGTGTGTGTGTGTGTGTGTGTGTGTGTGTGTGTGTGTGTTTTCCCACCTGAACCTGACTCCCTGTGAGGAAACTGCTTTTACCTGCCAGTGAGCACCAACTATGCAAATTGCAATCCAAGAGAATTGTCTCCCAGTTCTATTACAATAAGGAAACTAAATGACACTTCTGTGAGCATCGAGCACATTTAAGTCAGCTCTAACATCTTTGTTGCTAAAATCAGGCAAAGGAGGAGTGAATGAAATCCTGACTTGAATACCTTTGTATGTATTGAATCACACTGATGTGTCTTTGTAAGTATATTAAGCCTTTAATACACAATCTACACTTAAATGATTAACATAAATGTCACAGTGAGCCTCTATGAACTTGCAATAAAGTGGAATCCTTATCCACTAAAGGGAACCCACATTTTCTACCTGGCGAGATTGTCTTGAGAAAAAAGGGGAACCTACCTATTGCTTTTCTTTATGTAAATAAAAAGATAGGCAAATATGACAACTCTGGATTGTTCTTTTCTAGCTGGAGTTAATCTACCACACATTTGGAAGGCACAATTTTAAGAAGACCACTGCAAACTTGGATTTGTTCCTAAGGAGGTTTAATGAGATTCAGTTTTGGGTCGTCACCGAAATCTGCCTTTGTGCCCAACTCAGCAAGCGAGTTCAGCTCCTAAAGAAATTTATTAAGATAGCAGCCCAGTAAGTACCTTTGGCATATGCAAGAGAAATGTTCGAGCTGTGTGCCAAGTGTAGAATCTGTCTGCTGCTTTCTTTAGTCTTTCTCCAAGACAAAAAAAAAAAAACTCTGAACTACCCACCCTGTCTTTACTCTGTGTCATGCACACAGTCCTGTCTAGAGGCTCAGAGAAGAACTCAGTTTTACTTTCTTAAGAGAAATGCCATTCTCACCTTTTTCTAATGCTCAACATCCAGGCCTCATAAACTAGCAGCAGTTCCACACCTGTGCTGGCCCTACGGAACTGGAGCTCATGATTTCTCTTTGCCTGCTCTTCAGGTACTCATTCTTTTGGCCAATCACCTAAAGAAAACACCATTAAGCAGTGGGTAGGTATGTCCAAAGAGATGGAAATGGGTTAGCCAGCATGGCACATTGTGTCCAGGAGAGGGCAGTAGAGCACACGCCGAGAAATCAGTGAACTGAGACGGACTTAGAATGAAATGCCCCAAAGCATAAAGGCAAGCAAACCAATACAAGAGAATCCTCTCCATAAAACTCCGGATAAAAATCAAGCATCTTATAAATATTCCATTTAGGAGCACTTCATGGGAAACAATTTATGTACTGGCGGGCCAGTTAGATTTCCCTCTCACATGAATTTAATCTTCTCTTGCTATTTAGATATGCTTGACAACCCCCTGTTTATTTCCATGTTTCTAGTATCACTACAATGCTAAAAATAAATTGCTAAACGTGGCCCGTGGCACTGAAAATCTTTTCCCTTCTAAATTCAAGGAGCACAAAGGTTGGGAAGAAAAACAATCTTCTCTAGGCTGCTTTCTGAAACTCAAAATTCGAGAGCCTGCTTAGTCTGGTTTCTAGAGAGCTAAACAAAAGAAAGCAAACTCTGAGCCATGTTTTGCCTTTGCCAAATATCTCAAATTATCCTGCCAAAAACAGGAAGGTCAGCGAAAACTCCCACTGCGTGTAGCTCGCAGACCTGTTGTCTTGTCATTTTCCAGCTTCAGGTTCTTTCTAGGGGTATGTAATAAAACTGTTACTAAAGAAGTGAGGAAGAACGGTACAACCCCTTGGCCTAGGAGCAGAGAGCAGCCTTTTTTCCAGGTGAAAAAGGCAGCCAGGGTCTCTTATGTATTTGGTTCAAGTCTCCCAGGCATGGTGCTTATTGAAACCTGTGAACTGATATTGCTTCCAAATCTGAAAGAGCTCATTTTCCTCTTCCCACAGTGGTGAGTGCCAGTGGAGGAGAAAACACAAAAGCATTTCTACATGAAAATGGGCAAAGTCAGAAAAGCATACAAAGGCTTTTTACTGCTACATTGGGCTCCTACCCATTTTGTTGTTTTTTGTAAGAAAGAAGATGGAGCCTGAAAGTAAAAATCCTTTAAAAAATAGTAACATCAACATAAAATCTAAAGAAATGTAGCGATTGGCAGCAGGGGAGTCATGGGCTCGTTTTTCCATTTCTCCCCTCTCTGTATGAAGTATATATGATGGTGAAAATGGATTTCTATATTAACTCCTGTCACCTAATTAGTGCCATTCTGGGCTCAACATGGATAATGAATCCCCTCTGACTTCAACAAACTTGCTTCCCAAATATGAAATATACATGTTATAATAACACCTTTCATTTTACTTGTTTTCCTGTGTTTTCCTCTTGCTTTTTAAAGTACTTTCACACATGTTGTCTCCTTACCACCCCCCCACATACACGTACACATACACATACGCGGGCATACACACACACACACGCACACGCACACACACACACACACACACACACAAAACCTGTGAAGGGAGGATGTAATACTATCCTCACTGAGAAAGCTTAAATA
Source organism: Phalanger gymnotis (assembly GCA_028646595.1). Lineage (NCBI taxonomy): Eukaryota > Metazoa > Chordata > Mammalia > Diprotodontia > Phalangeridae > Phalanger > Phalanger gymnotis. Next base: position 630,922,780 of record CM053622.1, on the reverse strand, counting down.
GAGAGCTTATATGCCTGGCTCAGGACCCAAAGATACTTAGAGGGCTAGCTTCGGAGCTACTGATTCCTGGCCAAGTAAGAATTCTATTATGCTTCTGCCTCCCAAGATAAAACACATATGGATAGACACAATGCCTGGCATGGAGTGTCCCCACTCTTCCTCTCTTGGCTTTTTCCTTTTATCTCAGTTCTCTTTCCTGTTCCCCTCTTTCATGGAGCTTAGGGCACAGAGCCGGAATATGACAGACTTAGGGACAGGCATCATCATCGGCCCTCTGTGTTCCCTTCATAGCAGGGCCAGTGGCGATGGTCCCCCTGCTCGCTCCCCCAGCACACCCCTCGGGGGAGGAGAGGGGAGGTGCCAGCACACGCAGATCCATGCTCTATGCATGCCTAAGTTCATGCATGACTTCTAAGCTTCTTTCCAGTTCTAACTCTATGATCCGATGATTCTTTTTCTCTCTCCCCACCTCTTTCCCCCAAAGTGTCTATTTGGTTAATTACCTCCTTTGGCCTAAAGCACTTACAGGCAATGCAGAGGTAAGCCCTTCACTCCTACCTCTCTTGTAGGCTCGGGCCCATTATTCTGTACTCTTATTTTTTTTTTTCTGTTTCAGAATAGACAATTTAAGATTTACTAGAGGCTGATTGTTCAGTCTGATCTCTGGCAACACACCAAACGACTTAATTTAGCCTTTTATAAAAATGCTAATCCATGTTGGGTTTAACTAAGATTTAGTCAACTTGGGTAGCTATTGATTTTTGATAGAGGATTTGTCCCTACCACAAGCGTACTACCCTCCCTTCACCTCCTGACAAGCTGATGTTTGAGAGGTTGAGAATCGAAGTACACTTGAGTCAAGCCAAGTACCTGGGCTGTTCAGTGACATCCTGACTGAGGATTTTGTTCATATCTTCCATTTGTTTCCTCTCCTAGATATTCAGTCATCAAACGTAAATAGACCGGCAAATAGCAAAGTGATGCGCTCAAACATTAGCGGCTCCATCTGATGGAGCAAACTGGTGGGGGGAGGGGCAGGGATCAGCGATTTCACATCTATTTTCAGTAAAGTATGTATCATCTACTACTAAAAACGTCCTAGAAAATGAGTGCCTAGTACATAACTCATAACTCCAGCAAAACCTTTTGAGGGAACAGGTGCACTCCTTATTCGCTGTAGTGGGTAAGAACGGAAGGGAGGGCAGTGGCTTCTCTGAGCGATTACGAGAATGAAGAGCCACAAAGGGTTCCTCCTCTGCCTTCCAGATAGGGTACTAGTCAGCCATGTCCATCAGTAAGTGAGAGATCCTATCCTCCCAAAGAGCATCTTATACCCTCTTCAGATTTGTTGGAGTTTTCAAATGGAAGCAAAGCTTTGAAAACATGTTCCAATTCCAATTTACCAGAGGACTTAACTTTTAACCCTCTAACAAAACTTGTTCATTCTTAGAGTCAAGTCATAATTAAATGGTATACAAAAATACTACCGAAAAAGGGAGCAAAGGTGAAAAACGCTAAAGTTCATCTGTCTGAAACTATAGGTAGAAGCCAGGTAACAACAATGTAGCCACTCAACTGGAGCTTATCCAGCACATTAGACACAGTCTTTCCCGTTCTCTTAAGGAAAGCCCCCAAATATTAACGACCGCCTTAGGCAGAGCTCGGATCTTACGTGTCCCCCAGGGTTGCATTTTACTCCAACACAAACTTTTTGTGTTTCAGCTGTAAGGAGTACAAAAATCTGAATTCCTTCTTTGCCATCGTCATGGGACTCAGTAATGTTGCTGTGAGCCGCCTCGCGCTAACGTGGGAGGTAAGCATTGGCTGAAATCTAATTGTCATATTTGCCTGAAGCATGGTCTAGACCAGGATTCTTAACCTTTTTTTATGTTATGGACTTCTTTGGCATTCAGGTGAAGCCTTGGGATAGACTATATTTCAAAAGAATGTTTTGAATAATTGAAGGAAATGCTAAATTTCAACTAGAAGTTACTGAAAAAAATGTGTGTGTATATTATATATGTGTGTGTATTTTTATTTATATATAATACACACATGCACACACACATACATATGTGTATGTATATATATAATATATATATATTATATATATATGTATAGTTCAGTCATTTTGGTTGTATCCAACTCTTCGTGACCCCATTTGGGGTTTTCTTGGTAAAGATACTGGAATGGTTTTGCCATTTCCTTTTCTAGCTCATTTTACATATGAGGAAACTAAGGCAAACAGGGTTAAGTGAGTTGCTCAGGGTCACATAGCTAGGAAGTGTCTGGGGCCAAATTTGAACTCAGGTCTTCCCTACTCTGAGCCAGGTGCTCTATGTACTGCACCACCTAGCTGCCATATGTGCGTGTACATTCAAGTTCACAAGCCTGAAATCTTTCTATAGACCCTTTGGGAGTTTGTGGATCGCTGGTTAAGATCCCTTGTATATACACAGTGAGGTTTTTCTTAAAAAGAGCCCTCCATGGTTTGTGAGAGTGGCGTATCAAGTAAGAGCCTGGGAGACAGGCCTTGTGCCTTTTTATGCTAGTTTCCTAGCTGTCTGAATATGATTAAGAATTGTCTTCTCTCTAGGCCTCAGTCTTACTATCTATAGAATGGAAATAATAATAGTCTCCCAATAGGACGTGGTAAAAAGCTTTCAGATGTTCACAGGAATGACACGAGGGAAGTTTCTGCTAACCACTTAAACGGGAGATGTGTTTTTAACCAAGGCAGACATTCCACTATTGAAGGAGAAAGCTGTGAGGAAAACTGCCTAGGATCCACTGTGAACTTTGTCTCTTAGCTATGTGGCAGGTCTGTCCTGTTTGGATAAAGAACAAATGGCCAAAAGTCAATATTCAATTCGACGAGCATTTATGAAGTCAGCAGTTTTGCTGGTTTGACTGTTGGTGGTCCTAGAAGGTGTCTGCATTTCACATTTGTCCAGACATTCACATAGCAGTATATGTTCATCGTATACCGTACATTTACATAATTAAAGAAATACTCTTCTTACAGGCAACAATGCCGAAATAAATTTCCACCCAAAGTAGAAATATTCAAAATTAATGAATAGATAAATAGAGAGATAGATGATAGATGGATAGACAGATGATTGATAGGTAGGTAGGTAGGTAGATAGATGTTGGAGACAGACATTGAGAGAGAGAGACAGAGACAGAGACAGACAGACTGACAGACAGAGTGCTTACTATGTGCCAAGTACTGAGTTAAGTCCTCTGGATTCAAAGTCAAGCAAACAAGCTAGAACCTAAGTGACAAAAGAAGAAGGGGCAATTGAAGATAAACCTGAAAGCTACCCATTTTTGCAGGCTGTGCTGAAAAATCCTTTTATGCCCCTTAAACTACCATCCCCTAACTCTCTCTTGCCGTCAGAGCATGCTGTCCCAATTCCTTCTCTCTTAAGTTTCTCTGTACATGCCAGGCAGGTGTGGCACACAGCAGCTCATCTCCTGAATATAGGAGTGAGAGAATTGGTGAGGCCTGCGTGTAATGAAGCTGTATCAGCTTCCATCTGGCAAAGGAACTGAGTTAATGCTACAAGTAAATAAAGCAATCAAGTCATCTTGCAGTTTCCCCTGTCTTGCATCAGAAGGCTTATGGGGGTCATTAAAGACACTTGTAGGGGCACGTTTGGGTTGGGGAAGGCCCAGGAGAACCTTTTGAGTAGGCAGCCATGGCCCTATACTTTAGTGACTCCTGCTCCTTCACTGACCTGGCACCACTTTTTCCTCAGCGGTTCCAGACCCCTCTGGACCAGGCCTTTTGAATCCAAGGAAGCTAAGGGAACCTGCAGGAAAGCTAGAATGAAATGACTAGAAGCAGGTATCTCAGAAAAGTCATCCTGAGTGCACCTAGAGTAGGTTTTGTGCCACAGAACCCTCTGACAGTCTGGTGAATCCTATGGACCTTTTCTCCAAGTAATGTTTTGAAATGCATTAAATAAAATATGTAGGATTACGAAGGAGACCAATTACATTGAAATACAGTTATCAAAGTTTAAAAACAAGTTCAGAGACCTCAAGTTAAGAACTCCTGGCCTAGAGCTCGTCAAGGGCCATGCTAGCTGTGGACAGGGGACTTTCTGCAACATTCCAGGTGTTGGCACCATAGTATATAGGATAGAGGAGCCACTGTCCTCAGTCTCTTCCATCTACCTGGAAGAAATTGCAAATGTCAGGAGGCTTAATGAGCAGCCAGGGCAGAACCAAGCACAATAGGATTCAGTTAAGTCTTTCTACTCCAGTGGGAGAAAGAAAAGACTACACCATTTAAGCCAAAAGAGATTCTTGTCTCATCCTTAGTAAAACTCCTTAAGGTAATATCTTTACTTCATTTCTCTTAGAAATGCTTCAACTCATATAGATTCTTGAGTTTAATCAAATAGACCTATGGTCCTATTGTGGGCCTGCACTCACCTGGAATTATGAGGTATGGTCTCTGTCTCATGAAATTTACAATACTATAGGGACACAAGACATGTACATATGAAACTATTAGAGAACCAGACAAGATACAACAAAAATACAAAGCCATGTGGTTCAGACAATATATACAAATTAAAGACAGGTCTATTCCTCAGCTTGCCTACAGGCATTTATCTACATTTCTGACATATAAATATCTAACTGTAAATAGCTCCTGAGTGGCTAAAATACAATTCACTAAGCATTCATTATATGCCTACTGTGTGTAAGGCAGTGAGTTAGAAGCTGAGGATACAAAGACAGAGCAAAAGAGTACCCTTCATCAAGGAACTTATATTTTATTGGGAAGAATATAACTGATAATCAGATAATTATGTATGCTTTATTTGGAAGAGTGTGGAGAAAATATGAACAACTAAGGGGATAAGGGAAGGCTTCTCACTGGACTGAGTGGGGGAGTACATGTGATAATTAATTCCACTAAGTTTTCAGCTCTTTTTAATTAGGATTTCCCCATCTCTCTTACTTTCATTCCCCATCACCTCCAACAACCCACCTCCCCATCCCCAGTCCCCTGATTCTCAGTTTTTCAATAATCCAGGTGCAGGATAAGGTGTTCAGTGGCAGGACTGTTTGTGGCAGAGGGGAGGTGAGGGATGAGACAGGGACTGAGTCTTAGTATCTGCTCCCACTTTCCCCTTCCCACTGCCACTTCTTTCCCTCCTGCTCTAGGAATGGTTCCATAAACAGCTTGGAAATCTCTATCCCGTTCCTTATTTCTGGGCCCCACTTCTGAAAAAAAAAACTCTCGGAATACTAGTTGAACCTGTTGGACTTGAATGTTGACGGGCCTGAGCTCCATTAGTCTCCCTTTATAGGAATTTGATTCACAGAATCCTAGGACTTTAGAGCTAGAGAATACCTCAGAGGCTGTTTAGTCCAATCACCTCAATGCCTGATACAGACCCAGAGAGGACAGGTAGAATTTGAATCTAGACCTTCTTACTCCAAAGCCAGTGCTTTTTCCCCTATTTATATCTCCACCTCCTTCTTTGGAGTTCACTAAATTCCACAAACATTTCTTAAGCATCAACTTTGTGCAAAGCACAGTATTAGATGCTGGGTTTGCAAAAATAAGAATGAAACAATCCCTGGTCTTAAGGAGCTTATAGTCTTCTGAGAATGGAGAAGACACAAGGAGTCCTTTACCACCACCACCACCCCATTATGTTTTCCAATAAAGGCAGAAGGCATGGTCTTTTCTGTGATAAACTTTATACTGTTTGTTTAGCAGTGAAAAGGGAAATTCTGAGAAACCTTGAAAGCACTGTATGTTTGCTGCTTGGCCAGGGTTAAGGGAGGAGTAGTGACATTGTGTTTATTCTATAGCAAATCAGAAGAGGAGAGAAACCCTGTTTGGAAATAATAGGGAAAGAGAAATTCAGCTTAACTTCTGGGAGTTGAAGGGAATAAGGGACGGTGATTGTCTTCATTTTTTCCTGAATTTAGCTTCTTTGGACATAGCTGTTTGCCTGTTTTCTCCCCCATCAGACTGTGAGCTTCTTGAGGACAGGGACTATCTTTTCGTTTCTTTGATCCCCAGTGCTTAGCTCGGTGCCTGGCACACAACAGGCACTTAATAAACGTTTATTGACTGTCTGGGTGACTGGGAAGCTGGCCTGGGGCAGAAGACTGTCTTTGGAGGGTTATACATAAGCAGAGATCCCCCACACAATGCCCCCTCCTCTTCTATCCTTGCCCCATCCCTCATCCTTGCCTTACTGGTACTATCCCTGCTCCAGATTACAGAAGCCATCACAGAGGACTTGAAGCTGGGGAGGTTGTTCCTCCTTTCCATGTCCTAGAAAAGAGGGAGGAGGAGTAGCCTCAGAAGGAGAAGGGATAGGAACAGATTCTCACTCTCAGAGCTGCAGTAGGAGAAAGATGTTGGCATCCCAAATTGTAATCCAGAATATTAGATGATATGCTATTTTAGCACTTGAGTGCTTCAGTAAATCTGTGAGTTCATTTTTAGTGAATATCTTAATTAATCTGTGCCTTTTTCATGCTTTGTAGTTCTTACCCATGTTCTACCATAGATCTTCCAAATTTGTGTTTGTCCTTCATTCTGGAAGAGGACCATGACATCATTGATTTGAGTGAGGGAGGGCTGTGCAAGGTTACAAGCATCACTTTCTCTTCCAGAGCCATCTGGGCCCAGTGGCCTGATATTCACCAGGATGACTGAAGATGGCCCAGGATGCATTGAGAGGCACTGGCCCTTTCAGGCTAAGGTCTTTCCAGGTTCTCACTTTGAGTGAAGTAATGCCCATTCAGTGAATAGGGGAGAGGAAAGAGAAGATCCTCCAAAGAGCATCCCTTCAATGTGCTAGAAGCCTCCTTTTAGGGTTTTTTGTTTTTTTCTCAACATTTCGTAGTTGCCAGTAAACCACTCAGGCTATCAGTGATTATTCATTCTTCCTTTTCTAACTGTAATTTCCCAAATGATATCCCTTTTGCCACTTTTTGTATGAAAGTCATCATAGGAAACATGCTTCAGCACACTTGAATATACTGTATGTTTTTTTATTGTCTTCTGGGGATGCTATTCTTAGGAAAGTGTCACATCTGCACCATCCTACATCATGGTGCTGTTGTAAGGATCACATAAAATCATGGACTTAAAGTACTTTATAAACCACAAAGTGCCATATTGGTTAAATACGCTTTTGCAGGTTGGTCTGGAAGCCTAACTATCATGTCTTGTTGATTCTGTGGGAAAATGAAGCACAAATTCCAAATAATTCATTTACAAATAAACATTAGGAGTTAACTATAAATTTCTTGTTAGTTGTTTTTTAGTCATGACTGAATATTCTCGACCCTATTTGGGTTTTTTTTTGACAAAAATACTGGAGTGCTTTGCCATTTCCTTCTCCAACTCATTTTACAGATGAGGAAACTGAGGCAAATAGAGTTAAGTAACTTGTCCAGGTTCACACAGTCAATAAACATCTGAGGTCAGATTTGAACTCAGGAAGAAGAGTCTTCCTGACTTCAGGCCCAGCCCTCTATCCATTGCACCACCTAACTTCGTAAGTTGGGGACTGACTATATAGATAAGACAGAGATCAGTGTGAGCTAGTCTACTTGGGGTCTTTTATAGTAGGGATCTTAAACTTAACTCAAAGTGGGTCATAAAAGGTAGGTAGGATTGGGCTAGAATGAGAGTGGAAATTCTATTTTTACAGACAGGTGGTAGCAATACAGGAGTAAACTAATTTTACAGATGACAGAACTGAGCCTCATGGAAATGATAGCACCATCAACTTTTGCTTCTCTGTGCTGATGGAGAGGAGGGGTAAATATAATAGAAAATGATGAATCATCTTTTATATTTGGTCATGGAATGTAACATGAGATATACACTGGATTAGAGAGACACATTCAGCCTCATCCAAATTAGACTCAGTGCCCCCACTTGACTTAGCTCTATGGCTTATGAACCAACTGGGTGAAGAGGAAAAAAGTCTAGTAATCAATTAATTCATTTATGAATAATTAAACACTTACTAGATTATTTTAAAACCCTCCTGTGACTTGGGAATTCAGGTTGAGAGCTTTTATCCCCAAATGCCCTAGACCAGAACTCAAACTACAACTCTTTACTATATTCTTTAGAAGTAATAAAATCAAAACCTATCTTCAAAATGAGGATTTAGGGAAAAGGACCATAGCACCTAAAGTACACTTAGTTTCTTTAAAAAAAAGATTTATGAGAATTTGCAATTAGTTCAGATTTGAGATGAGAGGAGAAAAATCTATTTATGTGTAATGTAAAAATCTAATGAAATTCAGGATGTATTTTTTCGAAGGTGAAATTTATGCAGGAAAGAAGGAAATTGGAAGCCTCTGACATCCAGGACATTGCCAGTCCTGTTAATGTTGCATGATAGAAAAGACAAATCATAAAGCCCATCACGCTCTGTTTTGTGAGGAGAGCACCATTCTTAATTTGGAGACCTTCAGAAGGGAGAAAAGCATTTGCTCACTTTTACTGAAAACCTGGTACTTATAGAATGGTAGACAACAGATTGAACAATGAATAACAATCCTGGCCTTTGTGTTATAGAATTGTGGTTTGGATTCACAGGTCAAAATGAGAAAGGAAATTAAGAAATCAGTAGGACAACATTAACTTTTGTATTGCGTGCAGCCAAATAAATCAGGCAATTTGAATCTACTCCATTTTGAGAAACATACAAAATAATCTAGGGGAGGCAAAGTGATATAGTAGCAGAAGTCCTCCAGACAGGACGTGAGGTCCAAATCTGCTTCTGCCACGAAACATGTATGTGCCCTTGGGCAAATCACAACCTTCTTGAGTTTTAGTTTTATTCTCTGTAAAATGATGGAGTTTGGTTAGATCAGTTTCATGCTCTGTGAGAGGAGTTCCTTAATATTTTGGGGGTTGTGGACATGATATCCTTTGGCACTTTGATCTCAGAATAATCTTTTTAAATGCATAAAAAGTACTTAGAATTATGAAGAAAATCTCTCCCCACCCCCAACATCTATCCATGGTCCCTTTCCATGGATCCCAGATAAAGAACCCCTGTTCTGTGATATAAATTCCTAGTTGTGGAATTCAGAGAGTTAAAAAAAAGTACCAGTCTAGTTGTGACCCCAGAAAGCCATCATCTTTATGAATGTGCTCACTGTATGGATAACAGTGTTAAATGCAGTAAGACCCAAGCATTCATAAGTTACTTTTGGTTCACCTAAGTTAAAAGACTTTTGGAAGGATGGTTTTTGTTATTGTAAGGTACTTTGAAAAGGAAAAACCTCTTACAGCCTTTGCCTGGTTGTTTGATTAAGAGCTGGGGTAGGCAGGGAACATTTCATACAGAAGTGATAGGGTATCTATATAGACTGTGACAAAGAGTGTTGGTATTTTGATTTTGTCAACAGAAACTTCCGAGCAAGTTCAAGAAGATCTACGCTGAGTTTGAAAGCCTAATGGTAAGTGGCAGTGGCCCCTTTATTCTGTTCACTGTCTGTATTAATCCATTTGCTGATGAACTAATTTGAAGTCCTCATTTCAGAATATTTTATCTGTCCTTGTCTGACTTTAAGAAGTTTATGACCCCATTTTAGTGCTGCTAAAACAAGCATGTATGACTAATGAATTACACTCTTAGGAACCAACTTAAAGAGGACTTATGCCCCACATAAGGTCGATTTGTGTAATTAAGAAAAGCAGTGTGATATGCTTTTTTCTCATATCAGACATTGGATGGTTATGTGCTCCAAGTTTCATTTTTCTTGCCTCACTCAAAACCACTTTTCCCCATGAGTTGGAATATGTTTGCAGTTGAAAAATAATTGAGCAGGATTTGGCAAGAATGTTTGGGTGGTGCCAGGAGAGGTGCATGTTTGGACTGGTAGTACAAGACAGGCAGAGGCGAATCAAGGAACGTGTGGATAACTCTGGAACAGGGGTAAGATCCTGTCGGTAACAGAGGGCCACATAATCTGGACTTTATTGTAAATTTAATATTTGAATTCAAGCAGACGACTCCCTGCTAAGCAAATAATCTTGGTCCATCATCGTGAAAATCAAGAAAGAAGAGAAATGGAAAGACTTTGTATGTGAAATGTTTTGTTTTAATACATGAATTATATTTAACTAAAGCTGTTGTGATTTTGCATTCACCACCAATTTAAAAACAGAGAAGATTAGACTTATCTGAAAATTGTCTCTTTTACCAATATTCAATTTGTTGTTTTTGTTTGTTCCCTCTTAAGGATCCATCCAGGAACCATAGGGCTTACAGGCTTACTGTTGCAAAGCTGGATCCGCCCCTCATTCCCTTCATGCCCTTACTCATTAAAGGTAATCCAAATGAGCAGGTAATAAATATCCGAAGAGTCAAGAGACGATAAAATAGAGCTCTTTGGAAAAGGGGGAAGAAGGTAGCATCATCCTTCCACCTTCTCTGGGATTTTTTGTTTGTTTTTCGAGGGCTAAGAGGGTTAGGAGAAGCAGTGATCTAGGGTTTTGAAAGTCTCCCTGGCTGAACTAAGCACTAGTTTAGCAATTTTACTAATCTCAAGTAAAGAGATTTTAAAAGTTAAACACCTGACATAAAAGGAACCATTGTTAGCCTTGTACAATTACATTATGCAAATCAGTTGGTATAATCTAGTGCAGTGCCATTGTGCTTTCTTTCTATGACAAATTTCAATTGGTTATTAGCTTGTGGCTTTTTATTTCCATACAGATATGACATTTACTCATGAGGGGAACAAGACGTTCATTGACAATCTAGTAAACTTTGAAAAAATGGTACGTACTCTATATAACCTCACCTCAAATGTTGGGAGGGAGTATTTCTCTCCACTTAGCCGCACCCCCCAAAAAAACCCAACAAATTTGCATTCATTCTAATAAAAGAGGTAATTTCCTCATATGCTGTTATGTAGAAACTCAAGGAAGTTATACATAAAGGATTTTGCGAGCTTTGGCGCAGAGTGACTCCCATTTTATTCTGTCAGTTCTTTTCTGTGGAGCTGAATTGTATTTGTATGGTTGCTCCCAGTGGCCTGGCTTTTATGCTCCTGGTTTCTCCTGGGGCTGCCTGTTGCTATAATGTAGAAACGCGACAGACTGACTTCCATGTTGTTGTTTTTGTCACAAGGTTTGTGGAGCTAGCCTGCCCCAGGATGCCAGGGAAATGTTTATCTGCCTAACCTGATTTTGCTGCACAAAAGTAGGCAAAAGTCAAATTCTGCAAATAAATTTCCACTGGATTGTTATACTTCATGGGCACAGTTTGTACAATTTTCCTTAGGCAAGGAGAGCAAAATTTTAAAACCTTCAAGATAGAGGATCTATCTGTTTCTAAAATAGCAGGCTTCAAGTTTGCACCTTTCTGACAGCTGGCAAAAAGGGTGTCTGAAAGCTAATTTTCTTCTGTTGTATAAAGCAAGAATGAGACAAGAGGTAGGTGGTGACCCACAGTTTAAGAACTGCTGACCAGGCAGCAAGCAGGAAAAGTTTAAAAGGCCCTGGGTAGAGCACTGGATAGAGAGCCACCTTGAAAGCAGGAAGACCTAGGTTGAAGTCCTGTCTTTGACACATACTGGCTGAGTGATAACAAGCTGAGTTATTTAACCTCTCAGTGCCCCAATCTACTAGCTAAGATTGTAATTTGCAACTCTAGACTTGAAGCTATGGAAGAGTTGCCATTAGGCATCCATCAATAGAGGGAATTCCTACACCAATGTGGGTGAGTCTAGGTCCCCAAAAAGAAAAAAAAAGACATAAGAACAAGATTGCTAATCTTGTAGGTTGGATGTGAGTAATGGTATATGTTCTACTAAATCTTTTATGGATTATGTAATATAAATAAAAGGCCATTATACTATGACACCTTTATTGTTTTCCAAGCTCACATAAATATGATAATATTCATTGCAGAATTGTCTTATTTTCTGGAAAGTTTGATATATGGTACCATATGAACTCTACATAAGTTAAGAATTCTTTATGCATAAACCTGAGGTTTGATAAAATTTTCCACAGCTTTTTTTCCTTTTATTTAAGCTCACGTCAAGTCAAATTTCCTGTTGGGGGAACAAATGCTTTTATATTTCTATTACCATAAAATTTGGACCCACTGTGGGTCTAAAGGATATTTGACCCCTTCATTTTTTTATAGAGTAAACCTCAACCATCTAAAACCTTCTGGAAAGGAATTGTTCTAGGTAGCCAAGTTTTCCACATAGCTGAGAGTTTATCCCATTAAGCACCAAGTCATAGTTTATTTTTACCGTTTGGGATGGAAATCTTTCTAAAATGTATTACATAGTTTCTTCTCTGCCTTCATAAATAAGTGTATATAAAGCAGAACATAACCTTTTCTTGATGACGCTAAGACATCATTATTAACACCAATTATTTTACCAAGCAATTAAGCAGTAAGAGCTTCAAGTATGGAAGACTTCCAAGAAAGCTCGTTTAGTCCTGAGTTTATTGAGAGGTATAGTGTCCAGGAATAGGAAGGTGACTAGCATACTGTCCTCTGCCTTGGTTAGACAACATCTGAAATATTGGACTCAGTTCTGGGCATCTTATTTAAGGGATGACATTGACAAGTTGGAGAGCATCCAAAGGAGGTCAGCCAGGATGGCAAAGGGCCCCAAGCTGATGCCATCTGAGGAGGAGTTGAAATAACTGGACAAGGAAAATGAAGACTTAGGGAGAAGAATAACTGCTATATTGGAAGGGTCATCATATAGTCGAAGAATTAGATTTGATCTACTCATGCCCAGATGGCAGAATTAGGAACAGTGCATCATTCAGTTTTGCAAAGAGGCAAGCTTGGCTCGATTTTAGGAAAAACTTCTTAACAATTAGAGCTATGTGAAAGCTGAATGGCTGCCTGCAGAAGTAATGATTTCCCCTCTCACTGGAGGTCATTGATCAAGGTTGGATGCACACATGTGGACAATGCTGTAGCATCAGTTCTTATTCAGGAATTGTAGTAGGAAGGCCGAATTTATGATCTCAAAAAGGATCATATAAATATCAGAATGGTTCAAAATCGATGGGTATACAGAATTCTCCAAGCAGAAGGCATCCAAAAATTTATTCAGGGCCCAGAGCAACAAATTAGCGAA
>CM053622.1:630865270-630909140 GCA_028646595.1 Phalanger gymnotis | reverse complement strand
CATTGACTTGTTTTTCATGGTTTTCTCTCATCCTTCTCATTTCTCTTCCCAATTTTTCCTTTACTTCTCTAACTTGCTTTTCCAAATCCTTTTTGAGCTCTTCCATGGCCTGAGACCAGTTCATGTTTTTCTTGGAGGCTTTTGATGTAGGCTCTTTGACTTTGTTGATTTCTTCTGGCTGTATGTTTTGGTCTTCTTTGTCACCAAAGAAAGATTCCAGAGTCTGAGACTGCATCTGGGTGCATTTTCACTGCCTGGCCATGTTCCTAGCCAACTTACTTGACCCTTGAGTTTTTCAGCAGGGTATGACTGCTTGTAGACTAAAGAGTTCTATGTCCCACACTTGGGGGGATGCGCCAGCTCTGCCACAGCAGCACTCCTCCTTCTCCAAGAACCCCCAACCTGGACTGGACTTAGATCTTCAGCAGGCTCTGCACTTCTGCTCTGATCCACTATTTAATTCCTCCCACCAGGTGGGCTTGGGGCTGGAGGCAACTGCAGCTGTGGTTCTAAAGCTGCCCCACGTCCGCTGACCCTGGGGTGGTGGCCAAAATGCAAACTCCCTGTCCCCAGCAGCTTTTCCCACTAACCTTCTCTGTTGTCTTTGGTGTTTGTGGGTTGAGAAGTCTGGTAACTGCTGCAGCTCACTGATTCAAGATGCTAGGGCACACTCCACCCGGCTCCTGGTCTGGTTGGTCCATGCCGCCCATGCTGGGCTCTGCTCCACTCTGCTCACTCCCAGCTCCATGCGGGATAGACCTTACCCCGAGACCATCCAGGCTGTCCTGGGCCGGAGCCCTGCTTCCTTCTTCTATTTTGACATTCTGCAGTTCTAGAATTGGTTCAGAGCCATTTTTTATAGGTTTTTGGAGGGACTTGGTGGGGAGCTCACACTAGTCCCTGCTTTCCAGCTGCCATCTTGGCTCCGCCCCCCTGGCTGCAAGTCTTGTGTTCTCTACTTAGTACCAAAGCAATCCTGACTGGGCCTCATGTTCCCCGGCTATAAAATGAGGGGGTTGGATTAGGTCTCCAAGGCCCCTTTCAGCTCCAAATTGCTGATTGTATTTCAGCTCTTTAGCTCAAGTCTATTCTGATGCACTTTGAAGGGAAGAGCTGTCTGCCAATGATCAGAGGACTACCTAAACTTAAAATATTTAGTCCAGTCCTTCTTCTTCATGATAAAACCCTACCAGAGTTATGTGTTTTTTAAAGAGGCATTTTCAGGGTTCATACCAGGCTACATACTACTACAGTATTATGCTGACCTAATGAAGCAAAGAAATAGACCCCCATGCAAGAGCAAGGTTTGAATTTTGAAGATGTAACTAAAGTTATCTTTGAGTGCAATTAAAAAAGATACATCAAAATTAAAACCATTGTTAAAATTAATCAAAGATTTAGAAAGGTAGAACTGAACTCTCGAGCCGAAAATTACTGATTTAAACAATTGTTCTCACATTTTAAACTACATAATGAGGTAAAAATTACGAAGCCTCAGAGCTTCGTAAAGACTAGTCTAAAACTGAAGTCAGAATGAAATGTTTTAGCTTTCAAAACTAAAAAGCAGAACAATTACTTCCTACAAAATGGTATAGGAAGAGGTTTCTGACCCCTGCTAATTGTTTTATTATTCTTCAGAGGGGAATACAGGCAGCATTTCCCAGGGTTTCCAGTAATTACACTCCATTCAATATCAGAAGAATTACAATAATTCTGCATGGAATATACTTGTGCCCTTCAGATGCAAAGCCTTTGGAGAAGTGGAAAAAACAACTTAAAGTAAATTAGCATGAAAATTATTGTAGTTACTGTTTATTTGAGAGCTCCATATATCAGAGCCTAATTATACATTGTATGCCACATTTTCTTGGAGGTATTTGAAATATATTTCTTGTGCTGACCAAAAGATGTATGAGTTTTAGGGTCCTTTATAAAAGTACACTTGAACTTTACCAGTTCTGCCTTTGTCCATGAGAAAATGTCTGGGCATGGACAGTTCAGACTTAGAGTAGCAGCAGTTACCAAGATTTTACGAGTATTCTTTTTAATATAAAAAAATTGGGAATCTTCTATGAATCATTTTCGTCTTAT
This sequence comes from Phalanger gymnotis, assembly GCA_028646595.1. Classification (NCBI taxonomy): domain Eukaryota; kingdom Metazoa; phylum Chordata; class Mammalia; order Diprotodontia; family Phalangeridae; genus Phalanger; species Phalanger gymnotis. Next base: position 630,907,049 of record CM053622.1, on the reverse strand, counting down.
ATGAATTGATTTTTTTGAAGACCATTGAGTCTCTCTCAGATTCGTTTTCTATAGTCTGGTAAAGCGAGAGGCCAGGGGGAGGTGTAGGGGGTGGGGGGGGGGAGCACAGCAGCTCCAGGGCTTGAGAGTCACTTTCCCTGTGTGGAGTCTTATCAATTTTCTTGCTATTGTTAAAGGCAATTCACCATCTCTATGGAGCCACCTTTAGAATATAAGCAGCAAAAGCCTCGTTGAAACAGCACACAAAGATTGAGGGGTCCTCACTAGTGTTAAAATGCCATGTTCAAAAAAAATTCCATATTCTCTGCTATGGAATGATGTTTTGTCTCACAGATTAAAAATACGTATGTGGGCTTTTCAAAAAAGAATTTAAACTAGTTAGAAGTGAAAACACAAAAGATTTCCTTCCAATCATCTGAATTTGATCAAAAGATTTTAAAAAGAATTAATATTAACCTTGAAAAATACTTTAACCTAGAAGGCTAATAGACTTGAAAGGACAGTAAATCACACATCAATGTGAAGCAGCACATTAGGGTAGAATGTTTTTTACAGATAGAGAGAGATCGACTGGATCCATGATTTCGTTGTTATAGGGAACTCCCAAGTGTGCCACCTCAGTCTTACCCAGTCGTAGTTGCCTAGAGCACTAAGAGGTTAAGCAATTTGGCCACAGTCACCCAGCCAGTTTGTGTCCAGGGCAGAACTTGAACCCAGGTATTTCTGGCTTCAGAGCTCTCTGTCCACTAGTCTGTACTACTTGTTACCCACATCTAAGACCACACCTATATTACCTTACGGCCTGCTTACATACCTACCTATACACATGTCTACCTGCCTGCAGATCAGCTTAACTAGTGTTTCTCAAGCACCAACTATGGACCTAGGACTTGTTTTTGTTCATCCAACCAAGACTATATAAACCTGCTGAAGGGGACAAAAAAGAAGTCTATAGGTCTCTACCCTCCAGAGCCTTATGATGAGTTGATTGAAACTGTTATGAGTAAAACGAGCTGTTCGAGCACTTCCTAGAAGACCACAGCACTTTAAGAAGGATTCGATGTTTTGAGCTTTTTGGTACTTGTCTCATTACCCCTAGGACTGGGACTGTTTCTACTGACTTTTACAAGATATTTTAAAGTATGGCTTGAGCCTCAGAGTGAAAGAATAAGAGAGGAATTTACTAAATGATAGCAATATTATTTTAATAAGTGTAAAGCATCATGAATAGTAGCACAGTATGGCTGTTTTTGTTTTAACTTGGCATCAGAAGATCTGGGTTTGAATCTTGCCTCTGTTATTTCCTGCCTTTGTGACCTTAGGCAAATGATTGTCCGACTGGTGCTCAATTCCTAATCTGAAGAATTAGGGCAGTGTGGGGGTTGGACCAGGTAGTCTCTAAAGGCCCTTCTAGTTATAAATCCATTACCCTATGATAATGATATTAAATAATATTAAATAAATATTAAATAATATTAAAAATAATGGGAATCGTTTAGCCTCTTTCTGTAAGAAGTCCAAGTGAAAGATGAGCATATTGACATGTCTATGAAATGCCTCACTGCTAGCTCATTAACCCTGTTGCTTGGTGAAGAAGGAATTTGCAAATATCTGAGGCAGAAAATTTCCCAAGAAGGGGCTCCTCCACAAAAAGTTCCCAGTTCCATAAACTTTGTATCTCATATTTTCCCTTCCTTGGATTTAGAGCTAGGTGGAATAGGAGACAAATGCTAGATTTGGAGTCAGTTCAAACCTTGTTTCAGGCACTAGCTGAGTGACCCCTTAGTAAGTCACTTAAAACTCTCTCAGCCTTGGTTTTCTGATCTGTAAGGTGGGGATAATAATACAACCTGTCTCCCGGGGTTGTAATGAGGATGAAATGAGATATTATGTATAATGTGTTTTTCAAACCTTAAAGTGCTATACAGGTTAAACTAGCTTAAAACTGTAGTAAGACTTTTGGAACACTTTGCATAAATGCTAGTCATCATCATCATTATGTTACTAATCTTCTATTATATTTATTTACTTATTTTTAACATTCATTTTTTAAAAGATTTGAGTTCTCAAATCTCTCCCTCCCTCACCCATTGAGAAGGCAAGCAATAGGATACCAATTATATATATGAAATTATGGAAAACATATTTCCATAATAGCCGTGTTCCAAAGAAAGCTAGAAAAAATTCTGCTTCAATTTACATTCAGAGTTCATCAGTTCTCTCTCTGGAGGTGGATAGCATTTATTATCATGCATCCTTCAGAACTGTCTTGGATCATTGTATTGATCCGAGAAGCTAAGTCTTTCACAGATGATCATCATTACAATATTGTTATGGTGTACAATGTTCTGGTTCTGCTTTCTTCTCTTTGCATCTTACTATTATTATTAATAAAAACCGGGAAATAAGTACAGAAATACACTAGGTGATGTTGGTTGCTATAATATCAACCTGGCAGATAGATTTTTTAAATCTCCAAAATTCTCAATCGCCTTTCCTAAAGAGTGTCATACACACAGAGCCTCTGTCAGACAAATATCAATAACTTATGGAAACACAGAACCAAAGCTGGAGGCCAGATTTTCAATATATACTTTCACTTAAAGCTCTAGTGTTGTTTTAAAAAAAAAGCTCTAATTTTTTTTATTTGTTTATTTGCCTCTTAAACTGGGCCCCACTGGCAGCAACCTATAGCCATTGCTAATCTGTATTACTTCCCAAGACAACAGATGATTTGATAGGTCCCCTAGTTGTCTACATAATCTCCATATTGCTTTCTGGCTCTATACCTTACAATTCCATGAGCCTATCATCCCACATCCTGAAGTCTATTCAACACCTGTCTGCAAACCTCTTTCTTCCACAGAGCTTGACTTCTTAAAAACTGGTGGACTTAGAAACCTGACTCTTTCTTGATCCTGTGCCTTATTTCCCTCTTGGTGTTTGACTTGCTCACAGTCTTGTTTAGGTTGGGAAATACTGTTCTACATCATAAAACCTTCTGTAGTCACCATAGAAGGTTCAGCCCTAGAGCTTCAGCATCGACCCTCAAGTTTCATATTTTAGCAGGTATCACCATACCTGCTGCAGGCCACGGAAACAGAGTGCTCTCCCACATCCTCTTTCTGTGTCATTTTTTTTTTCATCTCTTGTTCCCAGCCCCTCCCAGATGCCCTGGCTACAGATGACCTCCCCTATCCCATGACTAAAGTTCTCCATCCAGTCCTCCTCTCTCTGAGAGGCAACCCCCCACTCAACCTCCCTGGGAGGTAGCGCCTCTCACCACACTCCTTATCAAAACTTCCTTTTAATGAGCGGTCCTCAGCCAGCTGTTAGAAAGGCTTTGATCAGCTCCTTCCCTGTATGGTGTCAATGGCTTCGAGGAGTTCAACGTGTTACTCCAATGTACTCCAGGTATATTTGCAATAAGTAGCAAACACTATAGTTACTTAACCCAAAGGAATGGGGCCATTTCTGGCACCAGAACAGACAAGTGGAAGAGATTATTTCTTTGGGAAGGGGAGATCATCAGCTATAAATATACTACATGTGAATAAGGCCAGCCTGGCCATATAGCTAACTGAGGAATTTAGTTGAAATAATGTTTAGCTGTATTTTTAAAACTCTTGCATGTGTTTTTGTAGGTTAACTCCCAAATATTGTATGGATTTTATAGTATATATTGGCTTTTTTAACTAAGCAAAGAAACTCAGAACCTGAGAATACTGAAGGAACTTCAGAGGTCATCTTTTCTAATCTGTAAACTGAACTCTGTAGCATCCCTCCAAAGCAATCATCCTTATCTATATTTGAAGACCCCTCCCCCACACACAGAGAAGGGAACCTTCTGTCTCTCAAAGTAACTCATTTCTCTTTTGTATAGCTCTAATTGGTTAGGAATTTTCCCTTTTAAATTAACCTAAATTTATCTCTTTGTAACTTTCAATTATTGCTTTTAGCTCTATCTTTTGGGACCAAACAGAATCAGCTTAATGCCTCTTCTTCAAAACAATCCTTCAAGTGTCTCTCTTAAAGACAGACTTCACATTCCCCCTAATTAATATTTCCCTTCTCGTGGTTAACACCCCCACCAATTCTTCTAAATGAGTTCTATTAAAGTCTCCTGAAATATTTCTCAACCCCAAACTCTATCCCAGTATGCCCCCTCTGTGATAGCAGAACTCCTTTGGAAGGCAGTAAGATGTTAACTAACAAGAAGATTAAAAAGGTACTATTTGTGAAGATTCTTAAATCTTAGGTTTTTAAAGCTGCCCCCGTAACCTGTCTCCCACTCATCCTTCCATACTTCTTTAATATTGCCTCCTTAACAAACTCTATGGTCTAGCAAATTTACAGGTCTACTCTTGTTGATCAGTTGCATCCGATTCTTCATGACCCCCACATGGTATTTTCTTGGCAAAGATACTAGAGTGGTTTGCCACTTCCTTCTCCAGCTCATACAGGGTTAAGTGACTTGCTCAGGGTCACAGAGCTAGTAAGTATCTGAGGCTGGATTTGAACTCAAGAAGATGAGTCTTCATGACTTCGGGTCATCTTTCTGTCCACTGAGCCGCTTAGCTGCCCACAATGAGGCATAGCTCCGGGAATAATGCTGCTTTGGCTTTTTTTTTCACTTTGCTTTGTTATCCACAAAAAATAAGGGCAACACAGATGCAGAATGAGATTAGACCTCCTCCTGAACATCTTCCCTTACCTTAGCTTACAAACATGAGTTTCTCATTGATCTTTAGTTTCTCCCAAAAGTAATGTAATTTGAATCAATCTTATTTTGAATTTTTACTGAGAAGCGTCTGGGTCATATACATTACAAAAGATAAGATGTCTCATCACACCGACTATAGCTGCAATAAATAATGATTGTTTTTCTTGGTAGGTTCCATCACTTGCTACACTGATGTGCTTTTTTTTTCCTTTACAGCGCATGATTGCTAATACGGTCAGGACGGTGAGACACTGCAGGAGCCAGCCCTTCAGTAAGTTACATGCTCTATCTGCCATCTGGGTCTCAATGGCATGACTGGTTTTTAATGAGAATACTAATAAAGCTTGAGATGCCAAGTCGCTTGGTGACCGTATCAAACACTTTGGACTTCAAACTCCAAGAGGACTCGGGGACTTCTCTTACTTTTAGGTTGTTGCAAAGCCGAACAGTAAAAACAGGAAGACTGTTCTAAGAATGAATTTGGTGGGGAGGGAAGAGAGATGAATTTAAGAGTGCTATTTTGATGTTCCTAGAGTAGCCTTTGAAGCTATATAGGAAAAGATTAAGAGAAGCTTGCCTGGCTCATCCAGCCTTATCCTAGCTCTTCCTCTGACTCATTGTTTGATGTTGGGTAATTCACTCAAACTGTTTATGACTCAGTTCCATCATTTATAAATAGGGGAAGATCATCTGTCCAGGAATGTTGCGATAATCTTTGCGATATATTTGCAAAAGGTTCTATGCAAAGAAGCAGTATTTTCTGTTCCCAGTATCACCATATGGGTTTAATGTGTTTTTTTTTTATTTTTGTAAAGGCACCAGAGTAATTGGCACAATAAAATGCATGATCAGAATCACAATAGAGTGGTGTCACTGGATGCTGTCTGGGGCACTATATTATCATGGCACCTTGGCTCTAGCTTTGATGTGGGTCCTGCGTAGGTGGGCTGGTAGGCGAGAGAAATTTGGCTCCCTAGAACCGGTCTGGAGAAGGAAGGAGGTGTATTTTGTGGTATTTTTTTTGGGTGTTAACTTTATGTCATTAGTCATTTTCAGAAATTTGGGCATTAACTCACAATTAATATGTCATAGAGATGACCCCATAAGTCTACTTGGTGCCATTCACACTGGTAAATGCTATGAATAGTAGTTGCCTTCATAGACATAAAGATTGTCATTATCATGAAGCATCACTGATTTCTGTCACTGTGATACATGACAATAAACATAATTAACATTTGTGTGGTGCTTTATGGTTTACAAAGCAGTTCACATATGTTATTTCATTTGTTCTTCACAATAGCCCTGTGAAGGAAGTGCCATAAACATTATTATCCCTACTGTATAAACGAGGAAACTGAGGCACAGAGTGGTTAAGTGACTTGCCAAGCTTGCGTCAGAGGTCCATCTAAGCCCAGCTCTTCCTTACTCCAAGTCCAGTACTCTAACCATCAGGCAACACTGCATCTCTATCAATACATTCTAGTAGATGTGACATGGGGCAGGACTTGTCAGGACTTCAGGGTCCTGGGTAGGGTCACAGAAGATGCTGATGTCCTATTAGCACCTATTTTTATTTTAGATTCAGCACCAGAGAAGAGAAGGGACTAGGGGGGAAAATAACATAGATTAACATGGCGAAGACTGACACCTTTGAGGAACTGGGGTTTAGGATGGGCGAAGAGACACCATCTCTAAAGGACAGATACTCTTGCTTTCTCAAGCCCTTGCGATCTGCTCCCCCGTGGCCATAGGCCAAACATGCCAAAGGAGTCACCAAACTGTCCCACATAGTTTCTCTCTGGGTCTGTGAGCGGCTGGCATTCCTCAAGGAATAGTAATTAGATAATGAAGGAAGAGGCAGCTCTGGAGCCACCTCTTGACAATCCTATAGGCCTTCCTGGAAACAAATGCTGCAAGAAGGAGAAGGCGGGCCCTGGGGATTTGCACATTTGCATTCTGCTCCATTTTCTCCAAGAAGAGAAGGAAAACCAGTCTGTAAGATCATGTGTACTGCATTTGTCCAAGTTGTCCGTAGCTGCTGGTAAACAACAGCTGCTCGGCTCTGAAGTCAACAATCTATAGATAAAGCTATAGGGGTAGAGTTATAAACATTGCGAGACTATGGACAATGTAATTACAGTATATTGTATGTGGAGGGTATATCGCCAGCAAAAAGGGATGAAATTAAACACAATGCGCTCCTCGTCCAGTCCAGGGAGGGATTAATTCTGGATGATTCGTATCCTGATGAGCTGGTTCTTATACCAAGTAAGGGCTTCTGAACCCACATGGTGTTCTCTGTCCAGCCCTAAAATGTTCTCTTTTACCCTTTCTGCAAAAAGCGCATTCTCTTTGCCTTTGGGAATGGTGAGAGGAAAGGGAGAAGGGCCCCTCTGTGTGTGTATATGTGTATGTGTGCGCGGTGGGGGTGACTGGAGTGGGGGAGAATAAGAGAAGCAAAGGGTCTGCAAGAGGGGCAGCATGGCATAAGGGAAGGAGCCTGAAGTGGGATGCGTAGTCCTGGCTCTAACCACTAATCCACCTTGTGATCTTAGACACAAGTGACAGCTTCTGTGGGCCTCTGATATATAGAGGGTTGGACTAGATGATCCTTAGACCTCCTTCCCCATGGAGCTATAAGTAGGAGTAGTACAGTGCCCTCTGGAATACCATACACCAGCTGGGTCAGGGGATGGTGCCCTCAATCCTCTGGGCTGGGGCTTTATTTTTTTCAAGCAGAGAAGAGCAGTATAATAAAAGAGCCTTGAACTATGAAAGACTTGGAACCACATCCTGATGGCATCACCCACCAGCTGTTTTTACCTTGGTCAAGTCGCCGAGGCTCAATTTTCTCATCAGTAAAATGAGAATGATGCCTGCACCACCTACCTCCCAGGGATGTTAGAAAAGAGATTTATGAACCACAGTGGAAGGGCAAGCTTCTCTTAAGTACAGAGGCCTCAATAAGGTCAAACCAGGTACCTTTATAGCAAGGGAAGTGAACATTTGGTATCATGAATCCAGCCACTCTACGAGTGGCACTGGCGCAGAAGTAAGTATTTCAATTTTGTCGGCAGGTTGTACGAGCAAGAGACGAAATTGCTTCTTCAAACTCAGGGCTTATTTTTTTAACCTTGGCCCAAATGGAAATTAAAAACAGTAGTCAGTAAACAGTGAAACACGCAGCTAGCATAGGCTAGACTGATTCTTACCTAGGGAAGAAAGAAAGGATCTGTTTTTAGATTTAAAGTTAGATTGATGGGAAGAAGGAAAAAGACAAGTCAGTAGATTCAGTATGTTATCAGAGTTAGATGTGCCTTCAGATGGTTGCTTTGATTTTCACTCAGGTAAGATGGCAGGGAAAACAGCAAACAAGGAAGTTTGGAATAGGAAGAGAAAATAATTAGGAGAAATTATTTTTAATGTCTCCTATTAAAATTTTAATAAATTAAAATATTAAAATAGTACAGTGATTATTATTAAATAGTATGTTGCCTGACCATGAAAATAGTATAGTAGCAATTTATCAGCCTTGTTGACTCCCAGAATTAAAAGTAGTACATAAGTGAAAAGAATAAAGTCGTTTGATATTGAACAGGTTGTGAGTATGTAATTACCTGTGCTCTTTTCCTGTGCCATCAGATCCCGATGCAGCCCTTGCTAATAAGAACCATCAGGACGTCCGGGGTTACGTACGACAATTAAACGTGATTGACAACCAGAGAACGTTATCCCAGATGTCACACAGATTAGAGCCTCGTCGAGCATGAACATTTAAAGGGACTAAAACAATGGTTCATTTCCAGTCTGCCGTCTGCTAAAAAAAAAATGCCATTTCTATTACAACTGTACTGCCATATAGAACTTTATAGAACAAACAAAAAATTAATGAAAACAATCCCTGGGCGTTGCCCAGCACACCAGCTACATGGTGATGAGGGCAGTGTGGCATTGTGGAAAGAGTATTAAATTCGGTGCCAGAAGACCTCTGTTCTAGTCTCGGCTGTGCCCCTAACTAGCTGTTTGTCCTTGGGCAACTCACTTAACCTCTCTGAGCCTCCGTCTCCTCATCCATAAAATGAGGATAATAAAAGCTGTTTCCGCCTACCTCACAGGGCTGTTGTGAGGACCAAAAGATATCATATGTGTGAAAATGCTTTGAAGACTCTCAAGCGCTATCCAGACATGAGATAGTATAAGGAGAGGAACATGTTTGGCTTATGAAATGCTTGTACGCTATAGCTTCAGGAATGCCCGGTTGGTATGCAGCTTTATTCATTTTGAAGCACATCACTATCTTTGCTGTACTATAAATAAAAACCATAGTAAAACCCAAGAGATCTACAGTCAGTGATGGACACACGGCAAAATCCCTACACGTCTCCAACGCCTTTGTATAGGAGTAAGAGAGATCACTGGCAGAGTGAGTGCAGAGCTTCTCTAAGAAAGGGCAGTAGGAATATATCCCGTGGTTTGAATCCACAAGGTTATTTGTTGTTAACAAAGATCGATGGAAGCTCAAGATAGAGGTGGCCATGATGCTCTCATCCTCGTGGCCTCGCCTCTGAGAGAACCTGGCTTTGCATACTACTGTACAACACCGGGGCTGTTTGTGTGGACTTGAAAGAACTGGTCTCTAGTTTTTGAAGGATAACTAGAATTGTATTTATGTTTACAATATAACCTTTTTTTAAAAAACTGACCAATCAGGATTACATAGAAATTCCAGTATCAAGGTTGTTAAAAATTGCTATAGCAAAGGTAGAAAATGACATTGAAAAAGAGCACAATATGCACAAAGCATTTTTTTTCAAAATGAGAATATTTTCCTGGGCATTAAAAAAAAAACAAAAAAAACTTTACTATCAACTGCAAATTATTGTTACTGGCAAAAAAAACCCATATTTTCTGGACTTAAGCATTATTACAGATACCTTAATTTTCAGCAATCGTTTTGCACTTTCAGGTAGAATGTAAATAAAAGTGTTTATTCAATTAAAGTTATAAAGTATTTATTTGCTACATATCCAGTAGTGTGCCAAAATCATTACTTTTTTATTTATTTTATTAGCATGTAATTGGAGTACAGGTTTTTATTTCATCTTCATAATTTGGCAGCATTTAATGTGCAGGAATCATGTGATGTGTGTGTATCTTTTGTAAATAACATCCAGGATCTTCATTAAATAGAAATGCTGAAAAGATGTGCTTGAGCCTTTATTTTAAAAAAATGATGGTAGCTAGGGGTGGTCCAGACCTATGATTTCATCACTTTAGGGAATTCCTGGTGGGTAATCTCTCTCTACCAATGCAGATCAGCATTTGTTCTGCAACTTAACATCTTAGAGCCCTGAGAGGTTAAATGATTAACCAGGTTCACACAGCCAGTATGTTTCAGGGGTAGGATTTGAACTGAGGTCTTCCTGACTTGGAGCCTGGCTCTCTATTTTCTACCCCATGCTTCCTCTCCTTATCAGACATTTATTTACTCTCTTCCTATACTACCAGGGTTGCCACTTGGCTAGTATGAGTGAATTAGTCCAGAGGTTCCCAAACTTATTTTTAAAAAATTACTCAGCACCGCCCTGGAAATCTACTTTCTTTTATCTTTAAATGTTTTTTTTTTAATTTGTGTCATTTCACATATATATGTATACATGTGCGTTAAATGATGCATCTTAAATTTAATAATTTATTGTAAATTTGTGGGTCTTTCCTGCATCGAAATCTTGATGACACAATATTACATCATGTAACCATATAGTACTGTATTGTAAATAAGTCATTATGTACACATATTCCTGCAGATGCATGCTGGACTTCCTAAAAATGCGAGACTTGATCACCTGCCAACACTTGCTTATGAAGACCTGTTGGCAGATTTGACCACTGATCAGTTATAACTTGCATTTTGTGTGTTTATTTGGAAAATAATGTAATTACTATGACTTTAACTCTGTTACACAACAGATGAAACATGTACGAATGATTTTCCAAAATTTTCTTGTCTTTTCTTCTTTCCTTATGATTCTACCGCCCCCTTATTTTTATTCAACGACCCCCCAAGTGCACGCAAGGCTACTGCTGCTCCCCTAGATGGTTGCAGCACCCCCCGGGGGCAGCATTACCCACTTTGGGAACCTATGATTCTAGAGGGCATCTACAATTGTCTTCTTTGCCCCATCTGTTGCAGTTTGAAAAGAAGATAGCCACAAATACCTCCCAGGTTCCCTGTCAGAAATGAAATCTAAAGCTACCCCAAATTCAAGGAATACTTTAGGTTAGCAAACTATAGCTCATGAGGCCCCTTCCTGATGTTTTCCTTTCACCAGAAAAAGCCAGGAGACATATTACCTTTAATTGTTAAACCTTTTGATTAAACAGCATTGGAAAGTAAATAACAAGGGAAAATCCACACAGTCCCACAGATTCTCACACACACAAGAGTCTGTAGAACTCATATTGCTAGAACACCTCTCAAGCCCTGAAGCTGTCATTTCTTGCTCTCTGCAAAGCTGCTGATGTCTTGACAGGCTTTCTCCGCTAGATTTTTCCTTTAGAGGGCAGCTCTATCAAAACCATCAGGGCACTTAGTAAATAGTTTATAGATTACTCCTTTGATTCTACAATAGGTCCTATCATCACCTTCCAGATGCTTAATAAAATGTTTTATGAAGAGGAAGAGATTTCCAAAGCTCTTAAAATTCCAGACAGAATACTCCATGAATTAACAGAGTTAAAAAACACCATTCATGTTGCTTTAAATTTCATGTGTAGTCTGCATCAGAGTCCTTCTCCAATGTCTCAGTCTGGCATGTAAGTAATCTTGCCTTCCTGGAGGAAATGTCTTTAAACACAAACTTTGGCGAGTACCTTCAAGCTGACATTTTTCATCCATGGCAATTCATGAAGATTGATTCAGGGGTTACAGAAAGGTTGTGGTTGTATGAATAGAGAATCCACAGAAATCAAATTTTAGGTGATTTATAACATTTGTAAATGTGCTTAGCACAGTGCCTGGCACATAGTAGGCAATATATGTGTGCGTATCCTACTACGTATACACACACACACACACACACACACACACATATATATATATACACACGTATGTATATATGTACGTAGAATATATTCATTTCTCCCTTGAAGGATGAAGTAAGTTTGTTTGCACAGTTAGATTTCATAAGAGTGCAAGTGCTGGAATTATATGTGGTCGACAAATGAAAGCCAAGAAAAATGTTTTTTGACTCTTGAAAGTAGTAATGATAATAGCTAGGATTTATGGAGGGTTTTTAACTAAGATTTTAAAAGTACATGTGTTATTTTATTTCATCCTCACAAAAACCCTATAAAGTAGGTACTGTTATTGTCACTATTTGAGAGATGAAGAAATTGAGGCTAAGAGGTTAAATGATTTAACAAGATTTGAACTCAGGTTTTCAGGACTCCAAGACCAACCAATCTGCTGTGCCAATCAATGCTTCAGTAAATTTTAACTTACAGAAGTTGATATTTGGCATTAAATCCAAGTAAATTTTCTAATCGTAGGCAACCATGTTAACATTTTATGAACTACTACAACTAGAAACATTGAGAATGAGCCTTAAAGGTGTGGCAATTGGTTTATGTACAGAATATAATCTAAATATATCAGGAAAGCATAGATCTATGCCTGTGTTTACACAGTTACCAAAACTGATATTCTGGTCTGATCGCTGTATTTCCTTGCTCCAGAAGGTTCAGTCACTCACTGTTGCTCCTTGGATAAACTACTGATTCCTCTGTTAATAATTTGAAACCTTTCACTGTCTGGTTCCAACCTATCTTTCCAGATTGATTTCCCATTACTCCCTCTTCTGCATTCTCTGTTGGCAGCCAAGCTGGCTTGCTTGGATTCTCCATAGACCATATTCCTCATACCATCTCCATCCATTCACCCAGACTCTTTCCTCTCTCCATCCCTGCACCCCACCTCACCTCAAGCCTTTAGAAACTTCAGCCCCCTTTGAGGCTCAGCTCAAGGACTAACTTCTACAAGAGGGGAGAGAAGCCTTCAAGACCTGATTCCCTGAGTGTTTGTGCGTCACAAATTAACCTATATTTTATATATATTTTCTGTTTCCTTACCTTTGTAACATGTTCTTTTCCTCCAATAAAATGTAAACTCCTTGAAGGTGAAGACTAATTTCTTAAACTTTTATATACCTAGCACATACATAGCATAGAACCTGGCATCTGGAAGGTATTCAGCAAATAACTGTCAAACTGAATTGAAATGGTCTGCTACAATCAGGCCATATCATGAAAACATGGTGAATGATTTCTGTGGGTACCTTTCAGTATATAGTCTAGTTAGGCATGAGGTAAGGGTAACAAGGTGGCTTTACAATATTAGGAAGTAACATTAGGATTGCCACCATAAGTGCCCATTGGCTGTTAGTATAAGGTAATAATTGCCAGAGAGGGTTGGATCCATGATGCTTCCAGGATTCTACCTAATAGTGTAACCCAAGGGACATTTTTTCAGGAAGGGTAGAATGTTTAGTGTTCCTGGCGTGAACCTCAAAAGCTAATGACATTCCCTTGCCCCCAGCCATCTGCAAAATATGTAACTCTCCTCAATAACTCATAATTTATAAATACAATATATGACCTAACCATTTTTAAATTTATGTTTTCAGTTAAACAGTCTTTAGGAAAAATGAACTCTATTAATTTATTATTCATTATCTAAAGTGGTATTTGTTCCCATACCAATATTCAAAGTATATCCTCTAACTCAAGTATCCTAGATTAGTATTTCCATGTTAATACTATTCTATCAATTAATCAGAAAAAAAAGCATTTATTAAATGCATACTGTGGTAGGCTTGGGGATAAAAAGAATATGTTCTACTAACTATTTTTGCTATGCCTATTTAGTAAAATACCTTTTGTAAAGCTATTTAAATCTGGCTGACAATCAATGAGAAGCACCCTGGTGGGGGTTCATAAGCAACAATACTAGAAATCCAGCCCCTCAAGGTTACCCCTAGAATAATGAGTAGCAGGCAGCCCCAGAGGGGCTGTTGCACACATATAGAGGCATATGCAAAACATTCAAAGTAACCTTAGGAGGCAAAAGCATTAGCTACTGGAGGGCACTAGGAAAGGCCTCATGCAGAAGTCAGTGCTTGAGCTAAGCCTGGAAGAAAACTAGAAATTCCAAGAGAGGGCAATGAGGCAGAACATTCCTTTGATGACATTTCGAGGCTGTGAGATTTCATTTGAATCTCATCCCAACTCTGTGAGGTCGATACTACAGATGTTGTTATCTCTATTTTTACAGATGAAGAAACAAACTTGGAGAAGTGTAGGGATTTTCTCAGCTACTAAGTGTCATGGGAAGGGTTCAGACTACAGTTGTTGCTGCCTCTAAGTCTAGAGGGTGTGATTCATTATTCTGTATAGTCCCTGGTCAGCATTAGTATTTCTAGACCTTACTTTTTAAAAATCTACTTTCAGCCACACACACATGTCCATGTTTTGGATTGTTTTAGACATTCTGGATCTTCCTTGGGTCAATTTAGTTTTTTCTACGAGGGGCTGGAAGTGGGCAAGGAGGGACGATAATCAGAACCACAGGCAGTATTCTGAGTATAAACTCATCAAGACTTGAACAAAAGTAAAAACGCTTTCTGTTTATCTTACAATATTTGAACATGCTCCATACTTTAATAGTACTTTTGGCCACAGGAGTATACTGAGAAAGTGCCTTTTGTAAATAGTTTATAACAGAGGTGTTGAATATGTGAGATGTATGTGGCCCACACTGAATCAGCTTAAAATATAATATATAAATAATAAATAGTATTATAAAATATATAAATAATAAAATATGATATATAATTAACAAAAAATACTATAAAACATAGACGATATATTTTTAAATTGAGTCAATATGCAGACTGCAGGAATTCTTATGTATGGATTAATGCCTCCCTTTTCTGTTTGAATTTGACATCACCAGTCTATGGGGGTTTTGAGACGTGACAGTGAATAGAGCATCAAGCCTGGAGTCAGAACACCTTAGTTCATGTCTAGCTTCAGACATGTACTGGGTAAGTCACTTAATGTGTTTGCCTCAGTTTCCTCACCTATAAAATGGGTATAATAATACTTCCCAAGTTGATCCTCACAACAACCTCCCAGGTTGTTGATGAACATACACCTTTGTTCAACATTGTTATGAGGATCAGATGAGATAATAATTGTAAAGTGCTCATCATAATGCCTTGTGCACAGTAAGCACTATGTTATTGTAAATGTTAGTTACTATTATTATGATGACATAATCTTAAATCCCTTTGGGGGTTTTAGCTAACGTACAGAGGCCATGATCTCACAAATAGAATCAGGGTTCTTTCCACTAATTGAATTCCCTCATACTTCACCATACCAAGCTCATGTGCCACTTTTCTGCATGCTGACATAGCATTACATGATCTGCAGGCATTTAATTGGCTTGGCATATTACTTTCTGAAAGACCTTGATGTCATCTGTGAGGATTGAATTATGTGCTTCCTCTTCCAGGTACTTCATAAAAATATTAATACTGGTTCTTGCTCTATTTGAAGATGTGGCTATTATTTTATTAAGTGACTGGCATTTGTTTCTTAAGGCAAGGCCAATTCCAAATCCATTAAAAAATATTCCCTCCCTTGCCACCTGGAACCATGTTGCTCTCAACATTCTGTGACCATACTCTGACTTAGATTCCATGTTGTTTAAAATAAACACATAATTTATAAAATTAATATATAATTTTGAATAAATTTATCATTCCTTTATTTTTCATTTCATTCAATAAGCATGTATTAAGCACCACCTATATGTACTTAAAATATTTATAGTGTATGAATATTACTTTTTTTTTTTTTTTGCTGGACCTGTGGTTTCTTCAGTGGAGAGAACTCACAATGAAGAACTTCTCAGAATGTAGATTGAGCCTTACTCTGCCATTAAGAGAGAAGTACTTGGGGACCCTAAGAGTTTAAGGGACTTCCCTAGGGCCACACAGCCAGTATATGGCAGAAGCAGGAGGCTTCCTGACTCAAAAACCAAGTCTCTCTGTGATAACCCCATTGCCTCTCAAACTTTAATTAATTAATAAAAATGCTTCAGCCTTAATAAAATGATGTATAGTAACCACAACATTGTTTTAGGAATAACTTTGAGCAAATAAGTTATTTTGCCTATTATAAATACCCAAATTAACTACAAAGGACCTATGGAGGAAGACACTATCTGCATCCAGAGAAAGAACTACTTAGTAGAAGTATGCATAGAATGGTTTTACATATCTATACCTATTCATGTGGAATGGTAGCCATGAGGGGTGGGGCGAGGAAAGGAATAAAAGGGGAAAAAATTACTAGATAATTTTGTTGTATATTTGAAAGGAATAGCAAGTTGTGCACAGTAGATTTGCAGTTTCATGTACAATTGTCTTTTTTATTGTATTATGTTATGGAAATGCTCATTTTATCCCACAATTTTTTTTTAAAAAATCTTATCAGTGTAGTCATTCCCTTCACTGGTGATTATCACAATCTGTCCAAGCTATCCAGGGGGTCTCATCCTAAGCAATTCTTGTCCAGGTGGTTTATAATTCCTCTGCAGAAAATCTACCCAAGATGGTGAAGGTCTTCAATTGTTAATATTTCCTAGATAAAAGGGTAATAATCATAGTAATAATTATGCAAGCACTTTACAGATATTATCTCATTTGATCCTCACAACAGCCCTGGGAGGTAGATGCCATTATTTCCCCTATTTTACAGAGGAGGGAACTGAGGCAGACAGAAGTTAACACTTGCCCAGGGCTACATAGCTAGTGTCTGAGATCAGATTTGAATTCAGGTCTTCCTGGTTCCAAGTCTAGCATTCTACCCACTATGCCACCTTGCTGAACCTATGGTGTATGATTAGCATGCCTCCTTTTCTTACATGTTCTTAATAATGTTCTTTACATCATTCACTTCTTTCACAGAAACAATTGCTTATTACATTCACTCTGAGCCAACAGGGCCCAAATAATGAGCAAGTAGGGCTTGGCCTGGGACCTATTGTTGGCCAATCAATGAAAGCCAGAGTGATTTGGGTTCAAGGCATGATCCTTAAGAAAGGAATCTAGACTGTAAACCCCAAGATATCTTGCAAGGTTTCAATGATCAAAATTTACATTCCTTTGGGTAGAGCACCTACAGGTAAGGGTATAATGTCCTATGTGGATAGAGGGAAGGGAAGGGAAGGGAAAGAAGAAAGGAGGGAAGGGAGGAAGGGAGGAAGGGAGGAAGGGAGGAAGGGAGGAAGGAAGGAAGGAAGGAAGGAAGGAAGGAAGGAAGGAAGGAAGGAAGGAAGGAAAGAAGGAAGGAAGGAAGGGAGAAAGGAAGCAAGGAAGGGATAAAGGAAGCAAGGAAGGGATAAAGGAAGGAAGGAAGGAAGAGCTGTGTTGCCCAACTGGCCAGTTCCCTGGCCCATATGGACAAAACAACCCACCTTCATGCTCATCATAGAGACAAGATTTCCCAAGAAACCCTATCAAGGCAAGAGCTGTGGTTAATATTTGAAAATTTGCAAACAAAAGAAAAGAAAATGAAGGGCCTTACAGGGTCCCAAGAAAGATAGTTACTTTGACTGGAAGAAGAAGAAAAGAAGAGTTTTTTTTTTTTGTTTTAACCAATTGCAACTATAGAAAATGGTCCATCTAAGTGGTTAACATCCCCACTTAACAAGGCCACTGACAGCCTGAAGAGGAGTTAAGCTTTTTCTGGCAATTTCTGATAACCATGTAGGTGAAATTGGCTTCTCAATTCAACAGCATTTCTTCTTGAAGATTTAAATGCAAATCAATGACCCTCAGTGAGAAAAAATTAAAACAAGCACCGTTTTCATTTCATTTTGCACTAATAATAAAATATAAAATGTCAGGCCAAAAGATTTATTGCAGTAAAAACGAACCCTTACATTGAAGTGTTTAATTTTTAGTCCATCTGAAATACTTTTTTGAGTAAGCAGAATTTTCTCTAGTTATAGATACAAGCATGTCACAAAATGAACAGACAGGCCACAGTATTCCTGACATACTGGAAACTTGAGAAAAGTCTTTAACTTAACCTCAGTTATCAGTTACCTTTTAATGTGTATGTGTCTTTTCTTCCCAAATAGATTGTAGGCTTCATGAGAACTGAAGATTTTGCATCTCGTGCCCTGTTTCGTACAGGGTCCCTAATGCCCCTCTAAGATCCCCCACTTTTCTTTCACCATCAAGCCACCAGCAATTGGCTCTATGGCTTTGCAAGCTAATTTTCTCTGGTCTCATCCTTTCTTCCAACTTGGCTTCCCATCATCCAGAGTTGTCTGCAGGAGGAGACACAGGTATTCACTTCTCTGCTCCCTTACTCACTAAAATCATCTCACCAACCAGCAAGCAGAAGAAGAGAAATCAGTAAAGGAGACAAGAGTAGTAGCACTCAGAGAAGGGAGCAAAAGAAAGGATCAAGACAGCCACAACACAAAAGCCAAGGCGACAAAGAGAAGCAAGGGAAAGAGAGTAGCCAACGGTAACAAGGGTTGCAGAGGTCAAGGATGAGAAGAGCTGAGAAAAGCCCATTGTACCTGGCAAATTAGGAGGCCACTGGGGACCCCTAAGAGAGCTATTTCAATAGACTGCTTCAGACAGAAACCAGATTCCAAGAGATTAGGAGATAACTGGGTGGTATAGATATGGAGATCAAAGGAGGACACCGAGTTCAATATTCCAGTAGATCCCACCTCTGACACCCAGTCATCTATGTGACCTTGGAAGGTCACTTAATTTCACCAAGCATGGGCTGAATCGTTTTTAAAATGGAAATTATGATAATTGCTGAACTAAGCTTACATGGCTTTTGTGAAGGTCAACTGAAAGAATTCATAGATGCACACATGAAGCTCCTTCAGTCTTCCACTCATGGGCTTCAGGCTGCCCTAAAGGGACAGTGGTGTGTTTTACAAAGAGCATATCTGGGATCAGAAGAGGCTTCGGTTCAAATCCCTCCTATGCAACTATGGCCAAATCATTTAACCTCTTTACTGCATAGAGATGATAATACCTGCCTCATAGCTGTTGGGAAAACCAAATGAGATAACATATAAAAAGTTCTTTGCCAACTAGACTACCAAACCGAAGGTCTACAGAGCTCTGGTGCTGACCTCATTGTTGTATGCCTGGGAAACCTGGACAGTCTACCAGAGCCATGCCAGGAAACTGAATTACTTCCATTTGAATCGTCTTAGGAAGATTCTGAAGATCACCTGGCAGGATAAGGTACCAGACGCTGAGGTCCTTACTCGAGCTAAACCACCAAGCATTCAAACTATTGCAGAGAATGCAGCTCCGATGGGCTGGCCATGCTGTTCAAATACAAAACATACACTTGCCAAAAAAGCTGTTTTATGGAGAACTCACACAGGGCAAGCACTCTCATGGTGGTCAGAAGAAGCAATGCAAGGACACTCTCAAGGTCTCTCTCAAGAATTTTGGATTTGATTGTGTGACATGGGAGACTCTGGCACAGGACCGCTCAGCGTGGCATGCCCACATCAGAGAAGGTGCTATGCTCTTTGAGCAAAGCAGAATTGAAACAGCTCAAAGGAAACACAGGATGCACGAATTTAGAGAATCCACCCCAAATGTTCACATGGACTATTTGTGCCTGACCTGTGGCAGAACATTCTGAGCTCATATTGGTCTGATCAGCCACAGTTGGAAACACTGAAACTTGACTCTAGCATAGTGATGTCACTTTGGTCCTCTTTGAGAACAAAGGACAACAACGAATCGATGATGATATACTTAAGTACATATATATCAGATATTGTCCTGCACTTCGCCTTCTTAGCTAGCTTTCCGCCTTTTTGGCCAGAGGCTCATTAGAAGTACAACCTTTGCCCTTGGATTCCTAGACAATGCATCCTAACTTCCTTTAAAACTCAACTCAAGTGCTGCTTGAATCTTCCCTGCCCCCTCACTGATAATGACCTTTCCCATCCCTTCTACACAGCCCTTTGTTTTGTAATCTCCTAAAGTGCACTTGTAACTGTGGACTTGTAACAATATCACGTAATATTATATTCAGTGTGTTCCAAAATTCTTAAAGCGTCTTTTTGCTACTATGCACTAAGAATTTTGGGACACCCTGTGTCTCACAGATAGCCATCTGTGTGGATGTCTTTTCTTCTTAGTAAATGACAAGCTGATTGAGGGCAAGAACTTTTAAATGTGTATCTCTACCCAGTGCCCTGCACACAGCAATTATTTAATAAAGTATTAATTTTATAGAAAAAAGACCCTTCACTTTCAGCATGCCAGGTAGGGTGGTTATAGTACAGAAGTCAATTGGTTCTTACTGGTATGTCATGCTATAGTTATTGTTGTGTTTGTTTTTAATTCTATTTTTGCTAACCCTACTTTCAAGCTACTGACCTACAAGCTATCCCTTCCTCACCTGGAGATCCTAATAGTTCTATCCCATGGAAGTTCCAATTCCTCTATGACCAAAACATCTCTGATGTTCCTAGAGGAAATTCACTTGCTGAGGCTTTTATGTGAAGACTCGTTTTCATCATGTATTTTCTTGGATCTGGATGGCTTTAAGGCCTAGGTGATCACGAATCCTCTCTTTGAGCCTGTTACTCTTAGCAAAGGCATCAAACCGATTGTATTTTTTCCTATTCAAAGCCCATAGCCCCTACTAGATCTCCTATCCCCACCCCATCCTGTTTCCCCAGCTGTGCCTGGCTCCCAGATTATTGGTGGAACAAAAATAATGGAAAGGTCCTGCATTCAGTATATAAGATTGCAGGGGGCCTTGAATGCCAGAGTAAGAAGTCAAGATTTCATCCTGTAGACAGTGGGGAGACAGACTGGTTAGGCAAATGATCTGTTTGTACAGTTTGCAAAAATATATGCGGTATCTGAGAAGCTCCTTCTGAGAATGTGGCCCTTCAATATTACGTCTTGCTCTTCCCCCATCTGGTACTCACAAACTATTATCGAAATCATTTGTGTTTCTGGCTTCAGAAATTAAATTGTAGGTATGAGCCAAAATATGCATTAAATTAGGGATTATTGAGTGTGGCACTGTATGTGGGCCAGGCAATGTTGGGACCATGTTATTAATAACTCATTTTCAATGACAACACAACCAAATGAATAGCATCAAGTCAACATTTAAACTGTTGTGGGGAGGGGTTTGGGGATAGGGCCAAGAGAGGCACAGTTGTTTTATAGGCTTATCAATCAGATTTCACTTATGCATTAGAAAAGAAATCCCTGAAGTAACAGTATAAACTCTTTTGTGTAGCATCTGGCTTAGAAATGCTTTGAGCATCAGGAAAAGATTAAGGTTGGCAAAAAAAAAAAGCCCAGACAATTCTGCACTTTACTTGGGAAGGATGGGGGGAGCAACCCTGCTAAGGAGTGCAGCGCGTTCAATGATGATGTTCTGAATATTGAGTGTTAGGAAAGATTTGGGAGAATTACAGAGGTTTAATAATAGCTGCTTTGTTAAACTAGGAAGTCTGATCCTCTGGTCCTATTGACTCCAAGTATTCAAATGACAATAAAAGCTTCAATCAGGGGCATCAGAACATAAGATTAAGGTTTGACATCAGAATTGAAGAAAAGAAAACCTAAATAAAAGGGTCGCATCACTTGTGGGGATGGGGGGGGCAGGAAACTGGGAAAAGGTACATTTCAGATCTATGGTTAAGAGTGAATATTTAAAATATCTTTTATTATGAACTTTGGGACCATCAAAAAACATGAACATTTCAGTAAATGAAGAAGAAAAGAGGATTTTATATGAAGCTGTGAGCTTCTGTTACATACAAATTTTCTAAAGTATAGTATTAAAAGCCATTCCTCAATAGAAAAGTGGTCAAAGGATATGAACAACCAGTTCTTAAAAGAATTGCACACTATTAATAACTATATGAAAGAATACTTCAAATCAAAATGACCCTGAAGTTCCAGCTCACAACCAGAAAGTTGGCAAAGATGATAAAGGATGAAAATAGTCAATCTTGGAAGGATTTGTTCCAACAATCTGGCCAGCAGCTGTTGTGGGGGTGAAAGACCAGCACAAGCCAAACAACAAGCACGCTACCAGCATGCAGCAAAAGCCCAGGTTCTTTTGATCTGCTTTACTAAGGAAAGCAACATTAAGGGGTTAACAAGATCACTTTAATTCAGCATACAAATGCCATTCACTTAGTTCAGGGGGAAAAGCCAGCACCTTGAACTTCAGAGCAATATACAAACAAATTACAGACATTGACAGACAGACCAAATACAATTCATAGTTACCAACATCTAAGTTCAGCCTGGGAGCTCATAACAAGGGCTGGCCCAGAGTCACTCGTGCCACCATGGCTGTGGGTAAGAGCTCCAAAAAAGAGAAAACCAACCCCTGGTTTTATATTTTTTTCAGGGTCGAGTGAGTCACATGTGCAACTCACCTATGTGACCTAAAATCGTCACAAAGAGGCGACTTAAACCCACATGGTCTAAAAGCCTCTGATGTCCCAAACATATCACTCAAACTCATGTGTAAATTAGGCTCTCCCCTGAGGCAAGGAGGTCACCAAGGACTCCCAATCTAATCAAGTAAACAAAGGCCAAACTCTTCAAGGGCACTTGGTTGAACCGAGTGCTAAGAGCCCATTTTGTCTACCAACACAAGATTGTAGAAAAACAGATGCACTAATACATTGTTGGTGGAATTGTGAATTCTTATGACAATTGTGGAAGACAATTGAAAATCATATTAGTGGTCATTGGTAACAAGGAAAGCTTCATATACACCACTATATTTCAAGCAGCACTTTCTGGGATAGGAAAAATCTGAGAACAAAGTAGACACCACATATTGGAAGAATAGCTAAATAAATTGTGATACATGAATGTAATAGAATATTATGATACTTAAGAAACAAAAATGATAAATAAAGAAAAGCATGAAAAAATTTTCTGGACCTGATGCAAGTTAAAGTAAGTAGAGCCAGGAAAACAATATAAACAAAGGCTGTACGACACTACCTTGTTAGAGCCTTTAATTATGTGTTTTATTCTACTGAGTCAAATGCTTTTTTGTAAACATCTCTCTCTCTCTCTCTCTCTCTCTCTCTCTCTCTCTCTCTCTCTCTCCCTCCCCTCCCCCCCGTGTGTGTGTGTGTGTGTGTGTGTAATCAGGACTTTGGATTCGATTAATTTTTTAAATTTATTTTTTATTTTTAGTTTACAATACTCGGTTCCACAAGTTTTTGGGTTCCAAATTTTCTCTCCCTCCCACTCCTCCCCCCAAACCCCCAAGACGACATGTAATCTAATGTAGGTTCTACATATACCTTCACATTGAACTTTGTGAATAATAGTCCAGTTGTAATGAAGAATTATAACCAACGGAATGAATCATGAGAAAGGAGAAATGAAACCAAAAAAAAAGAAAAAGAAAAAAAAGAGAGCAAAAAGTTTGCCTCAATCTGCATTTGGACTCCATAATTCTTTCTCTGAATGTGCATAGCTTTTTCTATCATGAGTCTTTTAGAGCTTGCATTGATGAGAGGAGTCAGTTCTATCAAAGTTAGTCCTTACAGACACCATAATCTCCTAGTTCTGATCCCTGCACTCACCATCAGTTCATATAAATCATTCCAGGTTATAATGAAGTCTGTCTGCTCCTTATTTCTTATAGCACAATAGTATTCCATTATATTCATATACCACAATTTGTTTAGCCATTCCCCAATTGATGGGTATCCCCTTGATTTCCAATTCTTTCTCACAACAAAAAGAGCTGCTATAAATATTTTTGTACATAAAAGTTCCTTTCCCACTTGTATGATCACTTTGGGATATAGGTCTAGAAGTGATATTTCTGGGTCAAAGGGTAAGCGCATTTTTTCTAGCCCTTTGGGTATAGTTCCAAATTGCTCTCCAGAATGGCTGGATCAGTTCACAACTCCACCAACAATGTAACAATGTTCCAATTTTCCCACATCCTCTC
Organism: Phalanger gymnotis; assembly: GCA_028646595.1. NCBI lineage: Eukaryota > Metazoa > Chordata > Mammalia > Diprotodontia > Phalangeridae > Phalanger > Phalanger gymnotis. The sequence continues at coordinate 630,883,228 of CM053622.1, read as the reverse complement.
CAGCATTTATCATTTTCTTGTTTTGTCATGTTAGCCAATCTGACAGGAGAGACGTGGTACCTAAGAGTTGTTTTGATTTGCATTTCTCTCATCAATAGTGATTTAGAGCATTTTTTATATGACTATAGATATATTTAATTTCTTCCTCTGAAAACTGCCTGATCACATCCTTTGACCATTTCTCAATTGGGGAATGACTTGTATTCCTATAAATTTGGCTCAGTTCCCTGTATATTTTTGATATGAGGCGTTTATCAGAGACGTTGGTTATAAAGATTTTCTTTCAGTTTTCTACTTCTCTCCTTATCTTGGTTGTATTGGCTTTGTTTATACAAAAACTTTTCAATTTAACATAATCAAAATTATCCATTTTGCATTTTGTAATGCTATCTCTTGCTGGGTCGTGAATTCTTCCCTTTCTCATAAATTTGACAGGTAAACTATTTCTTGCTCTCCCAAATTCCTTACAGTATCAGCCTTTACTCCTAAATCATGAACCCATTTTTGACTTTATTTTGGTATACGGTGTAAGGTTATCGGTCTATGCCCAGTTTCTGCCATACCATATCCCAATTTTCCCAGCAGTTTTTGTGAAATAGTGAATTCTTAGCCCAGAAGCTGGATTCTTTGGGTTTATCAAAGAGTAGATTGCTATAGTCATTGACTACTGTGTTTTGTGTACCTAATCTATTCCACTGATCCACCACTCTGTTTCTTAGCCAGTACCAAGTAGATTCCACAAATTTTTAACTCAATTGTGTGAGTGTGGATACATGGTCTATGGAAAATCATCTGCAAAAGTGTCTTTTCATCAGCAATCTAAATAATACATAGACCGTCTCAAATAGACATGGGAAGGAAAGGCTATAGGATTGTGGTCACTGATTTCTTCTTGATCTCTTTTTCTTTTCCCTCTCTCTTTTATTCTTTGTTACAGTTGCTTCCTGAGTCAGGGAAAGAACAGGGCTATATTTGGCCTAGTTTTGTTGTTCGTTCAGTTTTTTTTCAGTCCTGTCCAACTTTTTGTGACCCCATTTGGGATTTTCTTGGCAAAAATACTAGAGTGGTTTGCCATTTCTTTCTCCAGCTCATTTTACAAATGGGGAACTGAGGCAAATGAGGTTAAGTGACTTTCCCACAATCACGTGGCTAGTAAATGTCTCGGGCCAGATTTGAACTCATGAAGATGAGTCTTCCTGATTCCAAACCCAGTGCTCTATCCACTGGGCCTCCTATTGGCTTAGTTAGTTTCAAATAGAATGGGAAAACATTTATGAAGTTCTTCATAGATGGAACCCATGGGAACTTGGCAGTGGGGACTGGGGAAATGTTTCCCTACCACCTGTTCCTGTTGGGCCTTTCAGAGCCTCTGGGGATCTGGACTGCTGCAGCTGCTGCTGCTGCTGCTGCGTTTAGCCCAGGGCAGAAGAGGGGAAGTTCTTGGGTCTGTCTGGGCCCTCAGGCTCCTGTTGCAGGAGGGCTGGTTATCCTGAGAACCTTAACAGAGAACTTTCCATCTCCTGCCCCTGCCCGCCTAATTATAGGGGGTCCTGGAGTGCCATTGGTATGCTGAGCTTCCCACAGATTCGTCTTCCCATCCGCTGATTGTCTTCTGTCTTGTGCTCCTCAACAAAATTTTCAGAGGCTCTGCAAGATCTTGTGTTTATTCACTGAGGTTCTTGAGGCCTTCTTATTGTGGTATTTGATTTTTATCAGTTAAACTTCTTCATGAAATGGTGGTAAGCAGAGTTAGGTCTTTACTGATATCCAAATCCCATTTTTCAGAGTTGACAACTTGCTTAACTAAGTCAAGGTCGAACTGTCCTAACCGGAAGTGAGGCCTCATCAGTGGTCTTCCTTCTAATTTGATTTCGATCTGCGCTAATTTGGATCTTCGCTCTAAACAGCCAGTAATCTGACTATAAAGAAAGTACTGATTCCCATAATGTAAAAGGAGCTTGTGTTTAGTAGGTGCTTAATAAATGCTTCTTGCTATTTGTTACGTTAGAGTCCATTTAATTTTTTTATGGTGTTATTTATAATTTTCCATATCTACCACCTTTTAACTCTTGAAGAAAATATTGGTAACATAAAGCTGAGAAGACAAAACCTTTGGTCCTGTTTTGTTTTAATCAGCTAGGTTATACAGCATACAGAGCACTGAGCCGGGAGTCAGGAGGCCCTGAGTTCAAAGCTGGCTTTAGATGCTTACTGGATATGTGACTCTGGGCAAGTTCCTTAACCTGTTTACCTTAGTTTCTCAACTGCAAAATAGGGATAATAATAACCTACTTCCCAGGGTTGTCATCAGGATCAAATGAGATGGTATTTGTAAAGCTCTTAATACAGTCTCTGACATTTAGTAGGTACTTAATAAATGCTTGTTTCCTTCCTTCTTCCCTTCCTTTCTTCTTTCTTCCAAAACCTACCTTCCTACATGAGAGGTAATGTGGGGCAGTAGATAGTGTGCTGGCCTCGGAGTCAGGAGGACCGAGGCTTGGACTCCACCTCTGTCACTTACTAGCTGAGTGACCATGGGTTACTTAATGTCTCTGGGCCTCAGCTTTCTCATCTATACCACAAAGCTGTCAGAAGACTAACACGAGTTAATCTAGGTGAAGTTCTTGGAAGAGTTGAAGGCATTGTATAAAAGTCAACTAGTATTATTATATAATTATCGCTGCCCTCCCCTGTACTGGACTTCACACCGAAGGCCTAAAGTATGAAAATAGATGTCGATTTGCTTTGGAAGATAGGAACAAAATTCTCCTGCTTCCTAATCCTTCACAACATGGCAATAGTTAAGTTGTATCATTTTCGTGGTGATTTGTTAGCTTACACTCGTGATCACCAAGAGGTAACATATCAAACGTCCCACCTGGTCTGCCAACTCCGTCGCTTGCCTCTTCAAGGGGAACTTGGGAGTGTTTGTCCTTGAAATATCAATTAATTGGCATGTGTTTAAGTGCCTACCATGTGCCAGGCAACGTAGTAGGCACTGTTGTGACAAAATCAAAACAGCACTTGCTCTAAAGGAGTATACATTCTATAAGGGGAAACAACACATACACGCAGACTTCTCTGTAAGCAACGGTAGTACGAATCTCATGATCCTTAGCTAGCCCTTGCATTTTTTATACATACATACGTATACATGTATATGAATGGATACACATATACATATATGTAGGTGTAGGTATATGTACATGTGTGTATGTATATGTACACACATGTATTGTATATACATGGATATGTATAGACACGTGTTTATTGTGTGTATATATTGATATGAATGTGTACATGTATATATCTGTATATGTGTGTATATATACACATTTATTATTTTTATTTTTCCATACATATAAAAGAAGCATCCAGGGACTAGATAAGGCTCTTGGGATTTGTTCTATGGTTGCATATACATGTATGCATGTGTGCTTATATATGTGTATGTAAACATACAATATATACATACATTAACACGTAAGGGAAAGAACATAAATGCTTAATGAAAAGAGAAGACATGTTTGTTTTTTAAATCAAATATATACAAAGTAGATCTAAGGTAATTTGAGGGTGGGGAGGCATTGGCCCTTGGAGGAATCAGGAAAGGCTTCATGTAGGAGTGGGTATCTGAACTGAGCTGAGCTGAGCTGGTTTCTCAGCAAGGGAGGTAAGCAGGGAGCACATTCCAGATAGAGAGAGAAGTCTATTTTAAGGCATGGAGACAGGAGACAGACTGTGATGTATGAGGAACAGCAAACAGGCCATCGAGTTAGAGCACACAAAGAGGAGTAATACATAATAAGCCTGGAAAGTTAAGCCAGGCTGTGATGGGCTTTAAATGCCAAACAGTGGATTGGGTATTTTATCCTAGAGGCAAACTGAAGCCATTGGAACTTCTGGAGTTGGGGAATGTCTTGGTCAGACCTTCTCTTTGGGAACATGATTTTGGCAGGCGTGTGGAGGATGAATTTTAGTGAGGAGAAATGAAGCCTAAAGATAAATTTCGATATGCTATTTCAGTAGTCCGGGAAAGAGGTAATAAGTACCTGAACTAGAGTGAAGACTATGTGATGGGAGAGAGGGGAATGGATGCAAGAGACGGACTATATGTAAAACCATCAAGATCTGGCAGCTGATTGCATATGGTGGTGAAAGGCATGGCCTTTCAGCTCCAGGATCCTATGGATGCCAAAGTCGAGGATAACTCCAAAGGTATAAACCTGGTTGACTTAAGTGACTTGTCCAGGGTCACACAGCTAGTAAATGTCTGACTCTAGGTTAGTGCTTTATCCACTGTACCTACTAGTTACTATGAAAGAGAGGAGAAAGTGCTATGGTTTAGAGAGAATGGGAGGCTCTGTTAAGGGATTTTATTTTATTTTATTGTTAGGGTGGGAACATACTTTTGTAAGTAGCAAAGATGAAGCCAGTACATAGGGAGAGGATGAAGATGAGAGACAGGGCTGAATATCATAGAAACAAACTCCCAGGGAGATGAAATGGAACAGGAAGAAGGGCTGAAGTAAATGGGCTCGCCTTGTTGAGGAGAGGGGACGTTTCTTAATCAGATTCTAAATAAGGGAGGAGGAAATATAGAATGATGTCTAGGGGTTTGAGCATATAGAGAAGTGGAGAAGAAAGAGCTTGTAGCAAATGTCCTCTCAGTAAAGCATAACAAGTCTTCTGATGAACAGAGGAACAGGGCTGCAGAGGAGTGTAGCAAAATAGCAGGCATGAAATTGACTGCATTTGACATGTATAGCAATGAGCTCCTCCACAGGCCTCCTGCCAGAGTTAGAGTTGGGCACTGTAGATAAGATTCGGGAAGAATCCATTCCATCCTATATGACCCTCTCTATGGCCCAGCCTGAGCTCTGTTGGCTGCAGAGACATTCTCCTCATCGAGCCAAAAAAGTTATCACCAAATTCTGCCCATTTGATAAGCCAACCAAAAAGCCAAAGAGAAGCATTTTTCCTGAAAATAGTAAATAAAAATATGAAATAAGTTGCAATGCACAATGCTTTTTAAATTCCTATATATGGAAATAGCTATTTAGTGGCAGGGAATACGTTAGAGTCGTCACCTCCTCAAAGGTGATGTCTTGCCATTGTTGGTGCTCAATTGTGTCTGACTCCTTGTGACCCCATTTGGGGTTTTCTTGGCAGAAGTACTGGAGTGATTTACCATTTCCTTCTCCAGCTCATTTTATAGATGAGGAAACTGAAGCAAACAGGGTTAAGTGACTTGCCCAGGGTCATTCAGCATCAGGCTAGATTTGAACTCAGGAAGAGGTGCCACCTAGCTATCAAAGGCCCAATAAAAGATTGGTTTTTGTTTTGTTTTGTTTTGTTTTTGCAGGGGGTAGGAGGAGTGGAAGAGGAGCAGAACTATACTTTCATTAGGGTAGGGAACTCACACTGGAAAATCTCTCCGCTAGTGCATATTAGTAGTTTATCCGTAATTGATAGTCCTGGAAGGTTAGCCAACTGGGAGGTTAATTCACAGAATCGTTGAATCATAAATTGGCTTGCCTAAAGTCACACAGGCTAGGACGTGTCAAAAGCAGGATTCTAACCCAGGTCCTTTAGTATCCATTGTGAGTTACCTCTCCAAATGAAGGCATATTTCGTAAAAAATAACTTAATGAAGATGGTTCTCTGATTTCAGAGGTGGTATGATTGGTGCTAATATAACGAACATGGTGATCTCAGATTTACCCCAGACTCACTGGAAGACAGTGAGCAAATTTCTTACCCTAGTTATGGAGGTGTGTGTAAGATATGGTTGCTCCTGCTAGTTAAGAGTAAGATTGGATTCTTTTTCTTTTTAGAACAGTGAGAACACAAATTAGGAAATCAGATATGGTGGGTATAATGCAGTTCAGTTAATGTGGGTTACTTTTCTTAAATCAGTGGAAGAATATCTATTGAGAAAAAAAGTCTTCATTTTCCTGTTTATAAATAGTTATGGCTTAGTGCATAACACTAGTTCTATCTCTGCTATTGCAGTGCATTTAAAATCCATATGATGACTGTATTGAAAAAGAAGCGAGAGAAAATCAATAGATTATTGCTTCAGTGGAGCTTACAACAGTGCTGATTAGAGAACACAAATGGATTGCATAATAGTAAAATAAATATAAACTTGGTATGGATTTAAGCCCGTGTTAAGACCATTCTTAACCGCATTGTATCTTTAGAAAACATGCATTGAAATTAGAACAGCAAATTAAATTTATTCAACCGCAAAATCTAATACATAAGAAATAGCATTTATTAATGATCTGGAAGAGGGAACAAATAGCATGTTAATGAAAATTGCAGATGGTATTAAATTGGAAGGTGTTACAAACAACTATGCAGACAGCAGTGGGCTATGAATGGACCTTAAAAAGTTAGAAAACATAATAGGGGGATAGATTAAGTTTTAAATGCAAATTATTATAACTCAGAGAGACTTAAATTTCCAAAAGACCATTTGGGGGTGTGCCATGGAGGCTATATTAGAAGACGCCCTAGGTCAAGAAATAGAGTCAGAGATAGTAATACAATCATTAGCTCAAGGCAGGACCTCGACTAGATGTAGACACTTTGGTCCTAGGGAAAATGAAGAAAAATTGGAGGCTGGGAAGAGTGCTAAAATAGGTATGGAAATGGAGAGATTGAGGAAAGGAATACATATGTCAATCAGCCAATCAATCAACAAGCAATTATCAAGCTCCCACTATGTACCAGGGACTATGTTGGGAGCTGTGGATAAAGACAAAAGTGAAATAATTTGCCCTTGAGGACCTTACAGGTGCCCTTGAGCCATCTCCTCTGAATCTGCCACTATCCTCAAACAGGTCATTATCACCTCATAGCTGGGCTACTGCAATAGCCTGCTGGTGGGGTTGTCTACCACAAGTTTCTCCCTACTCCGGTCCATCCTCCACTCAGCTACACAAGTGATATTCTTAAAGCGCTGATCTGACCAAGCCACCCTCCTACTCAATAAACCTATCGCCGCCAGGATTGAATACAGAATCATCTGCTTGGCATTCAAAGCCCTTCCTAGCCCTCTCCTCCCCCAACTTCCTAGTCTTCTTATACCTCACACTGCTTCCTTCTCCTCCACTTCAATCCAGTAACACTGGTACCCTGGCTTTTCATCTCACAAGACACATCATCTCCCCCACCCTAGGCATTTTCCCTGGCTGCCCCCTATGCCTGGAATGCTCTCCCTCCTTATCTCTCCCTCCTGGCTTCCTTCTAGCTCTAGCTAAAAGCCTTTCTACATCCCCCCCCAGCGCCTTCCCTCTGCTGACTATTTCCAATTTATCCTGTATATAACTTGTTTATATATAATTGTTTTCATGTTGTCTCTCCCACTAGACTGTGAGCTTGTCTTTTGCCTTTCTTTGTATCTCTAGTGTTTAGAATGGTGTCTTAGTAGGTGCTTAATATAATCATTAACCAATTAACTCAATTAATACAATAATCCTCTATAAATATTCGAAGTTAAAGATAAATAACTTCTCGATCTAGTGTTACCACACATTGCTCATCCTAACTGCACAGTAATCCAATGAGATATGTATTGCAAAGATTACTGTTCTCATTCTGTGGGTGAGGAAAGAGGCTTTGCGAGCTGAATTGACTTATTCATGGTCACCCAACTATTAGGAGTCAGACACGGAATTTGAGCTCAGGTTTTTTTAATTATCTGTAATCCAATAAGGCCACGTAGTCAATAAATTGGCCTGGGATCACAGATTTAGAGCTAAAAATCTAGTTCAACCCCTTCATGTTAGAGATGAGGAAATTGAAGACAGGGAGGTCAAAAAATTGCCCAAATAACACAATGTGAACTCAGATCTTCTTGACTTTAAGTAACAGCATTTTATGCTCTATGCCACTAAAGCTGTTAATTGATATATAGGGAGGAAATATAATGTGGAGTTTTAAAAAAGACTTTTTAAAAGTAAACTATTTAAATTACTTCCCTCTTCCCCCTGTCCCTGTCCCCTCCCTTCCCTCTTTGCTGGAATCTACCAGTTTAAAAAGGCCCTTCCTACGCTTGTATCTTTATCTTAAATGGAAGGGCCTAAAGATATCAGTAGTTAGAGCAAAGGGATGTGATGGAATGACCACTGTTCCAGCAGAAGCAATGGACCCCAGTGGATCATCTGTATCCCAGGTTCTTAACCCAAGACCCACACACCCCCAAGAAGTTCATAGATAAATTTCAGGTTGTTCATGAACTTGGATGGGGAAAAAAAACAAGTTACATCTTTATTTTTGCTAGTTTTTGGTTTCGTTTGTAATCTTAGTATTTTGTTTTATGCATTTAAAATCATTATTCTGAGAAGGGATCCACAGGCTTGAATGGACTGCCAAAGGGGCCCATGATGTGAAGAAGGTAAAGAATCTCTGATTTATGTGAACCAATCTTCTTCTTCAGAACTTCCAAAAAGGTGTTAATTTCATGTTCTCTTTCTAGCCTTGGGATGAAAATCCTTATGTGTGAGCTTGTTCTATACACTTCAGGTTCCTCTTTCAAAGAAAGAAGAAAGGGCTCAGTTTTTCAGACTAGGTAAGCTTCATTAGCAATAAGCAATTATTAAAGGTGAGCTCTGGGGTCATTTCATTCCCTGTCATCCAAAAGAAAAAGGGAAGGCTGTCTGGTTCAACCCCAAAGGCTCCTGAAGAATCTTCCAGGTAGGTATTTTTGGCTACCTGAAGTTCTCTCTGTGAGGTATGACTCAATCACACTTTAGCTGCTTGTTTTTCACTTATTAATTGGCAGCTGACAAAAGAGGGAACCTGTGACCCAGTTATTCAAAACTGAATCTCTTTTGGAAAAAAAATATAAGAAATAACTTTTATTTCTTTTATCTTAAAACAACAACCCCTTGTCTGATTCTAAACTGAAATCACTTCTTTATTATTTGGATAACTGAATGAGATTTCCCCCTTAATTTTATTTTAATAAAGCAGGCAGAAAAAGCAGAGCCTTCAAGGGAAATTCTCCATTTGAAGAGAATATGCCGTATTTAAAAAACAATGAACAAGATGATTTTAGCCCCTAACTGGGGGCTAAAATCTCGACATCAATATTTTTAAATTTTCTGGGTTTTCCTCTAATTTTTACCCCAACCACACAGTTTAATATGAGAAAGAACCGCAGGAAGAAAAAAATAGGTGCTTCCATACTCTGTAGAAGTGTTTCCATATTAATCTGGCCACAAAACATTTTTGGCCTTGATATATAAACCATACATAAGCCATGATACATAAACCATAAGAAAGATGAAATATCTAGTCATGTAAAACACTTAGAATAAAAGTTAATTGGGGACATTTTGAAGCAAAATAGAACAAATTAAGCCATTTTTCACAATGAGAAATTGCCACACAGAAAAAAAAAACTTTTTGATACATACACTATTTTATCCTCCATGTAAGTCTCCCTTGAAGTTCATCACAAAATTGAGTCTAGATTTTCAAAAGCTATGACAACAAAACACAAGGCTTTAAGTATATATTTGGTAACAGAGAGCATCTGCTGTCTAAGAACCAGCCTAAGGAAAGACTCATCACAAGGAGCTGGGCACTAGGTGATGAATTTTTTGGCCACTGCGGCTCAGGAAACAAAAAGTAGTACAGAAAATCCTGTGCATTGAAGTGATAGAAGACAACACAAGGGCACTCAGAGTTATATATTTCTTAGATTGTCTGGAAACATTAATTCAATTATTTTATTATTCTTTAAGTGTGTTCTTTGTTTAATAATCAAGGATTTGACATACTATGTGAAGAAATAAATGATGTATGTGTATATAGTATGTTTGTATATATATATATATATATATACACATATATATGTAGAGAGAGAGAGAGAGAGAGAGAGAGGAGGGCGGAGGGAGGGGTGAAGGGAGGGAGTATGTAATACATGCCAATTCCTTTATTTTTCACTCTAAGGAAGACCTATGAATACTCCATCTATTAAGCTGAGCTAAAGGACAGCTAGGTAACATAGTAAACAGAGCACCAAGCCAGGAGTCAGGGAGACCTGAGGTCAAATCCAACCACATACACTTACTAGCTGTGTGACCCTGGGTGAGTCATTTAACCCTGTTTGCCTCAGTTTCCTCATCTGTAAAATGACCTGGAGAAGGATATGGCAAACCACTCCAGTGTCTTTGCCAAAAAAATCCCAAGTGGGGTCACGAAGAGTTGGACAAGACTGAAACAACTGAACAACAACAAAGGACAGCTCACAGGTCTACCTTGAAGTGGCAAATAAAGGAATTGGCAGGGCTGGTTTCATTGGATGCCCAAAGGAAACCAGAACATCATTTCATGGAACACTTGGTCGTCTTGCTTTGCACTGCTTATGGGGAGCAAACACACCATCATCAAGATAATTATAACAGAGTCTTTCACCTCAGTTTCTGCCAGCAAAGGGCTGCTCTCAGAGAGACTCCTCTCTCCTGCTCTCCCCTGACACTGATGTTGCCTGGACCTTTGCCTATGGATCCTCACACTCCATCCCCTAGTCATGTGCCACCACCATGGTGAAGCTTGGGAAAGATCAAGGTGATCCAAAGAAAATGCCTCCTCCCCCAAAGGAGATAGAAGAGAGTGAGGATGGGGACATGCCAGAAGATGAAGAGAAAGCAGCGGAGAAGTTGTGGTCCCTCAGAAGAATGGCAGGAAGGCTGTGGCTACACCAGCAAAAAAGGTACCATCAGTCAAAACAGCTGTTGTTTCCACCTGCAGAAAGAAGTAATGATTCCTAGTGAGAAAGTCTTCATGTCCCTGACAAGAGAGTGACTATCCCAGTCGAATCTGTCATCAGAGCAGGCCAGAAGGGAGCCACTTCAGCTAAGGCAACAGCCCCCCCTTTCATCAAAGGGGCAAAAAATTGGAAGAATGTCAAGAAAGAAGACAGCGAATCTGAAGAAGAGAACAGTAAAGATGAGGAGAATGAAGAATCTGAGCTACCAGAGGCCGCAAGAATGAGAGTAGCTCCAAACAAGACTCTGAGAATGAGGAGGAAGAGGATAGTGATGAGGGTGAAGAAGATGAGAATGACTCTGAAGAAGAAGCTGCCACATCTGCCAAAGGGAAAGCTACTTCTGTGAAATCTGCCCTTGACAAAGTTGGGAAAGCCATGCAATCAGAAGAGGAAGAGGAAGAGGAAGATGAGGAGGCAGAGGAGAAAGATGAGGAAGAAAAGGAAGTTCCCACGAAAAAAGGACCAAGGAGGAGGAAAAAGGAAATAGACAAACAGAAAGTCCCCAAAGTTAAGATACAGACTTTGCAAACTGAAGCAGCTACAAATTTCAAACTCCTTGCAGGTAAACTGAACTTCAACAAAACCACATCTGAACTAAAACTGGCATCATGGACTTCTTTGCCAGAAAAGGACCTTACAATTGTGGATGACCACATTGGTGCCACCAGGAAGTTTGGCTATTTTGAATTAAAACCAGCTGAAGACTTGCAAAAAGCCCTGGAACTCAGTGGGTCCAAAGTTCTTGGCTCTGAAATGAAACTAGAAAAAGCAAAACGAAAACAGAAAAGATTGAGATGCAATGAGGCTTTTGTTGAGAATCTGCCTTACAAAGTGACTCAGGAGGAACTTAAGGAAGTGTTTGATGATGCTGTTGAGGTTAGACTGATCTGCCCCAAGGATGGGACACCCAAAGGAATTGCCTACATTTAATTTAAGACAGAAGGAGATGTGGAGGAGAACTTGGAAGAGAAACAGGGAGCTGAGATTGATGGTCAGGAGCTCATTTTGGACTACACAGGGGAGAAAAATCAAGGACAGGAGAATTCAAGAGGTGGGAAGATTAATTCCTTGAGCAAGAATAACAGTAAGCTGGCAAACTAAAGATACTGGTGCTGAGTAACCTTGCCTAGAGTGCCACCAAGAAAAGCCTGCAGGAGGTCTCTGAGAAGGCAATGTCTATCAGCTTGCCCTGGAATAACCAAGGCAGATCCAGAGAGTGCACACCCATTGAATTTGCCTCTATGGGAGATATAAAAGGAGCTTGGAATTTTTGCTAACTATAATATAGAAATGTGAGGCAGAGTGATCAGGCTAAAGAGAGAGAAGACAACCAATGTACCACCAAGGAGCCAGTCCTACAAAACTTTGTTTGTCAAAGGTCCATCTGAAGACACAAAAGAAGAAACATTGAAAGATTCATTTCATGGCTTTATGGGTGCCAGGAAGAGCCACAGACAGAGAGACAAGGTCATCCAAATGCTTTGGTTTTGTAGACTTCAATTCAGAAGAAAATGCTAAAGCTGCAAGATCTTGGTCATGGAAGATGGGGAGATTGAGGAAAAGAAAGTAACTCTGAATTTAGCCAAACTCAGTGGCCCTAGAGGCCATGGTGGCAGTCATGGCATTGGTGGTCATGGAAGTGTCAGTGGCTGAGGAAGCAGTAGAGGAAGCCAAGGGGGCTTTGCCGCCAGAGGCTGAGGAAACTTTTGAGGTTAGGGTGGTTTCAAAGGAGACTGAGGAGGAGGAGACGAAGCCACAAGGAAAGAAGACAAGGTTTGAATAGCTTCTCCCCCATTCTCTTTTCTCCTGCTATTTGAGCAGACTCTGGGAGTTTTATCTAATCACTAACAGAGCCTTCTGAGGGCATTCCAAGACAAACATGCAGTCCAGAGGTCTTTTCAGAAAAACCTGGATAAAATTTCAAGGGAGGGAGGGCGGGCATTGGTTTTTACTGGATAAATGTTCCGTATAAACTTTTTGCAGAGATGAGTGATAGTTGTGGGAGTTAACCTCTTTGTCTATGAGTTGTCTTGAGTTTATAATGTTCTACCCCACTTATGAAACTATTTTTTCCTACAAAAAAAAAGAGATGAGCCTGATAACCCTAATACGCATTGCTCAGCATGAACTAGGGAAATTCTATAAAGAACTTAACAAGGTTCTCTAAAACAAATAAGCATATGTGTTGACACTTGGTGACTTTAATGAGAAGGTAAGCCAGTAGGAGGACAATTAAAACTATGGTGGAAAATATAGTCTAGGATTAAGAAATGAAGTCAAAGGCTTGAAGACCACTCAGAGGCTACACCTATATATTATGAATACTTTCTTCAAGAAGAGAGTCAGATAGTTTTGGATGACTCAAGGACCAAATATTATCATGCAAAAAAGCTACATCTGAATAGAGAAGAAATAACTATGTACTGATACAAAAATCCTTTTCAATTAGCCGATTATGTACAGACAGATCATTGATAACTTGAACCAAGGTCAAAATCAATAACATTTGGCTAAACCAGCTCATTTCTAGAATATTTAAAGATCAAACTGGAAAAAGGTCAATGAATAGACATAGAATATGGAACAGATCTGTCAGAATTTCTATAGTGATCTAATCCTATTAGTGCTGATAGTAGAACTACTGCATTTAAATTCTACCACCTCACTATGCAATGTCCTAAGTGGCAAAAATACTCAAAAGATGAAAGTGGGAGGACCCGACCAAAGACATTCAGAAGAAATATATGTTAGGTGCAGTAAAATTTCAAAGACACTCAAAGTCAATTTTTGAGATGTCTCAAAAGAGGGCAAGAATATAAAGAATGAAAAAATTTGTAAACCTTAATTCTTTGTTTTTAGGTGACAGAGGTGACATCAGGAATCACTAAACTTCAACTAGGTGGTACAGTGGGTAACAGTGCTATACTTGGAGTCAGGAAGACCTGCTTCAGATACTTACTAGCTGAGTGACCTTTAACAAGTCACTTAAACTCCCTCGAACTCAGTTTCCTTATCTATAAAATGGGGAAGATAATAGAGGCTACTTCACAAGGTTGTTTTCAGCATCAAATGAGTTAATATACATACAGAGCTTTGAAAACCTTAAAATGTTATTAAAATGCTAAGTAATAATGTTATTGTTAACCATATACCTATTTTCTTATCCACATAAAATTACTAGAAGAATGCTCTATGAATATATGGTATTGTGGGAAGAGGCCAGGAATCAGAGGACCTCCAATCAAATCCCAGTTCTGCCCTTAATCATTATATAATCTTCACCTCTCTAGGCCTGAATTTATTAATTTGCAAAATGAGAAGAATGGATTAGATCTATAAGATCCCCTCCAACTCTCAGTAGATGAATCCATGCAGAGTATCCTTTTTTCCCTAGAAGCATTTAAGAGCTATTGGGGTTAACTGAATAAAGCTATGAAATGGTGAAATATCTGTTTAAAGAAAACCCCTATACCTGAAGGGAGGAGAGACTTGAGGCAGGGAGGCCAATCAGGAGGCTATTTGATAGGAAAAAACCCCAACAAACTAAATCCACAGGAGTTTAGAAGCTCTAGATACAACAGACCAGGATTTAGTACTAATGGTCTCCCAGTTCTCTTTTGGAGGGTTTTAACTCCACTTTATAACTTCTAATTATTTGAAAATTTAGAACTCAAAACTTTTTCAAAATGTTAAAAATTGTTTTAACATGTAATTGAGGAAAAAATAAAATGTAACATATTTATAGATAGATCTATCTATCTATCTGTCATCATTTGAGAATGCTCTATAATTAGCATCCATTCTGCCCATTCCTCTCTGTTGGGGAATGTAGTCTAGCTTCACTTGTGCTTCTTTGAACACCTGGCTTCCATGCCTAGGTGGTGCAGTTTTACTTCTTCCTAGGTACTTTACTATCCAGTGACACTCATTCTGCTGTTTCTCAAACAAGACACTCCATCTCCTGACTGTCATTTGCTATCTCCCATGCCTGGAATTCTCTCACTTTTTTATCTCTACTCTCTGGCTTTCACAGCTTCCTTCAGGTCTCAGCTAAAATCCCACCTTCCTTGAAGAATATCCTTAATGAAAACAAGAAAAGAAAACATTCAGCTTTGCCAAAATAATTTTCTATATTTCACATTTTCACAATTTTACAAATAGGAAGAATAGAGAGTATAATATTTTATTCTGCCTTATTTCCTTATTTTTTTTTCAAAAAGCATTGATTCAGCTGAACAAAATTAAGCTTTAAAGGTTCCCAGTAAAGGTGTCTCTCACATTTAGACTAAAATCTTAGAGGATTCTATGATAGTCACAACTATTGAGGTTACCTTGTTCAGTAATCTGCTAAGGATCAGAACTTCAAGTAGTGTTATTTCCATTGCCATGAAAGAAATTTCATTGGGCTTCAAACAGAATTAGGGTTCTTTTTTGATGGCAAAATTCTCTAAAAGTTATCACATTTAGAACTGACATTATACTTATTGAATCATCCCTCCATAACACAACACTACAAAATGTCTTCAATGAAATGCATACTCATTTGAAAGAGATCAGCTTAGTCACATGGGAAAAACCAAGTGGATGAAAAATTCATATAGTCAGAATTATGACATGCAGTTGGATGGGAAGTCTACTGAGTTATTCCATCAGTAGATGCATCTTGGATAGGAGGTACAGATGGACAATGAGCTGGGGTCAGATTTTAATGGGAGGAGATCATCCTGAATTTGCCCTAGGTATTGTAGTTCCTAATGAGTACTCTCCATCATGGACATATGTAACCAGATAAGGAAATGTACTAGTCTTGTGGAGAGAGTAGATGGCATGAGTATTACAGAGTTATCTCTGACCTATTAAAATAATGTCGGGAAGTTTTCTTGAACCTTTGTGTACTCTTTAAGTAAGATTTACTGAAATAAATGGACAAGAATTGCACAGAATTATAAGGCTTGGAGGACTGTTATCATCCGCGTAGGAAAAATCTACATTGACAAAGTCACAAATTCATTGAAGTTTTAAAGTACAAATTTCATACTTTAAAGAAAAATAGAACTATAAATAGCAATGAAATGTTTTACCCAGCATTGTTTTTTACATTGCATCCATCACCAAGTTTCCATGTATCATTATTTAGGAAATTCTGCATTGTACTTTCTAGATGGTAAGCTACCATTAATCCATCTTGCTTAGGATGTCACAAATGTCCTAGCCATTTAAATGTCACTTTTTTCAACATATTCTAATAAAGAATTCAGTTTCTGTTGTGTGCTATATTTTCTTCTCTCTCTAATCTGGGATTGTTTACATATATATATATACACACACACATATATGTATACATACATGTGTGTATACAAATATATTAGTCTACCTCATATGAAATGTTGTCTCCCAAGGGTGACCTTATTAGCATCCCTTAGTAACATAGGTGCATCACCAGAAAGCAGAACCTGCCCTTTTTCATGTTTTTGAAGTCATGAAAATGCCACATATAAAGGCAATACTTTCATTAAAAAATAATTATAGAGAACAATGAAGAGTTTATTAGTGACTGTGGCAAGTAAATTGATTAATTACGTAACTATTTGATGTTTGGGCAGAATAATGAGTTTTCGGGAGGAAGTAGCACATTGGAGCTTATGAAGTATTGTTCTGGTAAGGTCCACAGTTAAGCTACAGAAGTGTTTTGTCTTAGACAGTGAGTGGCACCATAAGATGGAACTTTATTAACCTTCTGACTACAACACCACAACAGAGTGATGTTCTGAATGAACAATGGCTCTTAGCCCCCTGTCCTGAACCCTCACTTGTGCCTCATCACTTCACAACTATTATGTAGCCAGGGTGATTTTTTCATGGATGTATTACCCCATACTTGCCTGTGCTTAAGCTCACCTGCCATTTTCCACCCTCCTCAAATAGCCTCTCACGGCCTCCCTGGAGATCCTTGGTTTCTTGGCCTGGAATTCACTGCCTGGAAGAGCTCAGTGTCATCTATAAACCCAAAGATGTTGCTGTGAACTCCCTCTTTCAGATCATTTGTAAAACTCTTAACTAAGACCAGTCCTGGCACAACTCCCTGGAGGGATAAACATAGAGAACCAGCATGGGATAAGTGTAAAAAACCAGGAATGAATGAAGTAACAGGCGTAGTTTGGGCAAAATCAGGGGTGAGAAGCCACAGCAGTTAGGAAAATAAGTAACAGTGAGACTAATAGGATGACATTAAGCAGTGTTTTAAAGGTAAAAGGAGAGCAGACAGCATCTATTGGGGAACAACAGGATAGCATAGTGATGAAATTCAGTAATGGAAGACACATTACAGTAACCTCTTGATTATTAGTTCTGGAAAATGAGACCATTGGTGTTCGTGGTATAGGATGATGGATAATAAGCTAACACACAGCAGGAAAGATAAGCTTTATCTTTGGGCATCAGCTATGAGGTGTTGAGTTAGCAATGAGGAATTCATCCCCAGAACCCATGGCAAGTAAAGATGGAGGTGGTGATGAGGAAAAGGTGAGGCAGAAAGAGTTCTAGATGGAGCCCAAAGATGGACATTGGAATCCTAGCTTGGCTACTTTGGACCTGTGTGTCCTTAGGCATACCACTTACCCTCTGTGTGCCTCAGTGTCCTAATGTGTAAAATGAGTTTGACTTCATGATCCCTAAAGTCTTTTTTGATTCAAACATTTTATGATTTGGTGGGGAGCAGGGGAAGGGACTGCAGAATAAAGCTATGCAGCAAGGAAGGGGGAGGTAGGGCTGTGGGAAATGGGGAGATAACTTGAACTTCATGTAGCTAATCTGAGCACAGATAATAGGAATTAGACTATGTTGTATCTGAAGGCAGTGACAATAACTTTTTGATTGGATGAAAGGTAAAAACCATAGTATGGAGAAAGGACCGATAAAAAGGTTAAGCTGGAGGATAATCAGGGTTTTGGCAATTCTAAAGGAAAGGAGTGGAAAGATTTGGCATTTGCCTGGGTGTGCAGAAAAGAGAAGAAAGGGGAACAGAAAGATATCAGACTGGCAGGTTGACAGAAAGGGAAGAGAAAGGATAGTAACCTCAGCTTGAGTTTATACTTAAATTTCTGGAGTTAGAAATCTAAGGAAAGCTGATATTTGATGATGAAGGCACCACCGCAGAACAATGGACCTCC
>CM053622.1:630776290-630864770 GCA_028646595.1 Phalanger gymnotis | reverse complement strand
TGTTAAGCAAAATTGTCTCCTTAGCATGGCTTTTGTTTCTTTTGAGTGGAAGTACTTTCACTCAAAAGAAACAAAAGCCATGCTAAAGAGACAATTTTGCTTAACAACACAGCATGGCACTGTGTCAGGCCCTTGATAGGAACAAAGATTTTCTTTTAAATGGCCTAGTTCTTGCCCTCTGGGAGTTTACTTTCTATGAACAGGGCAACCAGAGTGTATGCCATCTTGGAGTGGGGGGGGAGGAAATGGGGAGAAAATTTGTAATTCAAACACCTGTGAAAATCAATGCTGAAAACCAAACATATTAAAAATAAATTAAAAAAAAAAGAAAAGAAAACTCCTAGGAATATTATAGCCAAATTCCAGAGTTCCTAGGTCAAGGAGAAAATACTGCAAGCAGCCAGAAAGAAACAATTTGAGTATTGTGGAAACAATCAGGATAACACAAGATCTAGCAGCTTCTACATTAAGGGATGGAAGGGCTTAGAATATGATATTCTGGAATTCAAAGGAGCTAGGATTAAAACCAAGAATCACCTATCCAGCAAAACTGGGTATAATGCTCCAAGGCAAAAGATGGATTTTCAATCAAATAGAGGACTTTCGAGCTGTCTCAGTGAAAAGACCAGAGCTGAGTAGAAAATTTGACTTTCAAACACAAGAATCAAGAGAAACATCAAAAGGTGAACAAGAAAGAGAAATCATAAGGGACTTACTAAAGTTTAACTGTTTCATTTACATTCCTACATGAAAAGATGATGTTTGTAACTCATGAGACCTTTCTCAGTATTAGGGTAGTTGAAGGGAATACACACACACACACACACACACACACACACACACACGTACACACACACACACGTGTGTGTGTGTGTGTGTGTGTGTGTGTGTATAGACAGAGGACACAGGGTGAGCTGAATATGAAGGGATGATATCTAAAAAATTAAATTAAATTAAGGGGTGAGAGAGAAATATATTGAGAGAGGGCGAAAGGGAGAGATAGACTGGGGTAAATTATCTCACATAAAAGTGGCAAGAAAAATCAGTTCTGTTGGAAGGGAAGAGGCAGCAGATGAGGAGGAATGAGTGAATCTTGCTCTCATCAGATCTGACTTGAGGAGGGAATAACATATACACTCAATTGGGTATCTTACCCCTCAGGAAAGTTAGGGGGAAGGGGATAAGAAAGGGGAGATGATAGAAGGGAAGGCAGATAGGGGGAGGAGGTAATCAAAAGCACTTTTGAAAAGGAACAGGGTTAAGGGAGAAAATTGAATGAAAGGGGACAGGATACGATGGAGGGAAATATAGTCTTTCACAACATAATTATTGTGGAAGTTTTTTGCATAATGATACATGTGTGGCCTATGTTGAATTGCTTGCCTTCTTAGGGAGGGTGGGTGGAGAGGGAAGAGAGGAGAGAATCTGGAACTCAAAGTTCTAAAAGTGTATGCTCAAAAAAAAGTTGTTTTCCATGCAACTGGGAAAAAAAATATACAGGCAATGGGGTGTAGAAATCTATCTTGCCCTAAAAGAAAGGTGAAAAGAGGTGGGGTAGATGGGGTGGCAGAAGGGAGGGCTGACTGGGGAACAGGGCAAACAGAATATATGCCATCTTGGAGTGGGAGAGGGTAGAAATGGGGAGAAAATCTGTAACTCAAAATCTTGTGGAAATCAATGTTGAAAACTAAAAATATCAAATAATAAAATGTTTAAATAAAAAATTTAAAACAATATATAGTTCCTTACATAGAGGTGCTTACAGTCTAATTGAGAACACACACATGTGCACACACACACACACACACACACACACACACTGAAGAAAATATTTTGTTGTTGTTCTCATTCAGTCATGTGTGACTCTTCCTGACCCCACTCAGGGTTTTCTTGGCAAAGATACTGGAGTGGTTTGCCATTTCCTTGTCCGGCTCATTTTACAGATGAGGAAACTGAGGCTAACTTGGTAAAGTCACTAGCCCAGGAAGTACATACAGAGTCATAAATCGACAAATGAAAATTAATGAGATAGAAACTAACAATATGCATTCTGTAAAAGTAGGGAAATAGGGAATAGGGAATAAATAGGGAAAAAATAGGGAAGTAAACAGACTCACAATGGATCAACAGTTGAAGATGCCCAGAGATCTGAGTTTGTATCTACATTTTTAAGGTGGTAAAAATAATACAGATCATCAGAGAGGGAAGAATATTTCTTAGGTCCTATACATATGCAAAGGCAAAGGTTTAAAATGGCATGTATATAGGTAAAGACTTAAAAGGTGGACAAAATCTGTGTATTAGACAAAAAAGATATAGGGACACGACAGAGCACTACTAAATAAGAAAAATTAAATAATAATACAACCTTGTCAATTGAATATAATGCTAACGAAGAAAAAATTCTATTTATCCTTTGATTTATTTATTTCTATTTTATCCTATTTTAATCTTTAAAAAATAGCTTATTATTTAAACCCATGGTGATTGTGAGCAGTGATTTTCCCAGGATTTCAGGGATGCAAAGGAGCTCAAATGCCATCCTTTGTCTGTTAGCACGGTAATTTATGGTTAGGAGTCAGACACAGAATTACATGTATCCCTGATCTAAGATGACTATCCGTGATGGCTAGAGAAGGTGCCTTTGGGTATGAGCTTGCACCATAGTTCTTAGTGCTAGAGGGTAAGAGGAAGACTACTTGGGGAGCTTTCTCTCTTCTGATTTGCTTATCTTTCTGTCATAATGAGATTTATGTCTGACACTCTGCACCACTAATGACAATGGACCTTTAAAAAAATGGAATCATTCAAAGTGAGGGATAAGCTCAATGAGCAAGGAGTGGTTAGGTTCCTTTTGGTTTTGAAACTAACACAGACTCTGGTTGGCCTAACACTCAGGAGACTGGGAGGCTTAAACAGCAACTAACAATAAAATTGACCGATTGAAAATGCAAATGTATCAGGGAAATAAACACTAACCTATATATGTTCTTAAGATTAGCAAAACAGGTTAATCTTAAAATGAATTAGTCAACAGTCTGAATGAAGAGGCTGATGTGTATGTGAAGAAGCTATTGGAAATATGATATTAACCAACAAATATTTATTGAGCATCGCTATGTGTTTAACACGGTTCTGGGTTCTATGAGTGGATATGGAAATATAATATTTACGTGTGATTTTATCTTAGCTATTTGTGTCTATACATATAAACACGTGTGGATATTGTATATATATACATACGTTGAATGTATATATATGTGTGTGTGTATGTATGCTTATATATACATATATATGTGTATATATGTATATACATACATATATATGTGTGTGTGTGTATATATATATATGTACGTGTGTGTGTAATCTCCATAAGGGTTCAGTTGTATTTTAATGAAACTTTGCATCTCATACAAGGCCTTGATTTCAATGCTCTGGGCAGTATATTTAAAACAGATATTTCATAAGGTGAATTGTTGAAGATGTGGTCTATGACTTCAAAGGAGGGAGTTCACTATCTGATTGGAGAAACAAGACTAAAACCATTCTCTCCCCTAATTGTGAGGTAGTGATGAGATCTGTGTTTATAGTGTTATGCTTCAATATAATGTCTTTGCTCTGGACAGATTGGTTGGTTGTCTTAGACTATTACCAGTGAGAAGTGGTAGAAGGAAGCAACAAAAGATGACTGGGAAGGCGATAGAATATGGATTAAGAATATTGCAAAAAGTAAAATGTATTTTTAAAAAAGCTTCATGATAATCAAAGCTGCCCAATATATATCTGGGTTAAAAATTAGAGAATTTAGTTTTCTAAGTATATTTTAGTTGTTAGCATTTTCTATCACATTGGGAACTCCTTCCTCATTATCTGTTTTTATCCATATCTTTCTTTCTTCTAAGTTTTACCTCTTCCATTAAGCTTTTCCTTATCATTCCAGCCCAAGGAGATCCCTTTCACCTTTAGACTCCTATAATAATAATTAGGGCAGCCAGGTGACAGAGTACCAGGCCTGAAGAGATGAAGACTTGAGTTCAAATCTGGCCTCAGACACTTACTAGCTGTGGGACCCTGGGTAAGTCACTTAACCTTGTTTGCCTCAGTTTCCTTGTCTGTAAAATGAGCTGGAGAAGGAAATGGCAAGCCACTCCAGTATCTTTGCCAAGAAAACCCCCAAACGGGGTCATGACGAGTTGAACACGTCTGAAACAATCAACAATAACAACACTGCCTGTTTAGCACAAAGTGAAGTACATAGTAAACGTGTATTAATTTGATTCAATTTGAGAAACATTTATTATGTATCTATGAGCAAAGTGCTCTTCCTGAATTGTTTCTGGTGTCCCCTAAGAATACTATTAAGACTTTGTTCTCACTCTGATGTTGCAAAAAGAACAATAACTGCAGATTCAGAAGACCTGGGGTAAAATCTCACCTGTAATAGTTACTCTCTGTGCCATCTTTAGCAAAGTCATTTAACTTCCCTGGACCTGAGATTCCTCATCCATAAAATGAGAGGATTGGACTAGATGTCCTCTAAGGGCCCTTCCAGGACTAAATTGATGATGCTACGATTTCTCTCTTTAAACTCTGCTCCTTAGAAATCTCACCCATTTCTGCAGCTGTTAAAGATTCCCAAATCCACACTCCCATTCTTCATTTCTCCCTTTATTTCTCTATCTGCAATTGCTGACTGGACGTATCTATCTGCATAGAAGTTATCACCTTTTCCCCAAACCCTGGCCTTTCTGACTTTTGAGTAGACAGCCTGGATATCCCATAGAGTATCCACTCAATGTCTGGGGCTGTATGGAGCTTTCCAGGAGGACTAGCACCTCTGGTGTGAGGGCTTGCCAAGCCCTTTTCAGGGCAGCTCATTTTCCTTTGGTTTCTACCTGCCACTCAGCCCATAGCTCCAAGAAGCTGTAGACAGTACATTTTTCTCAGCAGATGAGCTTTATCTGATTGAGGGGTAACTGATGGGCTTCAAACCGGTTGGTGAGTTAGGAAGGTATCTACCCCAAGCATGTGAAGACTTCCCCAACAGAATGGGCAGATGAAAATAATTTATTCCCACAGGCCATGAAGGTGGCTGAAGCAGGCGCTATGGGGCACCTAGAGCTTGGTCAGGCACCAAAGGTTCAAAGACACCAAGATTATCCACTGCATCCAGGGCTATCACTAGTGACCTTGACTTTTGTTCTGTCATTGGATTTCAGCGACTCTAGAAGAGAAATGAAGTTGAAGATTTTGTGCAAGTCTGCCTCACTTAAATCCAACTCATGCACAAGTCAAGAGTGGTCCTTTTGGAAAACAAAGAACTAGCAACAACAAACTCAGTATGTAGAGATCATTTAAGAGGAAGTTTCACAGAATATTAGGTAGATCATCCTATGACAGATTGATATAGGATTGGATAAGAATTGCACAAGATGTGAGAAATGGATGGGTTTCTTTTTGGTGTGCCCTAATGAAAGTACTGTCACAGATGGGAGCACAGGTCCATCAGCCTGGAAGCATTTCTAATATTATTGATGAAATGCACAGTGGAACTTCCAAAAATACATATTTATAGAGGAGTGAAAGGGATTCAATAATGGGATTTTTTTTTTTCTCCTTGCTTTCTCTTTCCTAGCCCTCCAGTCTGCAGGGAGCACTATGACATTTCTGAGGACTCATTGAACTTGGACTTTTCTCTCCTGTATAACAAAATCAAGCTGCTGGCTTCAGCCTTCGATGGGCTGGGATTTGGGTGGTTTTTATTCCTTAATGTCAAGGTGAAAAAAACTCAGTGCGCCTTCAGCTTGGAACCAGGAGCTCAAAGGGATGGTTCTGGTTCGTGTGCACGATAGCCGGCTGCACATCAGTTTTACCACATCTCAAGACTAGACGGACTCGTTCAAGCAACTCCTGAGTTTCTCCAAGCTCGGCTGCCTTCTTTCTTCCCAGGGGTTGGAGAGTCAGAGCCGTGCAAGGGTCTGGGGGACAGCTCCGCCAGTGCCAGCCAGATCTTGATGTTCCGAGCCGGGGTCATAGCTGCGGCCAGAGGGTAGGTGGTGCTGTTGCCGTGACTGTGGCTTCCTCATTGGAGCGGGGAAGAGAGGCGGAATGTTTAACTCCGTGACATGAAGCGGAAGCGTGGGAGAGCCACCACACTCACGCCGCCTGCCTGGAACTCCCGCAGCCTCGGACCCTCCGCTTGAGCTCGCGCTCGCCGGGCCGCCTGCTGCTCGCTCCTGGCCAGGCTCTCTCCGCTCCTGGAGCCGGGCTTCTTGCGCTAGGTTCAGAGGGGGAGGCAGGTAAGAGGCGTTTGGGTTGGAGGGAAGAGAAGAGAGGGGTCCTGCCCGGTGTCCTCATCTCCTAGGGTAAGGGCCACCCGGGACACCACTGCCGGCCTGCGATGGGGGGGGTGATCCTTCTGCTGTCACTTTCTCCCAGGCCAGAGGCGCCGGTCGGGCCCCTCACTTATAGGCCTCGCCGGGACTGCAGCGTGCGCCCAGGCTGTCTGGGGACCGGGAGGCCTGAGGGGGCCTCTCCAAAGAGCGGGTGCAGGGTAGGGGAGAGAACTGGGCTCCCGAGCTCCCGAACTCCCGGCTGCGGGTGGCAGCTTCGGGAGGGCGCTTCCCGGAACGGGGCCAACCTTTGGGAATCGAGTAGAGAGCTCAAGAAAGAAAAGGGGAGGCGAGGGAAGTCCCGACGCAACTTTGATTACTGGGGAGTTCAATGTTCGGACGGAGGCCTTGACTTTGGCTCGGGCTGGGCAAAGTTTCCTGCACTGAAGTGCAAATTGCGTCTTCTCTTCTGGAAGGGTGACTCGGGCCAAGAGTGAACTACACTTTCTGCCTTTCCCGTCCTTTAAAGCACTTTCCTGACGTCCAGAGCACTTAACAGAGCAAGTGAACCTGCGGTTGTGACCGGAGGAAGCTTCCAACTTTCTTGCATATTCTACAGTTTTTCTCCTCTCGTCTGCCTCCTCTCTGCCGGCGTTCTAACCCTCCCCTCCCTGGCTCCCATCCTTACCGCTTTAGGGAGACACCGGGCTTTTCCTGTTCATGAACCTAACCTCCTCTCCCCCCACCCCCGCCCGAATTTTGGAAAGAGTACGTTTACAAAATGTGAAAGAAACAAAATAAACCAAGAAAGGACTTTGTAGTTGGTCTTTTGTTCAGTTTTGCTCAGGCAACTTTGTGCCTGTTAAATTGGGGCAGCATGTCCTCTAAGTGGAGATTATAGGGCACTTACTTGCCCTTCAGAATCCCATAAACGTGGATACATTCAATTATTGTATATTGCTGCAAAATTAGAATGATATAAAGGACACTTTGGCCTCTTCCTCTGATCTTAAGCAATTGTAAAAAGAAAAGCCACTTTTGGTGCTTTCTCTATACCCCTAATCTTGAGGTTTCTTTTCTCTTCATGTTTGAGAAAGGAAGCAATATCGTATAGTCCGATTGATCTCTGGAATTGAGCCTGGTGGTTTCATATCAAGTGAATTCACCCACCTTACACCGTTTAGTAAGCCCAACCAACGTGGGATTCCTTATCTAACTGATCTCCTTCATCTTTTGTAAAACTTTAATGGATATTTTGATAACATTGAATTGTTGTCAAAAATAAAGTCGTTGTCCCTAAGTCGTTGGTCTTAAGAATCAGTGTTTGTTAAGTATTTTGGAGTCCTCTAAGACATGATAATTTTCATTACTATTGTTTTTAGTAGTAAGGTGAAAGTGACAACAACAGATTGGACGATTCCAAAAATGTGGCAATAACTAATTTCCATGTTTTGTGTTGTCATCCTATTATAGAAAAAAAAAGTTGGGATTTTCCACGAAATGTTTTTTCCATTAAAACATATGTTTATTTTAATGTTCATGCTGATTTCAAAATATCTAAATTCAAACTCCTCCCCAGCCTCATTTGAAATACTCCAGAAACATTTCTGTAAAGCAAAGACAATAAAGGCATTCAAGACTGGCTAATTTTTTTTTCCTGTACAGCAAGACTGTTTCAGGCAGTTTCATTCCTTTTTAATTTTCAAAGACAAAAGAGATGACTGCATTATAATTATAGCACTGGTCCCTTGTAGAGCCTTTGTTCTAAACTCAAGCTACACTAGTGAGAGATTTTACAGAATTACAGAATTTTCTATAAGTTGGAAGATAGCTCAGAAATCATGGAGTCCAACCTCCTCGTTTTAGAGAAGAGGCCCAGAGACTTGAAGGGACTTGCATGGGGTCATGGAACTAGATGGGGGTATCTGCAGGTGTAGAAACTATGACTTTTGGTCTCTATCCAGCATACTTGCTATACACTCCACTGCAACTCTCTAAATTCGTATGAATTAAAGAGTAGTCTGTATTAAGTTTCTTTAATCTTTTGCAGTTTAATCTTCTTAAGGTGAATGTGTTTTTATTTTTTAAACAGAGAAAGGAGAATTAATATTTAGCTCCTCAGTTTTGGCATATCTGTATATTTTCCTGAGTGGATGGTAACATAATTGAACAGCAAGGATTTTTCTTTATCAGAGAAGCAAAAAGGTAACTACCTTACTTTCCCCTACCATTGAAGGCAGTGTCAGAATATTTTAAAGACTGAAAGCAATATCCAAATACTAAGTACAAAGATTTGGGTCTAAAAATGGATGGTCAAAGATCTTGGGAACCAAGGAAGCTTCTTGCCAAATAAGGAAACTTGGCAAGTAGTCCTGTGTATTTTAAGTTAGCACAAGAGTGAGTGTTATTGGCAATATATTGGCAGTGTGCCTATCTGGAATGAGCAGAAAAACTGACTTTGACAGTGTTACAAAAATTTAAACTGAAGTAATCAGGGGTGTGGGATGAATAATCTAATTATCAGAGAAAGAACTTGAGAAATTAGAATGAGGGTAATAGGAAGAGAGGCCAGAAGTAGAGTAAAGCTATTATAGTGTTCAGCGTAGCTAGGTGGTGCAGTGGATAGGGCTCTAGGCCTGAAGTCAGGAAGACTCATCTTCCTGAGTTCAAATCTGGCCTCAGGCAGAGTAACCCTGGCAAATCACATAACCCTGTTTGCCTCAGTTTCCTCATATGTAAAAATGAGCTAAAGAAGGAAATGGCAATCCACTCCAGTATTCCCCAAAAGGGGTCACAAAGAGTCAGTCATGTTTGAACAACAAAAAAGATAGTGTTTAGTGCAAAAATGAGGTAGACCTTTGATTCCAGTGAAGATATCTAATGAGGGTGTGGAATCCAGATCACGAAGACAGAAAAGAAAAAAATCACAAGTCTCAATGGAGAGATCTGTACAAATACTCCTAAAAGTCTTAGAATGAGATAATCAAATGCTAAGCCCCTAGAATTAAAGGTAGTAATTTAGGTCATCTGTTTTTTCATTTTCTTACAACCAGTACAGTTTGACAGTCAGATTTCCTTGTCTACCCAAGGAAAGTCAAAGTCAATCTTGGCCTGACTTGGGTAGTTGGATTGGGGGAGGTGACATTCTTCTGAGGTGCAGGTCTCTGTCTTCCCAGATCTCATATACTGATATCAGTGAAAAATTCAGTCAAAATGCATCACTCAAATGTATCAGCAGTGACTAGAATGCCATACCTGGTTTGGGAGGAAAGTTTTGAATGTCTGAGGTTTATGTGGATTTGTGGATTTCTTTAATATTTGGACCTGCTGTCTCAGCTTTTCCTAGAACAATTGCTTGCTGTAACAGCAGGTTAGGGATAAAGACAAGACCTGGGATTTTATCGATAGAGGAAACTCCCAGATGAGGAAATTCTCTCTTCCCATTAATTCTTTGCAACTTAAGAGTATAAGAGAGTTGCCTAGAGCTCTGCAAGGTTAAGTGATTTGCCCACAGTCACACAGCTAGTATGTGTCAGAGGCTGTCTGGAATAGCTGAATAACCCTAAATAAAAAGTTTTGTGGAGCAAAGCGTTCACAACTTTTCTAACATCCCAAGTCGAACTTTCTTAAGCATTTTGGAAAGTATGAAATTAATCTGTATACAAAAAAAAACCAAAATAGGTTTAGGATGAGTTGACTTTGAGGGGTACAGTTTTAAGTCAGGACCTGTCTTGTTAAAGTGATGAACTTGACATTTATCTTTAGCATTGTTCCCTCTACCTTCTCCCTACCCTCACTGGACATACATATTACCCAGCACCTTCCTTCTGCCTCCCAAGTGCTTAGGGTCTCTGTTAACAGTGTCCAGACTTTTATGTTGAGTTCTAAATTTTCCCCTTTCCTCTCCTCCGCCTCCCCAAGACAGCATGTAATCCGATATAGGTTATACATGTATAATCATATTAAACGTATTTCCATATTAGTCGTGTTGTGAAAGAAGAGTCAGAACAAAAGGGAAAAACCATGAGAAAGAAAAAAAGAGAAAGAGAGAAAATAGTATGCTTTATCTGCATCCAGATTCCACAGTTCTTTCTCTGGATATGGATGGCATTTTCCATCATGAATCTTTTGGAATTGTCTTGAATCATTATATTGCTGAGAAGAGCTAAGCCTATCAAAGTTGATCATTGCACAATGTTGGTGTTACTGTGTACAGTATTTTCCTGGTTCTGCTCACTTCACTCAGCATCAATTCATATAGGTCTTTCCAGATTTTTCTGAAGTCCACCTGCTCATCATTTCTTATGAAACAACAGTATTTCATTATGTTCATGTACCACAACTTGTTCAGCCATCCCTCAATTGATAGGCATTCCCCTCAATTTCCAATTCTTGCCACCACAAAGAGAATTGCTATAAATATTTTTGTCCATGTGGGTCATTTTCCCTTTTTTAGGACCTCTTTGGGATATAGACCTAATAATGACTGTTGTTGTTTGTCCTTTGTTCTCAAAGAGGACTATGACATCGGGAAGGAGACGCCATCACTTGCAAGTGAATTGGTTTTAAGTGAGGGAGGGCTGTGCAAAGTCACCAGGCTCACTTTCTCCTCTGGAGCCATCTTGGTCCAGTGGCGAGATATAGATCAGGATGACTGGAGGTGCCCCCCCAAATTGTCTAGCTAGTGCCTGGCACAGTTACTGCTGAGTAATTAAGTGCTTGCTGATTAATGATTGTCATCATAAAAGTACACGTTTAAAAAACTTTAAAGTTTGCAAATCATTTTACACATTATCTCTGGACTACCACTTGTTGAAAATGTTCTAGAGTTGATTTTTGTATGATTTAGAAAAAGTCCCTTCCTATTCTAAAATTCTGTGCTTGTTACTAAAAGTGATGAAATAATTAAAATTCTAGACATATTTTATTTAATCCTATCCACAAATGACATTTCAAAACTTAATTCCAAAGAACTAAAATATAGATAAAATGCTTAGCAGCTTGTGATGAAATATGCCACAAAAAGCTTTCACTGGGGAACTCTTCCTAGCAATTCTGATAGTGACCTCATTTCTTACATGTATTGCTGGCTCAAAGGGTATAAATAGTTTTATAACCCTTTGGGCATGGTTCCAAATTGCTCTTCAGAATGGTTGGATCAACTGATGAACTAGTTCTTGCTTGTCAGTTCAATTCAACTAATACTTATTAAGAGCCTACTGTGTGCAAGTTGATTTGTCAGCCAATATACTAAGTACCCTCCTGCATAACCAAATTCCTTAAGCAGGGAAATTGCACATTGCTCTAAAAAGCCCTTGTCAGTAGTAGAAAGGCAAAGTGAATAGGGCTACAAAGCCTTGGCACTTAGAGCTTAGGGAGATGTTCTTAAGCAAAAGAACTTGTCAACTGGTGAATGCCTCTGCAAGGGGCAGCTTGAAAGGAAAGTAATTCCCCAAAAGAGTTTTAGTGGGAAATGCTGTGTCAGAACATAGACCTTATCACTTGATGTGAAAGCAAGTGGGGGGAGTGGTCTCAGATTTGGCTTGCCAATATGACTCACCATAGTTAATATTAGGTTTCTAGGCCCCAGTGCTAGGGTATGCATTTCTGTTTCCTCAGAGTTTG
The DNA here is from genome assembly GCA_028646595.1 of Phalanger gymnotis. Taxonomy (NCBI): domain Eukaryota; kingdom Metazoa; phylum Chordata; class Mammalia; order Diprotodontia; family Phalangeridae; genus Phalanger; species Phalanger gymnotis. The sequence goes on along the minus strand of CM053622.1, from coordinate 630,852,813 downwards.
ATCAGCTGAGTATGGTATCCAATCCTTGTCTTTTTTTCTTTGGTAGAGTTGGCTCTGGGAGTTCCCCTAACCATGTAAGTTCAGGACTGTGGAAACAGTGGAATAGAAGTTGAGGAAATCTTCTCTCCAGAGAAAATACCTGGGATTAAAAACCTCAATAGATACTCGCCATCTTGGAGGGAAGTGCACCATGGATATGTTCTTTTTAAGGAATTAACTCCTGGACTATTTGACATTTTGACAGTGACTAAGATAAAGACATACAGGCATGATTATCAAATTTTGGAAAACAGAGATGAATGGATAGCAGGGTCTAGATCCCAAGAGATCTGGCAGGTTAGGACGATCTGCCAATTCAAATATAGTGAAATTTAATAGAGATAAATGTCAAGTCCTACACTTCAGAAATAACCCATAATTACAAGATCAAGGTAGAATGGTTATATAGTAGTTCATGTGAAAGAGATCTGGGGGTTTTAATGCATTTTCTTGTCGTTAGGTGTTCCAGTCCTGTCTGACTCTTCGTGAGCCCATTTGAGGTTCTGTTGGCAAAGATGACAAGTAGTTTGCCATTTCCTTCTCCAGCTCATTTTACAGATGAGGAAACTGAGGCAAACAGGGTTAAGTGACTTGTCCAGGGTCATACAGCTAATGTCTGAAGCTGGATTTGAACACCGGTCTCCTTGACTCTGGCACTCCCTCCACTGTACCACCTAGCTGCATAGTAAGATTAATGTAATTCAGCTGTGTGATGTCAGTGGCAAAAGGTAAAGTGATATTAGACTATGGCTCAAAAGGCATAATGTCCAGATGTAGTGCGGTGCAAAAAGAGTATTGACTCTGGAGACCAAGTTCCTAAATTTAAAACCTGCCTCTGCGGTTTACTACATGGATGACCTTAGGCAAGTCACTTTACCACCCTCAACCTCAGTCTCCTCATATGTAAAAGGAGGAGGATGGATAAAAAGGAGGATGAGGTTCTTCTAGCCTTGGATCTATTATCCTGTTCCAGTCAGACTACATCTGGAGTACTATGTTTAATTATGACCACCATAGTTTAGGATTGTTGACAAGTTGGAAGAAAAAGGTGACCAGAATAATTAGGCCATGTCATATAATGGTCAATCAGATGGCACAGAGGATGAGTGGTGGACTGGGAAGTCAAGAAGACCTAAATTCAAATTCCACCTCAGACATTTCCCAGCTGTGTGACCTTGGGCAAGTCACTTAATCTCCTTCACCTTTGGGGCAGTTACTGTCATTGTTATCAGCCAAAAAAAAGGGAGATGTTTAGCTCGAAGAAGAGCAGATTTATCCATATTCAAATAGTTGAAGGACTGTCACATGGAAGACATAGCAGAGGTGGATTTAGGTTTGATATAGAGGACGGGGGAAGAAAGAAAAAACACAATAACATATGACAAAATGACAAAAACAGCGACAACAACAAAAAAAACCAAACCTCACCCCTTCCTAATGATTAGAGATATCTGAACGTTGAAGGGGCTGTTTTAGAAGTGATCATGGTAGTTTTCCCCTTACTCGGGGTCTTTATGGTAAACCTGTATGATCACGTGTTGATTACTTGTCGGAATATTGTAGAGAGGAACGGCTAGGTGGTACAGTGGATAGAATGCCAGGCCTGGAGTCAGGAAGACCTGAGGTCAAATTTGGCCCCAGACACTTATTAGCCATATGAATCTGGGCAAATCACTTAACCTTGCTTGCCTCAGTTTCTCCACTTGTATAATGGACTAGAGAAGGAAATGGCAAACCACTCTAGTATCTTTGCCAAAAAGAGTTGAACATGACTGAACAACTGAATATTGTAGAGAGGATTCATGTGCAGGTGTCAGGGCCTCTGAGGTCCCTTCCAACTGAGACTTTTTGCAGTTCTGAGAATTGCCTTTGAGATTTGCTTGCCTACTCTGAGCCTGAGCACCTTTACCAAGATGTTTTTCTATGCATAGGGAAGGTTTTTTTCTCTTTAAAAAAGTGTGTGTGTGTGTGTGTGTGTGTGTGTGTGTGTAACTCTGTAGGCAATTTGGCAAAGCCCATGGACCCCATCTTAAACTAATATTAAATGTATAAAATAAAATACATAGGATTCCAAAGGAAACAATTAGGTTAAAATAGTTATCAAACTTTTTTTTTAAAGTCTAAGGACCCCTGCCCTAGAGTATTTCCTGTAATAGAATTGTGGGATTTTAAAATTGAAAGGGGCTTCAGCAGCCATTTAATCTGACCTTTACCTGTAAAAGAACCCTCTCTATGAGTTATCTGCCAAGAGCACCCCCAGGCACTGTGTACAGTCCTCCAATGAGAGGAACCCCCCTCCAAAGTAACTTCAGCCTTTGACAAGTCATAAAGCTATTCAGGCTGATGATCATTGTGGACTACTGAGGGAAAATTTTTTTGTCAGATCACAGCCTTTCTGTGCCCCTCAAATTATATCGTATAGGTGTCTACCCAGAGGGAGGCCTGTTAAAGTTAAGTTAAAGTGTTCTGTCCTATTGCTATATACATGTGTGTTTTGGGAGCTAACTCCTCTCCTGACTGTTAATATCATCATATTCCAAAATAATCTGTTGTTCAGACCCTCGAGAGGACTATAAGGGTATAGAGAGATGGGTTTCTAAATTGGACTGAGATATATCAATATTGAAGTGTTTATTTCTAGTGTGTGAAGCATGGGGAAGTTGTTTTCCAATATAAAATCTATTCTGTGAAGGATATTATTAATGCACTTAGTGTCTATATAAAGAGTATGAGAAATAGTCAGAAAGAACTCAGAGGTTACATAACTAGGGGAACCTATGACCCTGAGGTCATAACTTAAACTTGGTGGGACCATCTTCATAGCTGGTTCTCCTCAGCATAGCTTAGTATAATCTTGTTTTGAGGGGAACCAAAAAGATGAAGAAGTCTGTCACTGAGCATAATTTTTATTAGATGTCAAAAGTCACGGGAGCAACGAGGCAGGGTGATAGAGGTACAAGAGCACTGGACTCAGAGTCAGAGGACTTGGTCCTGTGTTTCTCCCTGCTCACTATTAGGTCGCCTCTCTGGGTCTCAGTTTCCTCATCTGTCGAATAAGAGGGTCAGATTAGATGTCTGCTGAGGCCACTTACAGCACTAAATCTACGATATCATGTCCTCATAAAGGCCCACACATTCTGGGGAGCCCAGCCTGACCTTGGCCTAGACTTGCAGTTTTAGATCAACGCGATATTGTTCAGTAGTGAGGAATGCAGGACTGAGTTAGGATCCAAGAAATGAAAAACAAAACAGAAATTTCATTAAACTTTGGACCAGTCGCACTGAGACTTTAAAGGCATATTTTGCTCTCTACATTTGGAGAATGTGGGGGAAGGCTTGTAGGAAAAAGTTTCTCATGTGGCTCTCAGGACCCACTACCCCATTTCCAAATGATATAATAGACCTTCACCATGATAGCTATTACTGTGCTCCTTTGGGGCTGTCATAAGGCTCTTACTACATCCATGAGAAAAGAAGGAACAGTGCTGGATCAGAGTCAGAGAATTATACAGTCTTAAAATCAGAAGGGAGCTTAAAGGTTTTCTAGTCCAACTTTCATTCCTTCCCCTGCCCCATCAAATGCTGGAATGTCTTCAACATCTGACAGTCCCCTATCTTCCACTTGAGCACTTCCAGTAACAAGGAACACACATATTCACAAGACAGTCCGTTCTGTTATTGAATGGCTTCAATTGTTAGGAAATTCTTTCTATTGAACCAAAATCTGCCTCCTCTTAACTCTCCCCCATTTGCTCTTCATTCTGTCCTCTTGAACTATAAGGAATAAATCAAATTCTTCTTCTATGAGAGACCTTCAAATATATTTGAAGGCAGCTATGTTTCCTCTTATTTATCTCTTCTCCAAGCCAACTATTCTCCACTTTCCTCAACCATTCCTCATTTGCATCTCTTACTGTTCTAGTCTCCTTCCTCTTAACATGTTTTGATTCAAGTGACCCCCCCCCACTGAAATGTAATATTCAGAATTTAACCTGTTGCTCAAAGCAGCCATTGTGACTATCTTCTCCTTTCCCTACAGAGTACAGTCACATATTAAACTTGCTCACTTTTATCTGTGTATGCTAAGCCAAGAGAAAGAAAAATCATAAATTAAATAGTGAAGTCATTTTCACCTTGTTATTCTATTTATGAGTGAGTCTGAGATGGAAGACATGAATCTATTATTCCCTTAGTGGATCTCAGTACCTGGGTGTTCTCTTGGAATTGTAGAATCTTAGATTTAGAGCTGGAAGGGACCTTAGAGACCAATCCCCCTCATTTTATAGATAACATAACTGAAGCACAGAAAAGTTAAATGACTTGCCTAAGATCACACAATTAGCATCAGGCAGGTTTGACCTTGGGCAAGTCACTTAATGCTGTTTGCCTCAGTTTCCTCATCTGTCAAATGAGCTGGAGAAGGAAATGGCAAACCACTCTACTGTCTCTGCTAAGAAAACCCCAAATGAGGTCGTGAAGAGTCAGACAACTGAAACAATTGAACAATAACAGGATTTGAAACTATGTCTTCCTGAGTTCAAGTCTAGTGTCCAAGCCACCTGTATTTGGTCACCTCTGTCATTTTCCTGTGCTGAGTGTGAGTCTAGAATCTCATTCATCATACCTGTAAAGTATTCGGCTTAGGTTGATCTTAGCATTCTGGGGCAGCTATGTTCCCTTTGACTTCTTTGTGTACATTCTTGCCTCTTGGGGAAGCAAAAAGAATAAAGTCACATGACTGTGTGATACCCCTCTAATATAATTACAATGTACTATGTAATATAATTACAAGATACTTTTCAGTATCTTTTCTTTTTCTTTGCATTTTCTCTCAGCTAAGTCTTTCCCTGTTTTTGTTTTCTTGTACTTGAGTAGAAGACCTGATTCCTGGCTTTCATCAGTAGCTTAGCTAGATGTAGTTTTTAAAAAAATATTCAGTTGTTCCTGTAGTAACCATCTCAAATCTATCTGCTCTTTGATATAAATTGTCACCTTTTAAAGAGACCTTAGTCTCTTTCTAGCTATAACTGTTTAAAGATTTGCTTAAATTAAATCTTTATGTTCCATGCTGACTTTAGGCCCAAGACTCTATCTACATCAGACATGAATCCATTATAATGGAAAATAGAGTGTTGGGGTAGAGTTCATCGGAGGAGTGGGAAAATACAGATGGAAGTGAAGATGATGGAAGCTATGGGCACCGCTTTGAACCTACTGATACCTCCCAGATAGTTGCTCTTTCTACCCATTCACCCATGAGTTGCTTTTTAAACAAACCCAAAAGAGTCTAATCCATAATTACATAACCTACTCTTCCCTGTCCCCTCCAAAATCCTTAGCAACAAAGAATCAGGCAGTACTACTGCACCATAAAGGATAGCAACTTACTGTGCACTAAGTGAGCCAGAAAATGAAATATATTTGCTTCATATTGACTAATCCAGCTTTAGTGTCAATGGCAGACTCTGTCAAAATCAGATTTTTTATGATGTAAAACTAGTGTTTCTGATGTTCTAGACATCAGTCATTCATTGTGTCATTGTATTTACCTACTTTGGATATGTAATATATAAAAATAGTGTCATTTCATTTGATACTTTGTATCAATTTAACTACATTGTATAGATATGTATGTATATATAACTATGTTTATGTTGTACATATTTTATAAGTACTTATTCTCTCCCCTATTAGAATATAATTTTATCCTGAGGAGCTAGTATTTAATTCTTTGTACTAGTATCCCCAGTAACTACCACACTGCCTGGCACATGGTAGTCACTTAATAAATTCTTGTTAGTTGATTGATTTCTACCTCTAGTAAAAGAAAAAAATTGATAAGAAAGTAGTACATTGGAATATCTCTTACTGTTAAAAAAAAGTAATATTTTTCATTTTTGCATTACCTACATTTTCTCCCAATGGGTACTCTGGCCTGTGCTACTAGTTATTTCCAAAATTCCAGGCTTCTAATGAGTTTTTGGTATACTATCCATACTCAAATAATCAGATAGTTAAAACGATCTGTGTGTTCTCTCCAGTTGTTTAGATTGCCCCCTTTTTATGCCTACCACTAAGTTTGCCATAAAGAATCCACCTAATTGTTGAGTGCCTTTCTCACTTCCTTTTGGTTTCAAAGATGCAGCATGCAGACTTTCCTTAGCTCTCCCTTGTCTTTGCCCTGGGAGCAGCCTATCTTCTTTAATCATATATTTCTTTGATGCCATCCTTCATCCAGTTCTTCATAGTTCCTTTTGTTGTGTCACAGTCTCCTCACACCCACCATTGCCATTTGTGATATACATTTTCAATTCTTGAGAGACAGAAGTGTTCCATGAGCCCCAGCCATACAATGACCTCAGTAGGATAATGATATTAAAAAGATTCTTTCCAGGAGACATATAGAGTGATTAAAGGAGCTATATAATTTTCCAAAGTCAATCCAGGCTCCACTCATGTTTCTAGGTAATCGCAAAGCTAACTAGATCTCTATCCAGTGAAGGAGAAAGAAAGGACTATCTCTAATACAATTATAGTTTATCTCATCACTTAAAAAAGAGAATACAACACCCCTCTGAAATCACCCAGAGACAAGCTCGTCTGGCATATTTAATTACTGCATGTCTGAGCATGTGGTATTCAGAAGAACATATGAAGTTAGCAGTGCTGTCACAGTTTTCAAAATGGCCATTTTTCTTCCATTTGAACATCAAAGTGTTGTTAGGGCTTTTACTGTCAGAAGTTAAAAATCAAATGCAGTTTGCCATAGAATGCGTGCCTAATATGGGGACAGTTGTTTATTGTCCAAAAATGTAGACAGGGGCTACAAACTGATCAGAAACATAAATGCACCATAATATCCCTGGTGGTAGAAACAAAAGCATCCAATGGAAACATGTACATTTCTCCAACTGAAAATAAATCCAACTCCAACAATGATTGTTTTGGGTATAGTGCAGTGCTAGTCATGCTCTTCTGCAAAAGATTAGACTATCATGATAAATATCTTCTGTTTTGAGTTTTTCGTGGAACTGTGAAGTTAGCAATAGAGCCAAAATGGCTCAGTCCAGAAAAATAGGAATTATCCAGCAATAGGGTACTATTTACCTCTGCATTGCTACTACAATTTTATAGTGCTTCTAGACATTGAAATTTGAGACCTAAATTTATTTACCACAAAGCTCTATTCTAATGATGTACACTGTTTACTGTTGTTCAGTTGTTTCAATGGATTCTTTGTGACTCCATTTGGGGTTTTTTTGGCAAAGATACTGGAGTGGTTGCATTTCCTTCTCCAGCTCATTTTATAGATAAGGAAACTGAAGCAAACAGGGTTAAGTGACTGGTCCAGGGTCACACAGTTAGTAAGTGTCTGACTCTAGGCTTGGCATTCTATCCACTGGGACATGTAGCTGCCCCTATTTTATTTGATATAGGTTATACATGTACAGTCATGCAAAACATATGTCCATACTAGTCATGCTGTGAAAGAAAACACAGACCAAAAAAACAAAAAGTAAAACCATGGGAAAAAAAAATACGCTTCAATCTGCATTCAGACTCCTCCTCTCTGGAGGTGGATAGTGTTTTTTCATCATAGGTTCTTTGGAATTGTCTTGAAACTTTGTATTAGCAAGCCTTTATTAAATGCTGCCTAGGTGCTAGGTACCAAGCTAAGTGCTTTGCATATGAACAATGGGGGAAAATGTATTTCCTGCCTTCAAGGAGTTCCCCTTCTAATAGTAGAGATAATATGCAAATTATTTTGCCAGTGCAGTGTAAATCAAAGGTAATCTTAAAGGGAAAACATTGGAGGGGGATGGGTATTGAAGGATGAGGAGACCTGGAAATCCTCTTGCGGAAGGAGGGCGTTGAGCTGAGACTTTGAAGGAAGCTAGGGAATCCAGGAATTGGAGATGAGCAAAGAGAGTATTCCAATAATGGGAGACAGTCAATGAAAAGGCACAGAGTGGAGAGATTGGGTGGTAGGCCAGTGTAGCTGGATCACAGAGTAAATCAATGGGAATAAAAAGAAAGGAGCCTGGTTTTAAAGGATGAAACCAGATTTTAAAGAGCCTTAGCTGCCAGCATATTTTATATTTGATCCTGGAAGTAACAGGGGGCCACTAGAATTTGTTGAATGGAAAGGGGATCATGGGGTCAGGCCTGCCTTTTAGAAAAATAACTTTGACATCTGCATGAAGGATGGATTGGAATGGAGTAAGACTTGAGGCAGGGATACCAAAGAGAAGGCTATCACAGTAGTCCAGGGATGGGGTAATGAGAGTCTGTACCAGGGTGGTGGCTGAGAGTAGAGAGAAAGGGATGGGAGATGTCGTGAATGTATAAACAAAAATATTTGGCAATAAATTTGGATATTTGGGGTGATTATTAGTGAGGAGTTTGGGCTGACACTGAAGTTATGAATCTGGATGGGTGGGACCCCTCACAGTAATAGAGAAGTTCAGGAGAACGGAGGGTTTGGGAGGAAAGATGAGTTCAGTGAGTTTAAGTTGCCTATGAGATAACCAATTAAGATGTCCAAAAGGTGGGGGTGCGGGGGTGGGGGGGAGGAAGAGGGAGGGAAAAGAGAGAGAGAGAGAGAGAGAGAGAGAGAGAGAGAGAGAGAGAGAGAGAGAGAGAGAGAGAGAGAGAGAGATTGCTGTGGATCTAGGACAGAGCCTTGAAGGATGCATCCTTGGAAGGATGGAGGTCTATTGAAGTAGGCTGAGAAAGAATGGTCAGAAAGGTAGGAGAAGAACCAGGAGAAAAGGAGAAAGTATCCAGAAGAAGAAGGTGATTGATATTGCCCAAGCAATTAAGAGGGATAGAGACTGAGAAAAACCATTAGATTTGATGGTTAAGAGCTCATTGTCAACTTTGAAGAGATTTGTTTCAGTTAAATAATGAATTTGGAAGCCTGCTTGCAAAGGGTTTAGAAGTAAGTGGTGAAGAAGCAGCAGCTAGTGTAAATGGCTTTCCCCAGTGGTTTGGCCAAGAAGAGAAGAAAAGATATAGGAAAATTGAAAGTACAGTGAGATCGAATGGGGGCTGGGTTTTTTGTTTGTTTTTTAAAGAATAGGAAAGATGTTGGCATGTCTTTTATAGGTAGCATGGAAGGAACCAGCAGATAGGCTGAGAGGGGACAAAGTGGGAATGATAGAGAGGGGAATTGGACCAAGGGTGCATGTACTTGCCTTGGCAAGGAATAAAGTCACCTCTTCATATGAGTAAATTTTGAGTAAAATGTCTGATTGGTGTAAAATGAAGAGGGAAGCAGAGAGAGTTTTCAGTGAAAGTATAGTGTGAGGTCCTTGGCTGAGACAGTAGGGATAAGGTGTGCCTTGGGAGGATTGAGGAGGTATGAAAAGGTTTGGAGTAGCCACTATAGTGAGTGGAATAGCAAATGGGTTAGGGAGGAAAAGAATGCTTGCCTTTCTTCAGTGAGAGCCCTATTGATAATATGTAACAAAAATATACAGTGGCTCTAGTCATGTGCAGGATGGTAAGTACTGTATGATACAAATCACAGTTAAGATATTTGAGAATGTAAACTAAAGAGGGAAACTTTCCCAGAACATTAATGAAAGGAAGAAACTTGAAAAAAGGCAAGATTAGTTTCAAAAGAGATAGCATTATCAATGACAGGAGTTCTGGATTTAGACAGAGGGGGAAACTGTAGGAAGATCAAGTGTCTTTCCTAATGTCATGTAGGTGAAAATAATAATAGTTAACATTTATATAGCACTTACTGTATGCCAGGCACTGTGCTAAGTGCTTTACAGTTATTATCCCACTTAATTCTCCCTGGAATGTAGGTGCTATTACTATCCCCATTTTACAGATGAGAATACTGAAGCAAACAGAGGTTAAGTAACTTGCCCAGGGTCACGCAGCTAGTAAGTATCTGTGGCCAGATTTGAATTCAAGTCTTTCTGAGGCCAAGCCCTGTGCTCTACCGACTGTGCCATCTGGCTACCAAGTTGTGATAAGTGGTAAAGTCAGGATTAGAACTCAGACCTTCTTATTCCAAAGCCAACATTCTTACCACTGCAAGACCAGTATAGCTGCAGTTTCATATTTGGTTTTGAAGCTTTCTGAACAGGAAAAGGTATATATGAAGGCCAAGATCCAAAAGTTATTCACAAAGTCTGTCATTATGTCTTAACGGTTTAAGTCAGAGGATGCAAAGAACTGAAGGAAAATGGAGTTACTGTAAAATAAGGGTTTTCCAAAAAGCCTAATAATATTGTGTAATTGAGGTAGTTTAGGGGAGCAGTGTGTGATGGGAGAAAATTATTTAGACTTTCAAAATTACTGGGTTTGGAAATACCATACTCCTGAAATTGTGCTAAGTCCATTTCTTTAAGTCTTTTTTATAAGCAGACATTAGTGCAAAATCATATGTACTCTGAGGGATGATTGGTGAAACAGATGGGGATTTGGAGGCACTTTATGAATGTAATGGATGCTTAATAACCAGAAAGACTATGGGTCTTTTCAGACCATTGGTGCTTTAAGATGGAATTCCAGGCAAGAGTATGAAAAGCAAAATTTTCTGAGTTCTACTGCTGAAATAAGTACAGTGACAGAAATCATAAATAGAAAGATTGGATCAGATCCTAAAATTGTCTGTCTTTGGTTTTGATTTATGTGAATTAATGAGACATTAATAGCTGAGAGTTTTTTAAAAAGTTCTTGAGATCTGAATGATTTCTTCAAATACTTGAAATTCAGTGTGTCACTGATCCCTTAGCACCATCTGTCAGTAAGCTCAAAGTCAATCTACACAGATTTTCCTATCATCTGCCTACATGCTAGACCTTTGCATTGTTGGTATTTTTGAATGATAGAACCATGGAATGAATCCTAAAACCCAACATATTTGTACTAACCATCAATTAACCTGAAGAGTCAAAAGGTAAAGTAGCAAATTCTAAAACAGAGAATCCAAGGTCACATTTTTACCCCTGAAAAATGAAAGCTTTAATTTGGTTCCCTAATGCTCTAGGGATTTCTTCTAAAACCAGAAGGTTTAGGTCCAGATTCATCATTCGACTCCTGAGACAAAATAAATTCTAAAGCAAGATGACAGCTTAATTATTGACTAAAAAAAAAATTTTCTCACACAATGGTACCAGTTTACTTAAATGGATGACTTCAATCACAAAATCAACTATTTCCATCTCTTTGGAAATTGTGAAACCCTATCAGTCTTTGATTATTGTGATATCTTTGGTCCAACATCAGTCTTAATTACTGTATACGTGTGTATACACATGTATGTATGTGTGTATATCTATACACACACAGACTACATATATATATATACATATATATCTTTATATGTAAGAAGATATTAGAAAAATAGGGAAGGGAATATTTATTAAGCACTTAATATGTGCCAGGCATTGTACTAAGCACTTTACAAATATTACACGTTTACAAATATTATCTCACTTGATCATCACAACAACCCTGAGAGGTAAGTACTATAATTACCCCCATTTGCAGTTGAGGAAACCAAGGCAGGTAAGTTAAGTGACTTGCCCAGGGTCACACAGCTAAATATTTGAGGCCAGATTTGAACTTATATCTTCTTAACTCCAGGCCCAGCACTTTATCCACTGTGAAACTGGCTGCCAAGTGACTTTTGTTTTAAGAGTTTTGTGACATTGGAGACAACTGGGGTACTGAAAACCCAAAACAGAGATAGTGGACTTATCCTTCTTTTAGGGGGGAGCAGCTTCTGCTACTTGACATATTGGAATAACAGCTAACATGGTTCTTCTGTATCAGACTCAGGTATGCAAAACTCCAGAGTGTAGCCAAACCAGGTTAAAATGCAATTGGGAAATGTTTAACAAAATTCCTACAAATCTAATGCAGCATAAAGTTGATTTAAGGTCAATGTGGCCCTTAAGGACATGTTTCTGAGTTTGACACAACTGCTCTACATAATCAATCCTAGGTTATTTTCTATAGCTAACTATCCTTATTTGATCAGTTAATATTCTTACAAAATTACCATAGTGTGATTATCAACTCAGATTTTCTTGTGCTAATGAGTATAAATTGTTTAGTCAACCACCCTAAATGCTAGTTCATAAATAAAGTAGGAAAAACACAATTGGGGAAAAATTGCATATTAATTAATTTGCCTGTATTCTTATAGGCTAGAGATTCTCAGTTGGCCAAATTTTCCAGCAAAGTCTCATATACTTTGTCAGGTTCAAGAGGAACTTTGAGCATAAGGCTTCCTTTTTAGTGTCCACAGAATTCAAGTGGGGCCTCATCACTTTGTTTTTAAGTCTCAATAAAATATGCAAGTAACTGCATAGTTCCACTCATACATACTCAATTTCCAGATGTCAGGCTAAAATTCCAAAGTGGGTCACAGCAGTTCTAGAGAAGTATCTGACCAGATGTGTCATATCATGGAACAAATGCCCTGGCAAATGATATTTCAGCCTTCAGAGCTCAGTTTCCTTCAGAGAGCTCACTGATGTTACAATTGAGTTTCAGGATTTAGTCCTGTTTTTAATCACCCCTAATCTTGGGGTCCTAGAGCAAGGAATTCAAACGAAGATCTAAAACTTGCCTTTAAGAAGGTTCATCCTCTTAGGACCAGGACAGCCTTATGGCTTAAGAAGGCCTTCTTGGTCTTGGAAGGATCTGCATCTGAGGAGCAACCCGAAAGGCCCATAATGATTCCAGATCTAGACATGGAATCAATCTTTAGAAATATTTGGAGATGTAGTATAAAGTAAGATGAAGGTGGGGTGAAATTTGCTAGGATATGCACCAAGGAGTATTTGTGTCAGTGTCAGACTTCTGTTTTGAAGCTTTTGTTTTTGTTGTTCAGTTGTTTTCCAGTCCTGTCTGACTCTTTGTGATCCCATTTGGGGTGTTCTTGGCAATGACAGTGCAGCGGTTTGCCATTTCCTTCTCCAGCTCATTTTGCAAATGAGGAAACAGAGGCAAAGTGGGTTAAGTGACTTACCCAGGGTCATATAGCTAGCAAGTGTCTGAGGCCAGATTTGAATTTAGGAAGATGAGTCTTCCTGACTCCAGGTCTGGTGCTCTACCCATTGTGCCACCAAGCTTCCCTTTATTCCTCTACAAATGTCATTTTAAAAAACCATGGTGTGACTCCACATACATAGAACTGAGTTACCCAGGATCATATTTCTAATTGTTTCCTACTGCAGTATCTTAGGATCATAGGCTTACAGGAACCTAGATTTAGGCCTGAGAGGGAACTTATAGGTCATCTAGTCTAACCCCTTCATTTTACAGATAAGGAAACAAGCATAGAGAAATTAAATGATTTGTCCATGGTCACATAGCTGGCAAGTGACAAAGATCTAAGCCCAGGTACTCTAGAGCCCAGGCTCTAAGTCTAGCAAGTCTATCCATTTCCTGAATACAGACGTGTAAAGAAACAATAGGGGCAGCTAGATGGCTCAGTAGATAGAGCACCAGATCTCATCTTTCTGAGTTAAAATCTGGCCTCAGATACCTACTGTGTGACCCTGGGCAACTCATTTAACCCTGTTTGCCTCAGTTTCCTAATCCATAAAATGAACTGGAGAAGGAAATGACAAACCATTCCAATATCTTTGCCAAAAAAAAAATCCAAAAGGGGTAACAAAGAGTCAGACACAAGTGAAATGACTACATAATAACATAGAAATAAGTCAAATAGAGAGGATTCTGGGAAGGTAGCAGAGTAGATCAGAAAATTCCAAGCTCTCAAGATTTTCCCCCACAAAAGAGACAAAATGGCACCTTAGGGTGAACAAAGTGTAGGTAAAAATAAATAGAGGCACAACAGGGTTCTTCCTGGAACAATTTGAGAAGATCAGAAGAAAAATCCCAGGACAAGGTTTGGTCCCAAGAATAAACACCTCCAGGTTAGGGTCTGCTTTAACAACAAATGGTAAGCCCTGGGGTTAGTTAGTTTGAGTGGTTGCCCCAGCCCCAGCCACAGGAACCTTTACCCCTGGGATAGTGAGGGGAATGGGTGTATGAGCCGGAGGAAGATAGAGGGAACCTCTGCTGATGAGGAACACGAGACCCAGCTGTGCTGCAAAGAGCTGTGGGGGTGAGAAGGAACCAGCACACTCCTGGTGAGTTCAGAAGGAGTGGGGCAAAAAGCCCCTGGCTGTGGGCACTTATATGAGGTTGGAGGTTTGGCTTTGGTTCCAGGCTAGAGGGGAGAACTGAAGATCTGGGGCAAGAGGCACCATCCCCCATACCCTAGGGTTAGACGTGATTACAAAAATTAAGTTATTACCACAAAAAATGAACAGGCAAAGGAGGAAGAATCTAACCATAGAATTCTATTATGGGAATAGAGAAGACCGCAATTCATCTTCAGAGGAGGATATTGAAATAAAGAAATCCCCAAAGAGTAATGTCAAATGGTCACCTGCCCAAGAAGAATTCATAAAAGATCTTTAAAAAGACTTTAAAAATCAAATGACAGAGATGGAGGAAAAACTTTCAAAAATAAGAATAATCCAAAAAAAACCCAAAACCAAGAAGATTATGAAAGGAAAGTCAACCAATCAGGAAAGGAGATCCAGAATCTCAAGAAGAAAATGTCACCTTAGAAATTGGAATCCGGCAAGGTGAAGCCAGTGAAATTATAAGAGATCAAGGAATAATTAGACAAAATATGAATAATGAAGAAACAGAAGAGAAAGTGAAACATCTTATAAGAAGTCAGATTTGGGGAACAGATCAAGAGAAAACATAAAAATAATCAGACTAACTGAAAGTTATTGATACAATAATACAAGAAATAATTAAAGAAAATTGTCCTAAAGAATTAGAACAAGGGGAGAAAGTAGAAATAAAAAAAAATGTATCACAAACCACTTAAAAGAGATCCTATGAGGAAAACTCAGAGGAATATCATAATCAAATTCCCAAATCCCCAGCTCAAGGATAAAATATTAGAAGCATCAATATTAAAACAATTTAAATATGATGGTGCCACAATTAGAATCACACAAGACCTAGCATCAGAGACATTAAAGGACCGCAGGTCTAGGAACACTATATATCAAAGAACAGAACTGGGGCTCTGGCCAAAAATATCATACACAGCAAAATTAAGCATAATTCTAAATGAATAAAAGGGATATTTGATCAACTGTCAGACTTTCAAGAGTTTGTTAAAAAAAACACCTGAACTTAAAAGAAGATTTGACGTACAAGAGCCCAGAGAAATATAAGATACCTACCAAAGACTGATTATGAGGGATTCATAAGGACAGATCACTGGCTTTTTATATATGTAAAAATGCAAAATGTGTGTCTAAGATTCTTATTAATAATTGGATACCTTATAAGAAAGACTGAGGTAAACTTGAGTATGATATGAATTTAAAAAGTGAAACCATTTAGGAACAGCTAAAAAGAGTAATTATTTTATTCAAATGAGGTACAAGGGAAGAATCCATACAGAGAAATTAGATGGAGGAGGAGGGCTGGTATTAGAAGAGTATAAAAGTCTTCTAAATTCAGAAGAAATTGTAGGGACATAGGGAGTGGGAGAGGACAAGGGAGGGATCTTTAGAGGGGAGGGCAAGGGAATAGGTAAAAGGGGAATATAGGGGGTATTTAGATTTATGGGTATGGGAGGATGGGGAGGGATCCTTGGAGTGGGGTAGGCAAATAATAGGAGGGCAAGGTAGCAGGTAGAAGTAGAGTAGAGGAGGCAGGAGGGATAGGAAACAAGAGATATGCACAAAGATAAAAACAAAGATCAGGAATAGAATATGTTTGGGAAAGTATATGTCTCTCTATATATACATTACATATGTATATGCATATGTGTATGTATATATCTATAGCTATAGAGAAACATATCCAAACTTAATTGTAGCCTTCTGGGGATGGGGGTGGAGGGTGGGGAAGAAAAAAGTAAAAAAGTGCACAGCAGAGAACAAAAGAAAACTTACAAGGAAGCAAAGAAAAGATGTATAGCTCTCAATACAATGTGTATTATTTATCATACAGGCTTTCTTGAAATGAAAATTTATTGTTACATATTTTGAATCTTCTCTTATGATCTGCTATGCATATGACATGCTTTTTTTCTTACTTTCTATTTAAGTTCCAATATTGAAGTTTATGATATGTTTTTGTTTCTTTATTCTGTATTTGTGTTCTGGCCTTTGGGTCTAAAATTAAAAAAAAAGAAATGAGTCAAACAGTAATGTATTCAGTGAAGGAAGACCATAAGGGCCCCCAAGGCTCTGTCCTGGGCCCACTTCTCCTATACTATTTCATTTTCTCATTACCTCCCATGGGTTCAATTACCATACCTATGCAGGTGACTCTCGGATCTATTTTTTCCAGCCTTAACCTCTCTCCTGATTTCCAGTTTCTCATCTCTAACTGCCTATTCCAGACTTGTCAATCTGGATGTCCCATAGATATCTTAAACTACATGTCCAAAACTGAATTCATTATCTTCCCCCTCCCCAAAAGCTCCCCTCTTCTTAACTTCCATATTGCTGTCAAAGGCACCACCCAGGCTGGAAAGTTAGGTGTCATCCTCAACTCCTCATTCTCTTACATGCCCCACCCCCAACTTTCCCCCACAATATCCTTCTGTCTTCTCACACTGCCACTGCCCCCAGGCAGCTCTCATCTCCTCACATCCGTACAATTGCACAACACTATTGATTTCTGTCCCTGCCTCAAGTCTCTCCCCCTTCTAATTTGTTCTCCACTTGGCTGTTAAATCGATCTTCCTAAAATGATCCGACCAAATCACTGTTCTTCCTCCCTTCCCTCCATTTAATACACTCTTTTGACTTCCTATTCTTTCCAGGTTCAAATGGCAAATTCTCTTTTTTTTAAGGCTTTCCATAATCTAGTGCCTTTCTGCTTTCCTGTCTCCTTGCACCTTATTTTCCTCCATATGCTATGCCATCGAGTGATGTATTTTTGGTGTTCCTCAAACACTAGGCTCCATATCCTTACTCCAAGCATTTTTATGGACTGTTCCTCATGCCCGGAACTTTTTCCTCATTGCTACTCCTACCTTCCCTGGCTTCCTTCAGGCTGCAGCTAAAGTCTGCTTCCTATAAGAAGTCTTTCCCAGTACTTAATCTTAATACTTTCCCTCAGAGACTACCCCCAATTTATCCTGTATATATCTTGTCTGTAAAAGGTTGTTTGCATGCTGTCTCTCCTTTTGGACCGTGAACTCCTTAAGAGTAGGGACTGGTTTTTGCCATTTTTTTTGTATTCCCAATGCCTAGCACAATGCCTGGCACATAGCAGATGCTTAATAAATGCTACTTGACTTGGCTGATTTGACTTAGATGATGAATGGTCTAGTAATCAGGTCCTTGGAGGAAGAGCTAAAGCAATTAGATATGATTTTTATACGAAGGTAAAGATTTTTGTGTTTTGGGGGAAGGGAAGGGTTGTAGGAAGTCAAGAACAAGAATTGATTTCCACTATGTATAAAACTGTTCTACGGAAAACAGACCCATAATCTACAAAGCTCCATGAGGCAGAATTAGCTACAATGAGAAGAAGCTACAGGAAGGTAGATTAAGGCTCAATATAAATAATAACTTACTAACAATGAGAGATTTCTAAAAGTAACATGCACTTCCTTGTGAGTTCTCTGACATTGGAAGTGTTCAGCCATAAACTGAATGGCTACCAGTCAGAAGGGTTGTAGAGTGCATTGACCATTGATCCATAGCTCTTTATCCTTTATCCTTTCCCCATAATATCAGACTGCAAGCCAAGAGCTCCAAGCCCCAAATGTCCTTCCCTAAATCAAAGTGATAAAGCACACCTGGAGGAGAAATGTGGTGGAGGCATATTCTATAACATCCATGAATCCAAATTTGATTCAAAATTCAGGGGTAGATTAACTCTGTAAATCCTGTTGGTTAAGTTCTCCCTAGGGAACACACCATACTAATTTGCCTCCTGGTGTAATGGCTCTCAAATCCCTGTTATTAAGTCTCATTACCTTCCTGCCAATAGCATGTCCACACTACCTCTTCCCAAATCTTCATTCCTATTTTAATCAGCTCATCTCCCCTTATGCCCCATTCAACTTGGACCACCTATTGCCTAGCACACTCTACTGTGTCCTTTGGAATGCCTGCTTGAATTGTCAACAAATTCTTCTACATCTGTGAACTTTTACCAACATTCATTCCATGTTTTTACTTTAATGGAAACCTGACTCTTCTCTGAAGACATCACATCCCTTGAAACCCTCTGTAGACCAGTTCTCTTCTTCTTCTTAACTCATAGAACCAGGAGGAATGTTGTATATGCTTCTCCCTCTTTACTCTGGCTCCCAGGCAATTCCTCTACTGCCATCCTCCATGGCCTTTTCTCGTATAAGCTCCACAGGATCTTACTGTACCATATGTTTCCCACTTTTTTTGTATTATTGACCAATTTCTAAATATTCTCCTAGTTGGTTCAGTGATTTATTGCCCACCTCATGCTCCTTCCTTTCCCTTCCAGCCCCTTCCATGATTTGGGGGGAACCTTAATAGTTATGCCGATAACAATTCTGAAAACATAACCACACAACACCAAACTTCTTCCATTGCATCATCTGCAATTAAGATAATTTTGCCCCTTTGCCAAATCTCACTCCTCTCATTTCTTTTTTTGTGTCTTCTTGCTGTAAGTTATATTTCAATAAAGTATAGGTATATTTACAATACTAAATTAATTACCTTTTCCACCCAGCTTCAGCCACACACTCCCAAACGGCCACTCTTTAGGCCTTTACAAGTTCCCCAAATTGCTACATCTGCAGTCTCAAAGTCTGAAATTTCACTCTCTGCCCAACTTCCTCTTTCACTAAACTTACTCTTCACTTGAGCCATCCCTATTCTCTTAGTCCATCCTTCCCAATAGGCTTTGTTTCTATACCATCCTTGATGCCATGGTCTTACCATTTTAGTGGTTCATTAGCTGCTATCTTAGAATCCCTTGCTGCCCCGGTCTTCCACTGTTGCTGACTGGTGAATCCTCATCACAGGTTAGCTAGGAATAGTCCTGATGATATCTCTTCTTCAGGCTGCCAGGAGAACGAGTGTACAATTCCAATTGCACTCAGCCTTTGAAAAAAGGCACCTCTTCTCCAGTATGACTATTGTGTCTATGTTAAGAATGTGATCCTTCTCTCCGTATCTATTTGCTGGAGGTGAGTAACCCCATTCCCAAAGGACAAAGTATCTTCTAGAATTTTATGTTTCTTAGAGAAATACCCTACAAGGGCCATTTACCATTCAGGTAAATATGGTAATTCAAGAAAGTGGAGAAAGAAAAGTGTGTTGTGGGAAATGACTCTCAGGGGAAATGAACTAACTTCTTTTAACTAATTTCTCTTATTTTGATTTTAGACTGTAAGTTTGGGTAACTGACAGGAATTTGTACTGTTTACATCAACCCAAGTGAAAACAGGAAAATGAATACCTGGCAATAGTTTAAAAAAAATCAGCAGATGGAATACATGTATTCATTTCAATTATAAGACATGAGGGATGGTAGGTTTTTCTCTAATTTACAACATTAATTCTTTTTGAAGTCATTGGCTGTCAGATATATTATTTTTTGGCAATCAATATTTTTATATGCAAGGTGCCACTAGGTTTGCCAACAAAATTTTCTCTTCCCCCTCCACTGTTCTAAAAGAATGTCATAGAGAGAATGACAAAAACCAAAGTGTTCTTAAATAACCAGACAACAAACTAGATAATGTTTTCCATATTTATTCATGTAATTTAATAAATTACTAATTACTGCTGAATTTCAATTCACAGTTTTAAATTATCATCTATTTTTGTTAAGAAAAAGGTGTTATCAGAAATTTTCACTATGAACAGTCAAGATTATAAACTCCTTTGGGGCAAGACTTACATCTGATGTTTATGTAACACTTTAGGGTTTGCAAAGCCCTTTATGTACATTATTCGTTTAGGACTTAGAACAACCCTGTTGGATAGTTAAAGCCAGTTTTCATAGCTCCATTTTGTGAATGATGAAAATGAGGCTCAGAAGTTAAGTGATTTGCCTGTAGACTACTAGTGTCAGAGGAATGATCGTAACCCACTTCTTCCTAGGCCTAAATCTAGCACTCTATCCATTATGCTATGCTGCCTCATTCTCTTACAGAGCCTAACAGGTGCCTTATACAGGGCTGCTGATTAAGAGATATTTCTTTGATTGAAACTCAGAACAACTTGAGAAGCTGGTTCTCCTCCAACCTCTTCCTATATCTAGCATGGTGAAGCTTTCTTATTCATGAAAAATAATTTTATTCACTGAACAGATACATGTGTGAGTAGTTACTGTGTGCAAGATACTATTTTGGCTTCGTGAGAGCTACAAAGACATACAGGACACGGTCCCCACCCTCCAGAATCTGTTGAGCAAATGGAATAGAATTCCAAGGCCCTGTCTTTTCTACCTGTACGTCTCCTTTTTAGGAGGTGGTAGGAGGCATATTGTTTTAATAAATGACCGACTCTTCCAAAGCCAAGAAGGAATACTTGCAGCTTTGATCTAATGATATTTACAGAATTCTTGAGCTGGATGCAACTTAGGTACATACCTCTGCCTCTAGGCCGGATCATACCTAGACGTTCCTCAACAAGTGAGTAACTATCCTCTTAAAGAAGACCTCCGGGAAATGAGATCAGCTTCCCTCAGTAACCCATGTTGGTGTCTCAGTAGTTTTACCAGTTTTTCCTCTAGCAGCAATTCCAGTTCAGTAGATGTTCTTAAAGGAAGAAATCATTAATTATGATATGAGGCAATTTTTCAAGCGGTAGTTTCTTTTCATTTGAAAACCAATGTCATTTTCATTAAGTGATTTTTTTTCATTGTATCCTATGGTACCTGGGACATAGTAGGCATAGATGCTCGTTGCTTGATTGTATCCCATTCCTGTGCACAGATAACCGTAGCCTAACTTTTTGTCTTGTTACTGTATATTGACTTAACTGGTTTTGTCTTGAAATAAAAAGGTGATTGTAGCCAATTAGGGATAAAACTAAAGAACTGTAATTGTATCTGATTCAGTCCACAATAGCTAGACCTTAAGATGTTCATCGTTTTATTCTTCTCTGCTCTCCAAAATGCGGGTTAAGGAAGGTAACAAAATCCCCATCTAGGCTTGATCTTAACTCTGAATTTGATTTTACATCTGAGACCTGTGTTCTTTGGTGACCCAGGGTTCCTGATATTGGCTTCCTAGTCTGTTCCACGTTAAGAGTCTTGAGGAGCCGTGCATGTAGGCAATGCTTTTGTACTTGCTTTCAGTGATAACACTTCTGTGATCTCATATCAGCAAAACTTTCATAGCCTGAAGTTTTAAGCTGTCATCACTTGTACCTATGTCCAGCAATGTTGTCACTGTGCAGCAGTAGCATTTATGTACCTGGGCAGTAGTAAAACCTCTTAGACTACAGAAGGTATCACTGTTATAATCTATGGGTGGGGTATTCTGTTCCTTTGGCAACAAACATAATAAAAATTTTAACAACCATAAGATTCATTCTTGGCAATGTTCTTTGCGATGATTTAATATACTGTAATCAAGGGAAACTATTCTGCTCTTTAATTAAACCTTGCTATGGTATACAGACCAAGAAGATACTTGTGGAAAACATTTGGCCAGATTTATAGTATCTTTGTAACTGAAAGGTTGCTTTTATCCTCTTGAGCACTCTTTGCATGTTTGGTTTTGCCAGGTTTTGGCTGTAATTTTGCCAGGATGTTCAGTTGCTTAGGCTGTGTATATTTTGTGTAAAGTGATCACAACAGGGAGAGATTGCATGCTTTGGATTCCAGAACAGCTATGCAAGCTTGCAATTGAAAGCACGTTTCCAGTTTGTCAGGGCTTCATGATAGACCTGGTGACACACTAGCCTTTTCACAGAGCTCCTCCGTGTGTGCGTGAGTGCAGGAAGTGTGGCTTCAAATCTGCTGTGGGAGAAATCTGAGCCACTTCTCTGTAGGCAGCTGTGTGGCAAAGCCTGGATGAGTTGTTTTTAAATTTTTCATAGGCTGCCAGGGTGAGTTTTGTTTTGATTTTTTAGAAAACATACATTTGCAGGCTCCCTTCTTTCTCTTCAGTTAATGTAGTATCCTCTAAGTGTTCCTAAAGACACATTCTATGTTATCTAAAATGGTGTGCTGGGGCTACCCTAACAGGACGTGAACTAATTGGACTCTTTGTTTTCTCTTTGTAGATTTTGTGAAGGTATATTACTTTGTCATTATGAGATGTCGTCTCTCGGCCCTTCCTTTGTGCAAATCAAATTTGATGACTTGCAGTTTTTTGAAAACTGCGGCGGAGGGAGTTTTGGGAGTGTTTATCGAGCCAGATGGATATCACAAGACAAGGAAGTGGCTGTAAAGAAGCTGCTGAAGATAGAGAAAGAGGTAAGGCTTTTGCTTACCTTTTTTTTCTTCTACGATCAGAGCTGGCTTTGATGACATTTCTGTATACTTCTCCTATGAGAGGGGACATGAAGTAGTGTGTGGGGCTGATCCATGGAACTTTCCTGTTCTCATCCTGGGAGCCCCATAAATAGAAATTATTGCAGTGAGTGTGCTTTGAGGTTGCATTCTGCTAGGGGTCATCTCAACTGAGAAGATTTCTTTCCATGTTATAAAAGACTTTGTGTTCCTTGGCCCTTACATAGGGAGCAAGGTGAGATTCAAATCCTTCTTGGAAGCAAGGTTTTCACTCCCCTGGCTAGTTAGGGGGGTCGCTAGAGAGCAGTATATGAAATTCATACTCCCCTTTACCCTTTTCTCTCTTTGTGTACTATGAGACTTTAATACAGATTATAGCAGCCTTAGAATGTTGGCCACATTTAGTCAGTTTTGAAAGTTATATTTTGTCGCTGAGACTTAACTCCCTAGCTTTAGGGGCATACCCTCTTTCAGCACCTGTCATCGCTTTATTCTGCTACCAACCAACAGAGAAATCCTACCCTTGAATTAGGCCAAAGACAAGGATCTCTCCAGGAAGGAAATTGAAATGTATCTGAGCAGTCTGAGGCTTCATCTTATCCACCTTAGTAATTTAATGCAGCATCTTTTAACGTTCAAATTTATGTTGGAGACAATATTCAGATTTGGCCTTTCTTGTACAAAGCCACAATTGTAAAGTTCACCTTTATGTGCAACCTTCCATGTACAAACCCAATTTCTACCAACTCCAAGTAAAATCCTTTTTTCTCTCAGATCCTCATAGTTCTTCCCTACTATAGGGGACTCAGAACTATACCAGTCCCTTATTCACATTGGCCAAATCATGGTCATCCCAATTCCCAAAATGCTTCTTTCTTTTCATGAAAAGGCACTAAAATTCAGAGTTACAGCCAGCCTCAGGATCTGAAACACCAGCAAAACATGCCGGCCTTCAGAAGCCTCAGTCAGTATTCATTTATGTTCCTGTAAATCCATCTGCAATTCCCAAGATGCTCATACTGTGAAGAAATACATCTTCATTCTACCCATATATCTAATCACTTTTCCTCACAGAGGCACACTGATTCAGTTACTTTCTCTCTTCCTAACCACTATTTTACTTCATTCATTCAATTACCGTACCACAATCCCCTACAAACACACCCAAGGGCTGCCTCTCACTACCAGACCAATGCATGATCACCAAGGTTGACGTCTTGATGCTCTTTTATAGGCCAGGGAGTAATTACCCATTATGGGAAGTTGTGCAACTCTTTGGCCTTTTATACACAGTTATTTGCCTTTCAAGTTGGGGCTTCCCCAGAGCCTAATACCTTTCTGTGCTAAGCCTCTTCACCTAGAACATGTTAAGGATTGCTTTTAATAGCTTGATTTTGATGGTTCCTAGTCACATCACTTATTAGATACTGGTGCAATTTCCTCATTTTAGCTAAGTATTCTTGTTCCAGATATCTTTATAAACTGAATGTTTCCAGAAATAACCTTTCAATCTCCCTGGCTGTTACCATTTTTCCCATTAATTACTGCCAATAGCCATACCGATTGATTAGGAAAGACAACCTAAAGGGTAGGACCATAAGGAGTTTTTTTCCCAGCTGTGCCATGTGATTACCAACTGTGTTTCCACTGGGTGAAGCCAGGTCAGAAGGGCTAGGTCGCTAGGATAACTCTCCCTTAGGGTATCTGTAGGATTTCTAAAGCACTTAAGACATGGGAGTTCTTAAAATGAGTGTGTACCTAAAACAGGAGAGCAGTGTGAAGCAAAATTATAGGGTTTGGCTCTTTTTTTCCTTCTAGATCAAAAAAAAATTATTTGAATGCTAGCCAAGTAATAAAAGTCTTTTACTCTGTGCTACACCTAGGGCCTTTCATCTGATCAACTCAAAGAGCTTTATAGGGATTAGGGACTGGACCTGTCATTTCATTGATATATGGAAATCTTGAATGAGGAAACTCATATCAGTGCAGGGTAGAAACTTCTTTGTAACTTATAGGCTTAGAGCAAGGGTTTTTAACCTGGGAACCCCAAGGTTCTTGGATAGATTTCGGAGAGTCCATGAATTTGGATGAGGAAAATTTACCTGTTTATTTTCACTAATCTCTAGGTGGCACAGTAGATAAAGCTCTGGGCCCAGACTCAGAAAGACTCCTCTTCCTGAGTTCATATCTGGCCTCTGACACTAGCTGTGTGACCCTAGACAAGTTGCTTAACCTTGTTTGCCTCGGTTTTCTCATCTGTCAAGTGAGCTGGAGGAGGAAATGGCAAACCACTCTAGTATCTCTGCCAAGAAACCCCCTAATGGGGTCACGGAGAGTTGTACGCAACTGAAAAAATTACTTAACCACAATATCTCTAAATGAAAATTAACATTTCCTTCAATTATTTTAGAATATTAGTCAGCGGAGGGGTCCATAGGTTTCGCCATCTTTACCAAAAGGGTCCATGATGTCAAAAAAGGTTAAAAGCCCCTGACTTAGAGGGTTGCCTAAGAGATTAAGTGACTTGCCCAGGGTCACACTGCCAGTATGTGTAGGAAGCTGAATGCATGTCTTCGTGGCTAGCTGTTTATCCACTTAGTCATGCTATCTCTTAAAGTTCTTTAAAGACAATTTCTGCCCATTTTTTAGATTGGGAAATTTATCTCAGATCCTACTTCATGTTGGAGATCAAACTAGCGATGACGAAAGGAATAGAAACAAGCTTCAGAATTCCTTTCCCTTAACTTTACTTTTCTACTGAATAAACACCTACTCAAATATCACTTCCAGCATCAAATATAAAACCCTGGTTGGTAAGCCTTCTCTACTTCAAAACATCTCTCTACTCTAGACTTTCCACTCTTCTTATATATTATGTATGCACCTTCAGCTGCTCCTTTCTCCCTCACCAGGCATGATGCCATCCAATGACACTGGGCTCTTTGATATTCCTCAAACAAGCTAGTCCATCCCCAACATTTTTGCTGGCTGTCCCTTATGCATGGAATTCTCCCATTCCTCACCTTCACCTCCTGGATTCTCTGGCTTTCTTCAAGTCCCAGCTAAAATCTTACCTTCTGTAGGAAACTGTTCCCACTTTCTCTTTGTGGGTTGTCACCAATTTATCGTGTATATATCTTATTTGTACATAGTTGTACAAACTCTCATGTTGGATTATGAGATCCTTGAAAGCAGAGACTATCTTTTGCCTTTATTTGTATCCTGGCACTTAGCATAGCAGACTCTTAAGAAATGTTGACTGTCTGACTTTTAATATAAGAACTGCTATTTTAAAATAAAATAAAATAAAATCAATCAAATGCAGGCAGTTTTCATCACATATTTATTCTGAGAGGCATATCAATGTGTTAATATTGTCAGCACCTATCATGCAACTTAATTAGGGAGGCAACATGGTATAGCAGATACTGACTTAGAGTCAGAAAGACCTGTGTTCAGATCCCACCAATTAAGATCCCCAGTGTGTGATCTCAGACAAGTCAAATATCCTCTCCATGCCTCAGTTTCTTCATCTATAAAACAAGAAGGTTTGAGTTGGAGGCCTCTAAGGGTCCTTTCAGCTTTGATCTGCTATCCTGCTACACTAATTTTATACAACTGTGGGAAGGAATGTATGAGGTATGAAACAATTTTTGGTATAACAGCATTAAATGCCACATCCAGATTCATTTATTAACACAAATGCATTGTTATTGAGAGTGTGGCATGTGTGTTTAGAGGTATATAAGCACATGGATGAATAGAATCATCACAGAGCGATGCTGTGCACTATGTCGACTTAAATGTCCAACTTGACTATTTCAGGAGTTAATTCCAGTGGTAATTCAAATACTTGAAAGCACCCAGTTGTACAGGAAAAATTTAATTTCCTCTTTGGTATATAATTCAGAATTTTTTATTGTTATTGAAAGGGTATTAACTCCTTCCCTGAGTTCCTAATCTTTTGCGTGTCCCTTCTGGAGTCCAAAGAGCTCTTCTCAGAATAAAGTTTTTAAATTCACAAAAGAAAAACAAAAAGTATTAATAAGGAAACCAATTATATTAAAATATAGTTATTTTATATATATGTATATATTTGAAAAAACAAGTTTATAGACCCAAGGTTAAGGACTCACAACCTAAAATTACCTTTATCTATTTTCTTTTGACGTATATATCTACGTGGATATATATGTATATAGGTATATACATATATGTATATATGTATAAGGGCAGCCAGGTGATACAGTGGATAGAGTGCCTGGACCTGAAATCAGGAAGACTCATCTTTCTGAGTTCAAATTAAATCTCAGAGACATCCTAGCTGTGTGATCCTGGGCAAGTCACTTAACCTATTTGCCTCAGTGTATTCATCTGTAAAATAAGCTAGGGAAGAAAATGGCAAACCACTCTAGTATCTCTGCCAAGAAAACCCCAAATGGGGTCACTAAGAGTCAGACATGACTGAAAATAACTGGACACCAAATATAGTTATATATTATGTTCTTTGTTGTAACATAAACTCCTTTAGGGCAGGGAATATTTTACTTTTCTCTTTGTATCCTTAAAACTAAGCATAGTACCTGGCACATAATATGTATTTAATAAATGCTTATTGACTGATTGTAAATTATATTGAAGGAGTCAACATTTACTGAATTAATGGGAGTTGAATGGCATCTAAGATAGTCAGATCCAGCAACATTAATTATTGGAAAGGCAAAATATATTTACTTTATAAATTATCAATATACTGTATGGCACATGTTCATATTAGCTGTTAGAACATTGTTAAGGTCGCTAGGTGCTGCAGTGGGTAGAGCACTCATCTGGTGTCCCAAGTTTGACTCCTATGCTTCTCAGCTATGTGGCCTACCGGAGACAGAGTAGGCGGAGTAGGCCTGCTTACCCTCTCAGCCCCATCTGTAAAATGGGGATGATCATAGGGACTTCCTCACAGGGTTGTTGTGAAGACCAGATGAGATAACATGTAAAATACCTTACAGAACCTTAAAGCACCACTTAAGTGCTATCAGTTGTTTCTGTTACTATTGTATTGCTGACATATATATTCTGATAATAATTGTGGGTATGCGAGGCGAAGAATGGGTTCCTAGTCTTGTGTTTATGCTTTAGCTGCATTAAAACTAATAGCTCACCGTTGTACTTTTTTTTTACATTTTATAAAGTGCTTCCCCCCAGTAGACAGTACAAGCGTTATTAGGATGCAACTGCGGCTTTAGGGACATTAGGGAGGTCAAGTGTTATCGCTGTTAGAGATAGATCCAGTTTTTGAAGCTAAATGTTCTGATGCTAAAGCTTTCTGTTGCACACTGAGTCTTTCTGCTACACCAGGATGCATGGAGGACTAAATCAGAAACCTGTTTTCACCTGGCAGAAATGTTTACTGCACCTGGTTATTTTTTACCCAATGTGACTTTCCTTTGTGAGAAGACATAAACATTCCAAGGTAGAAAGTGCATGAATAAACAGCAACCACTTTTGGAAGCTGTGGAGCATTATCTCACACAAAACATACTCATATAATTAGAAATAGAGTAGAAATATAGTGTCGCTCACTCCCCATAAATCTTTAACTTAGAATTACATCTAAGGAAAATGTGTTTCTTCTTTGAAGCAGCCTTTTGTCCTTATTGCAAAAAATGGTGGTTACAGATAAATATTAGGTTTGGAAGCATTTAATTAAAAATCCTACTTCTGCCAACCATTGTTATGATAAATTACTTTCCATATCTATTCACATAGATTATTTTTTAAACTTTTTCTATACTAATGGATGTACTGGAGAACAGATAATAAAACATAATATCATATAGCAGAGGGGTGGAGGGTTACTAGAACAGAATAGTGTATACATTGCTAGATGTGGTTACTGTGTTAGATGTTTTTGCTTGGTCATTTTGGTTGTTATTGCCAGAGAGATTTTTATGGGGGTGGGAAGTAGGAAAGTGGGAAATGCCAGTGATGTAAAGACAAAACAAAAACCAATAAAACAGAGTAAAAATAAATAAAATCGCCTTCACGTATCACATTTCATCACTTTTCCTGTTTCTGTGTGTGCCTCTGAAGTGCTTAATGTTGATTTCAACAGGGCTGTTCTGGAGCCAAAACTCTGTTGTGCGTCAGCCATGGTTCTTCTAACTTGTTTATGTTATTTGCAGATTTGTTTACAATATTCCTTTATTTCGTAAGAAGTATTTAAGGCAGAAAAGAACAACATGGTCCCAGGGATAGCTACATACCAGAAGTATGTGTGTGTGTGTATGTATGTATGTATATATGTGTATATGTATTGTATGTATGTGTGTATATATGTATGGGTATATTTATATGTTTGTATGTATACGTATTTAAATATAGACAAATCTATCTATTTCCTGATATCTGTTTGCTAAATTCCAGATGAGATAGAGTGATCTCTTTGGAAAGAAATGAAAGCAGTGGGGGAGGAGCATGGATAGGGTAGAATTGAAAAACCCAAAAGGCCAACCAAGTAAACAATGCTGTTACTGAAAACATTCAAAGGGGAAAGAACCGTGCTCTCACAAGTATAAATGGTTCATCGGCTTCACAACACGATTTTTTAAAAGTTCATTTCCCGATTTAATTCTCCTCTGGTACTACTATGTTTTATTTGATGACATTTTGCTTGAGACATGTCTGTGCAGGCTTTTGCTTAGGAATTCTGAAAGCCTGTGTGTTTCCTTGAATTCTGTTAGTGCTAAAATAGTGTCAAGAAAAGAGATTTATGAACTAGTAGGGAAGAAACAAGATGTGTTATTTTTAAAGAATGTCTGGAAAGAAATGGAATTCTTGTGTACTAAAATATAGAGGCTTCTCTTCGTTTTGCCTAACTTTTGCAACTTACTTACTTGCAACTTACTTCAACCCTGAATTTCTTCCAAAGGCTAGCAAGGGAAGTAATGTTAGAAGGAGTAGAAATTAGTTTCACAATTTTGTGTATCACTGGGTTGTAATACGAATGTTTGTAGATGAGGAGAGAGGATTATTATGTAAAATCTGTATCTCAGCAAAAGGACCTAACTACTTTTATCAGCAGAAGGAAAAAAATAACAGTAAAACAAAAGACAAAAATGGAAAATGAAATGGATACTGAACTTGGGCAGCACTAAAAATAGAGGCAGTCTTTTTTATACACAGTTTATAGATATTGAGTGCTTGCTGCTGGTTCTGAATGACCTCCCTTCTGGGAGGTTTTCCATTAGAGGGCAGGTTTAATATTGTTATCATTTTATTAGATCATTAGACGAGCTTCTCTCCTCACCCTTCCCCACCCTACTTCATAGATTTATAGGCTAAAGATTGATTTTGCAAGATCTCTTTTCTTACAACCAGAGTTACAGGAATCCCATTTTAACTCCCCATTCCCTTCTGATCTTTTCTCAAGAATGCAGTAGACAAGGAAAAGAAAACTGGATCTTTTGCCTTTGTAACTCCTTCAGAAGTCTAGTCTTGCACTTGTATACGTTATGTGCTTGATAAATATTGTTGACAAATTGGCTTCACTCCTATGATACACCAAGATCCTCTTTATAAAGCACGTTTTTTTTTCAAGATGTCACAGAGTGAGTAGGGAAAGATCATAAGGATGGTCAGAGGCCATCTAGTCCAATTTCCTTGTCTATAACTGATAATAAGATGATTAATCCTCATCTATAACTGAGCCCCAGGGAGATTCTGGAATGCTCTCCCTTCTCATCTCCACCTCCTGGCTTTTCTGGCTTCTTCAAGTCCCAGCTAAAGTCCAACTTTCTACAGGAAACTTTTCCCCATCCCTTTTAATATCAGTAGCTTCCCTTTGTTGATTATCTCCAATTTATTCTGTATGTATAATACATATTTGTATATATGTGTGTACATGTATAATATATATCCTTGTTTCTACATAGTTACTTGCACGTTGTCTCCCTTTGAAAATAGAGACTGTCATTTGCCTTTATTTGTATCCCCAGTGTTTGGCATAGTACCTGACACATAGCAGGTGCTTAAGAAATTTATATTGACTGACTGAAGTGCACAAGATCATATAGGGAGTTGACATCACTCATAGGATTGTAGCCCAAGTCCTCTGACTCCCAAGCCAATGCTCTTTCCACAAGGCTATGGCTTCTACCTGCAGAAGAATTTCACTACTATTTGCCTATTTCTATCTAGCCTTTTTGTTTTAGAAGCTATCATATTTAAAGGTAGTAACAGATACTTTGGGCAGAATAAACAATGCTTTGCCCCCCCCCCCGCCTCCCCCTCTTATATTTCATCATCTTATTTGCCTAAATCTGCCAAGATATAACCTGGCATATTCGCTTAGGCAGTAATGACATAAAATAAGGGCTTTGAATTAAATGAATTTAAGCAGTCTTCCAGTTCTGAACCTACAATCTTATGTCTGATAGGACTTATTTTGCTTTCATCCCATTAAATCTTACCCACACTATATCATTCCCCTTCAATACTCAACTAGCTAATCTGGTTGAAATAATTCCTACTAATGAATGACAATGACTGAATAGTTTATTCCTACCCAACATTTTGAGTTAGACCTTCTATGTATAATTCAAAGGAATGAATTCAATACCCATTGGCAGGACAAGTTAGGAGATATAATTTGAAAAGACTGTCATAACATCCATCCATGTAAATGAGGCCTACCTTCACTTATGTAAGTATCAGGTCTCTCTTGGCATAATATAGCACAGTAAACTCAAGCTTAAGAATTGCAAGCATATATAACACTTTCAGGATAAATAATAATAATAACTACATTTATATGGAACCTTCAACATAGTCCTGTGCAGTAGGTAGCATAAATATCAATATTCCCATGTTGTGCATGAAAATTGAATCTCAGAGAGAAAAAGTGGCTTTCCCAAGATTACACATGTAGTTAGTGGCAGAGTCATATCTTGAGCCCTGACTGGACAATTCCAAACGAGTGTTCTTTCATAATGGTCCTCAGTCAAGACTCTCCTTAATCTGACCCACATTGCCTTTCAAGAATTATCTCCCAATAGGAGTTGCCATTTTAAGTTTCTGTCCTAACTGATCTACTCCCAGACCCTTTAAATTTACCATATTTCACACTTCTGTATTTTGCTTAGTCTGTTTCCCTACCTAAAGTTCTCCTTCTTTTGTCCCTTTACATAAATTCTGCCCTCCGTGAAATCCATTGAACTCCTTTTGATTCACAGTAATCTCCTCTCATAGCAAGAGTGGAATAAATTCAGATCCCAGCTCTGACACTTAAACTTTTTACCATGGATCTCCGTTTTCTCATCTTTAAAATAGGAATTTATAGTACCCCATCTCAATAGATTGTTGTTATGAAGCTACATCATAATTTGTAAAGCTCTATAGCAGTGTAGGTTATTTTTTATGGCACTCATTGATTTGGTTCCTAATCCTACACTCGCTTATGAAATCTCATATTTTATCATCTTGTATAGTTATTTAACTTTTTGCATATTGATGCCAAGGCTCTTTAATAGACTGTAAACTTCTTGAGGACAGGGAATTTGCCTTATGTTATATTTTTGTCCTCCAAAGTACCTAGTATAGTGCCTTTTGCAAGGTGTCCCATCAATACTCTTTTTACTCTATTTTTAAAGTTTCATATATCTTATTCTGAATTGAAATGAGAAAAAAGAGATCCTTTCCATTGACATAACCATACACAATAAGATGATTTTATAGGAAAACATGAAACTCTGTTTCCTACCACTCAGCCAATACTTCCTCCCTGGTTAATTGAGATCATAGCTAACTCTAATAAGGATAAACTAAAAATGAAAGACCATAATGTTCTTAATTGCCTTTGTCTTTGATGAGCTCTAGTTTCTTTTGAAGGGTAACCTAGGCATTAAGCACCAATTTCTGTGTTGGAGATGTAATTTCATCACCATATCCAGAATATTCCCTGGATTTTAATATGGCTAATGATTGATTACTGGAAGTGGCACATCTTTGTCTAGGGATAGAGAAGGAAGAGGGGCAACTGTGATTTCACTGATGTAGGGAACTCCTTGGTGAGGAAATTCGCTCTTCCAGAGCAGGTAGACATGTTATCTGCAGCCTTTCATTTTGGAGAGCTGCCTGTGTCACTGAGACACAATGTAAGTGCCTTACACAAGGTCACACAGCCAGTAGTATATGCCAGAGGGAGATCTTGAACCCTGTTGTCTTGTTTCCTAAACAGTATCCACTAGTCTGCCTTTTGAATTTTGTTTACCTAGTCCATCACAGATTTATAGTTGAAGGGACTTTAGAGATGACCTAGTCTAACCCTTTGGTTTTATAGATGAGGAGACTGAAACCTTGAGGGCTGGACTGACCTGCACAAAGGTCACACAGGTTGTAAGTAACAGTGTACGGATTTGAACGAAGATCTTCCACAATATTCTTTTCCTTACCCTAGGCTGTATTTAACTTGCTGCTGCTGGTGGTGCTGTCATTCAGTTGTTTTCAGTTGTGTCTGACTCTTTGTGACCCCATTTGGGGTTTTCCTGAAAAAAAATACTGGAGTGGTTCGCAATTTACTTCTCTAGCTCATTTTATATATGAAGAAACTGAGGCAAACAGGGCTAAGTGACTTGCTTGGGGTCACACATCTAGTGAGTGTCTAAGGCCAGATTTGAAATCAGGAAGATGACTCCAGGTTTGGTGCTCTGTCTAGGCACTTCTAGCTACCTGCTACATTTAAGTCATGTACCTAATTTCTGCAGAAAGAATTGTAAAAATTGCTTTATAAAAGGGGAACACATATTTCACTGTGCCTTACTGAAAAATTGTAAGTGCTTCATGAACTATCCTGATACTTAGGAGCAGCATGGTGTTTGGTTTTAGTAATTAGCACCATCCATCAGTCATCCCAAAGCATATGTTGAAAACTTAGCACTTTACAAAGAATTTACAGACATTCTGCCTTCTGGAACTTTACAATCTAAGACACGACCTGAGGTAAGCAGTTCCAAAAGAGATACAAACCATCAAACACATACTGAGCAAGGGCATAGAATCTCAGAACTGGAAGGGCTGTTAGAAATCCTTTAGCCCAACCCCCTCATTGTGCAGATGAAGAAACAGGTGCAGGGTAGCCCCAGGTCATGTACCTAACCTGTGGCAGAGGTAGAGGGATATAAGGCTCCAAGTCTAGAACTCTTTGATCTAGTCCCTGAATTAAATGATTAAATATCATGCATTTACAATATGTACTGCAGATATTAATGTCCATATTCTTAGGGTGATTGGTAAAGGGGAGTAATTAGAGAGATATATTTAGATGGCATGGGATCATGGGAAGTGTGATAAACAAAAAGAAATGAATCATATGATGTACAGTATCTGCCTAGATAGTACCCGTCTCCCTGATTCTAAGGAGACAGCCATTGCACCAGTCAACAAGCGTTTATTAAGTCAGGTCAACAAACATTTATTAAGCATCTACTATCTGCCAGGTGCTGTACTAAGCACAGTATAAACACCAGAGAGCTCATTTAAAAACACATGTTATATGCTTAGCCCCTTGGATATTACATTTGAGTTTTTAAACAATTGGTGTGGTCAGAAAAATATATTATCCAAAAAACATCTTGCAAGATGAAGCTCTTCTTACTCTATGGCTCTGCTAAGGCAAGCTAAAGTGTGAGGAAACAAAGAAAGACTTAAGGGACTGGGGAGGTAGGGTAGAGAATAGAACAATAAAGCTGAGTATGAATACCGTCATTGCTTTAGTTTTCCCTGAAAAATTTTATTGACCTCACACTTGGAGTTAGCAGGAAGCCTACGAGATGCATTCTAACAGACTCAGATGTATGACACTGTGTTGCAGTTAAAGGGACGAGTGTGTCCAATCAAAATATATATACTGTAACATTCATCTTACGCAAGTCTAGGAGAAAATTAAGTTGCATCATACAACTGAAATAGTTTCTAAGGAACTCAAAACCTGAAACCAAAGCCCAATATGGAAGGAGAAATGAACACTTCCTCCCTTTCCCACTTTTAAAAATTTCGTAAGAGGTATGGTTCAACTTCTGTTTTAAAAATAAAATCAATTTCTTTGGTTTAATAAAAAGCCTTGTAGTCTTAAGGTCCTTTGAGAAATTCTCTTTGTATTTCTTGCCAAATTGTATCCAAACTACTTTTCTCTCCCTCTAAAAACAGCCCCCATACCTCCAAAATCCATTGTGACCACAGGAAGTCATTTCCTTGATATGTAGCAACCATATGACCAAAGTAATGAGAACAACAGTGGAATGCTGTATCAAGGAGCTTGTTGGAGGAGCTCAGTGATGACTTTCCTT
The DNA here is from genome assembly GCA_028646595.1 of Phalanger gymnotis. Classification (NCBI taxonomy): domain Eukaryota; kingdom Metazoa; phylum Chordata; class Mammalia; order Diprotodontia; family Phalangeridae; genus Phalanger; species Phalanger gymnotis. Next base: position 630,817,936 of record CM053622.1, on the reverse strand, counting down.
TTTATTTATAATATTTTAGTTTTTCCCCAATTACATGTTAAAACAACTTTTAAAACATTTGTTAAAAAGTTTTGAGTTCCTCTGTGATGATTTTCAATAGACTACTGCAGCTTTCTGGCTGAGCCTGGCCTTCTTAAAGTCATCTCATAATGCATAGCTCATGTTTCCCAATCTCAACTGTGCCCTTACCACATTAAAGCAAACATTCTATTCCTTCCTAATCAGTTTACTATCTTACCCCCAACAGTGACTGTTTTAGACTTTTTCATCTGTCCTCTAGCTTCCCATTGTATCCCTTCTCCTCCTGTCTAAGCTGAAGACCTTGCCACTCACTACACACACACACACACATACACATACACATACACACACACACACACACACACAAATTGTGGCCATTTGCTGAGAGCCCCGCTTCTCCCCTCCTCATCTCATGCCATTCAGACATCTTCCTCCACTATCTCCTTCTTTAATCCTGTCTTGGATAAACAGGAATCCCTTCTTCTTGCTAAAGTCAAACCCTCAACACGCACCCTTTTGATCCCAACTCCTCCCAACTTCTCCGGAAGATTGGACCCACTTTTGTCCAAACTCATTCTCTGATCTTTGGTGTCTTCCTATCTATTGGCTCTTTCTATGCTGCTTGAAAATAATCCCATGTCTCCTCTATCCTTAAAATGGTCATCTGACCATCCTGGCTAGCCATCTTCCTCTATCTCTCCTCGCCTTCTTGACTAAAGTCCTTGATAAAGTCACATACATTTGCTGCTTCCACTTTCTCTCTTCTCCCTCTTCTAAATCCTCCGCAATCTGGTTTCTAACCCCATCTGTCAACTGAAACTGCCTTCTTCAAAGTTACCAATGATCTCTTTATTGTGAAATCAAGGGGCCTTTTCTCTGCATCATTTGACAATGGGAACCATCTTCTCCTTTTGGATACTTTCTTCTCTGTAGATTTTTGTGACACTATTTTCTCCTGGCTCTCTTCTTAGATTTGACTCCTCTTCAGTCTCCTTTGATTGTTCTTCATCCTCCAAGGCTCTGTCTTGGCCCCTCTTCTTTTCTCCTGATCTATACTAACTGCTTTAGTGATCTCAAGAGTATTGAGTTATCAGTTCTGAGGGAATGATTCACAGCTCTAGAAATCTAACCCTATTGTCTCCTGAGCTTTAGTCTCACATTACCAATTACCTTTTTTTCATTTTTAAACTTTTTAAAAATTAAATTGAATGCATAAAAGATATACATTTGTCACTTGGACAATCCCTGTTATGAATAAAGGCAACAAAAATGTGGCAATGGTGGGTTGTGCTTCACAAAGTAATCATTTTGGAAGGAAAAAATAATCTGAATTTCTGTACAGTGCAATTATAAAGATTAGGAAATAATGTGAATGACCGATTGCCTTTTGGACATTTTGATTTGGATATCCCACAGGCATCTCAAACTCAACATATCCCAAACTGAACCTTTCATTTTCCCAACTTCTCTAATATTGTTGAGGCTACTACCATCCTGCCAGTCACTCAGTCTTGCAACCAAGACATCATATGTGACCTCTCACTTACTCCACATATTCAATCCATTATTGTTTCTACCTTCAAGGTCTCTCCTGTACCTCCCATTATACAAAACCACCACCCTGGTACAAGCACTCATCATCTCCCCCCTGAACTATTGCAGTAGCCTCTTGGTGGGTCAACCCACCACCAGTCTTTCTCCATTCCATCCATCACTCAGCCAACCTCAAGGTAATTCTTTTAAAATGTAGGTATGACCACATCACCCTCCTGTTCAGTGAACTCAAATGACTTTCTAGGATCAAATGCAAACTGTTTTGTTTGGCACTTCAAGCACTTTATAACCTGGCCCCTTCCTACCATTCCAATTTTCTTATACTTCACTCACTTCCACATACTTTATGTTCTAGCAACACTGGCCTCCTTGCAGTGCCTCAAGTAACCCTCCATCTCCTATCTCTGATTCTTTTCACTAGGTGTCTCTCAAGTCTGAAATGTTCTTCCTTTGGCCTCAGCTTTCGTGACTTCTTTCAGGACTTAGCTCAAATTTCACCTTCTCAATGTAACTCTGAGCTATACAACTGAGAACCTCCCCAGCCTGATAGCTTTCCATCTTCCCTGTGTATATTTCCTCTGCCTACTTGTTGTCTCCCAGATTAAAATGTAAAATCCTTGAGGGCAGACTGTATCCTCAGCTCTCAGCAGCATACCTGGCACATAGTAAGAGTTTAATGTGTGTTGACTTGACCTCATAATTCTTCCAAAGGCCTGAAACTGCTTACTACAATGCAAACACTGCTTCTATTTTAATGTAAAACCTCAGATTTATTTTCAGGGTTACTTCTTAGGGAAAATCTATTGTATGGATGGAACCAATAAGAATATTTGTCAGTGCCTAATCATGTTAACAAGTAGCTTATTGACTCTTTTGGAGACCTAGTTGATTATAATGCTATACTTTTCTCCTCATTCCAAGGGCATATAGGAGAATAAATGACCACAACTATATCATGAATACTTTTTTTTTGAGAACTCAGTTTTGGAAACTGTGATGGATAGTAGCTCACAGTTCTATGGCATTTTGCAGTTTTCAACATGTTTCATATTGTTTCATTTGATCCTAACAACAGATCACTTGGTTACCTATCTAGGCAGAATGAGCATTATTATTCCCCTTTTTCAGTTGAGGAAACTGAAGTTGAAAGAGGTGGAATAGCTTTCCTAAAGTCATACAACTAATTAAGTAGGAAGGAAAGGAAGATGTAGTGAAAAGGGTGCTAACTGTGGAGTCAGAAGAGACCTGGCTTCAAATCTCTCCTGCAATTCTCAATAGCTGTGTAACACTGGGCAAGTCACTTTGACATCTGAACCTCAGTTTGCTCATCTGTAAAGGGGGCTAATGACACCTGTAGTACTTATCTCACAGCATTGTTGTGAGGATCAAATGAATGATATATGCAAAGCACTATGTAAATGTCAGTTCTGTGCTTCGAATTCTCTCCTTCATTGTTTCTATAGACCTTGTACCTTCCCTAGATTCCTTCAAGGCTCAGCCAAAGTCCCACTTCTGGCCAGATGCTTTCCCCAGGATTCCTTCAGCTTAGTGCTTTCCCTCTGAGATAGCACTCAATTTATCCTGTATATAGCTTGTTTTTACATAGGGTTTACATGTTGTCTCCATCATTAGAATGGTAAGCACCTTGAGGGCAGGGACTCTTTTTGCCTTTGTTTATATCCACAGCACAGTGATTGGCATATAGTAGGCACTTAATAAATGCTAGTTGACTGACAATTATTATTGCTATTTATTATTATTTAGTTACAGAGCCAGGACTAACAATGCACGGATCTTCTGCCTCCAAGTGCAGTGGTCTGTATGCAATTTAATTTAATTCGGCAAGCATTTAGTAAGCACCTGCTCTATGGAAGGCCAAGACCTGGGAATGCAAGAACAAAAACCAAAGATAGTCCTTGCCTCCAAGGAGCTTACATTCCACTGAAGAGGTTCAGGGTGTACATAGAGACATAAATGCCTGGTATTCATGAAATAGTAACAAAATAATTTCAAGAAGGAGAGAGTACTTACAACATGGAGGATCATTAATGGACCCCTGTAGGAGATGGCATCTAAACTATGATTTGAGGAAACTAGGAATCCTGAGGTAGTGATAAGGATAGAGTGCATTCCAAGAATAAAGAGCCATGTTTGCAACAGCACAGAAGTAGAAGATATATAAAGTGTCACTTAACACCTCGTAGGTCCGTTGTACTAGAAAGTGGGTGAAGGACAATAATTCAAAATAAAACTGGAAAAGTAAAGCTAGGAACTACATTGTGAAGGGCTTTAAAAGGCGGTAGGAGGCCACTGAAGATTTTTGAGTAAGGCGAGGGGTGGAAAGAGTGACATAATCAGATCTGGTCATTTCTAAGTGTGTTAGCCATGTGGAGAATAGAGAGGGAAGAAAATGGATTTAGTTCATCTAGTTAGAAGGCTTTTGCGATCCTCCAGTGAGAGGTGATAAAGGCTCCAACATCACTGATAATCCCTCTCCTTCAGGTTACCAGAAGTCCAAAAAGACATTTCTTTGGACAGAGGCCTTAGACAAATTATTCTTATCTTAAGTTTAGTTGTTTCCAAGGAGTGTTCCCAGTATGATATATCTTGGATCTGCTTACATATCCACTATCTCTAAATGGATAACCCATGGATCCTTGGGAGACCAACAAGAAAGTATTTGATTTCATGGAAAGATTTGTTTCCTTAAAACTCTACTCACCTAAGATAATAGTGAAACTTCCTAGGTTGACTTGAGTTATGGAGTGTTTTGAGTAAATATGATCTGGCATTAGTTTGACTTTGAATGAATGACCCTAATCAAAGTCATATCCAGGAGTGCCTATTCTGGCTGGTTTGTCTTTGAAAAAATATTTGAGAGGAAAAAAAAAGAATGAGTTGCTTTTTCATAGCTGTTCTAATTAGAAAGTGTTCACAGGTTCATGATCTGACAGGAATTAAGCTGCCTAAATGAAACTGACTCTGAGCAAGAAATAATTTTGATAATTTAAAAATATGTCCTTATATCACCAGTCTGGGCAATTTCAGGAAAAAAAATAGAGCTCAAAACAATAGATAGATGGATAGCTAGCTAGCTAGACATATATATATATATGTATATAGATATTATGGCACACATGTCTACATTATGATATGTGTACATATATATACATATACACATACACATACACATACATATGCATATACATATACATATACATACCATAGCTATAAAATCTGGTCATTTTGCAACTGAGGGACTTTATCAAAACAATTAATAGACAGAGGCTTCCTAACTCATTACGTGTTTAAAAAATGATGGGGGTTTAGACTGTGGGAATCCCCTTGGACCCCAAAAGAATTTGGGTCCTATTTGTTTGAGGGGGGAATGATGAGGGCACAGTTTCTGGGAGCCCCCTTGAACCTGGAGTACAGTCTCTGGGAGCCCCCTTGAACTCTCCTTGAGTCTTCCAACTAGATCTGGTCTTCCCCAAAGGTCATGGGCCTTGAATTATCATTGGGCCCAAGTCTCAGCATAGCCTAGCCCTCTATTGTCCAGCTGTTTCCCACCCTTAATCCTTAATATTTTGATCAAATATCTATACCCTAGCTCTGTTACCCTAGCCCTCTATTGTCTGTCATCTCCATGTAGCCTTCAGCTATTTCCCACACTGGAGTCTGACCTCATCTCAGTCCCATCAAGCTCCTCCTTAGACTCCTCCTCAAGTCCCTCCGTAAACCCCTCCTCTAGTCACCCCAGACCACCCCTCAATCCCTCCCACAATCCTTGTGTATATAATCTCCATCTTGCCTCCATGAAGGTGCTCTAATTCAATCTAGCTCAGTAGATTGAATCTGGCCTGCTTGTGAAAACAGGTGTCACAAAGGGTGGGATTTCTTCAGACAACCCATTATGGTGAATCTTTAATAAACTTTTGTCATTTCCCTTGGCTGAGAAGGCTTGAGTCGAATTATTTCAGCAGGACCCGTCCTGTTGGTACTTCAGGGTGTCAAGCACCCCTCAACCCCAAACCTCTTCAGTAGCACGCAAGGATTTATATATCTATCCATGGAAAACTAAGCTATTCTGGGATGTTGTCTGAATTTTCCATTAAAAAGGAAAAAATTTACTTTTCCTTATCCATACATTTTAAGAAATACTTTGTTGTGTTTGCTTGAGAGTTTGTCATCTAAGTAGGCCCAAAGTTACTTTGTACTTTTATTCTGAAGATGTAGATAGTACTTCAAGGTCACAGGGAAGGTCATAACCAAATATATTGGGCATTCAAGATTCATGCAGGACCTCCCTTGTAATCCATGGAATGTCCATGAGAGAATCCTGACTCTATATCCAGAAACACAATGCTATTGGCAGATTCCCAACTGACATTAGGAGTAAAGGAATTGAATGACCACCCCTCTGATGTAATTTGAGGGAGAATTGGGAAAATCCCATTTCCCTCCAAAATTGTTTCCAGGTAAAATGTAGGTTTTTCTAGGGAAAATAAAATATTAAGTAGTATTGGTCATTTATAATTTTGATTATTTTTACCAAATACTTCCCTACAAAGAGTTTTGAATAAAGGGAATTAAATATTTAGACACTGGATACTTAGGAGGTTGGCATACCAAGACAGAAGAAAAAAAAATACTTAGCAAGGGGAGACTAGGTATAGTGAATGCAGATTTCATATGTAGTAGAACAGACTTGAGAATGCAGAGGTTGTTAGCTCTACTGAGGATTTTTAGGAAGCTTTCCTATCTGAGTTCAGCAGCAGATACAAAGAGCAAGGTATGGCCATGTTTGGGACAAACACTCTCTTGAAGACAGGGCCAAGAACCAGAGCCTGGGCTTTCTTGATTCAGGTCTGTGTACTCTGTGGGAATCACCTTTCTTTTTAAAAACATAGTGTTCAAAATATTTACCAAAAACCCCACTTGGAAATTTCAAGTACAGTGTTTAAAAAGAAAACATACTCAATTTAAAACAGAACTATGCCATTGGCTGCAGACATACTTATTTAGGTTAGGAAACAACTTTGCTATGGAGTTGTAGGGATAATAGTAGTGATGTTTATGTAACACTTTAAAGTTTACAAAATGCTTTTTATACGCTCAATCGATACTCACAACAACTTTGTGTGTGTTAATGCGGTTATTAAGGCACAAAGTAGCCCTGCCTGTCTTTGCCAGACTTGCTTGCAAACATGAAATTAATGTTCTCTTTGCTGCCTTCCTGAAGGTCTGGAGAACAAATAAGATAACCATGAGCCTGTAGCCTTTGTATATTGAATACACATTTAGGTCACCTCCCTGGTTCTTGCAATAAGCCAAAGCATTCACAAATAATGTGTGTGTGTGTGTGTGTGTGTGTGTGTGTCTTACGTATACTGCTATTAGTAGTATCACTAGTTTTAGATATTTCCAGAACTTAGTGTGATTTGAGCTTTTCTGAGTTTTGGGTACCCCTCCTGTTCCCATCCCCAACCCCAAGCCCTTCAATGATTGTAAATTGAGAACTTTTGAGTTTTGTTGACAGATGCCTCCCTCTTGCTAGCAAAACTGTGATGTGCATGGGAATCGTCATTAGGAGGAAATCAATAGGGGAAAGCAGCAAGAAAATTCGGGACCTAAGCCTTCCTGGTATATTGAAGTCTTTCCTTTATCATGTTTTATTTTCACAAATCCTGGGATGTTTACCTACTGCCATTTGTCAGAATGAGTAGGAAGAAAATTTCCCTTTTAAGAACACTATAAACAATTGGAAACATTCAGCACCTGTTTATCTTAGCAGAGCCCTGCAGAGAGAGAAGGGCAGATTCTCCATTAACTTTTACATTCAGAAATGGTTTCAGAGAGGAGAAAGAATTTCTTTCCTTCTATACACTTGGTTATGATTAAGAGGCACAAAAAGCAAGATTGATGTACTGATATCTTGCATTTATAAGCAAAATCTGCCCTGAAGTTCTCCATGTTTCTTTTGAACTATGTGCAAGACTGTTTCAAAAGGAAAGAGTACTAATCAGTGCTTACATGAGTTAAACATTTGTATAATGTACAACGCATTGGTGTTTAGCTTTCTTCTTAGGATAATTACCTTTGAGACAGGTTTTCAGTTCCTGCTACCATTTGAAAGATAAGAGATGATTAGAGAGTCAGGGTTCAACAGCTAGATACCTGAGCTGAAGGCAGGACAAAAATGGGCCAAGTCAAGAATGCAGGTGCTAATATTTTCAAATCATATTGAAGTAGTGGGCAGACTGAATGGGGTAGATTGTAGAAGCTGAGACAGTAAATTGTGAGACAGGTAGATTTCTTTATTTGGGGTTTTTTTTGGTATTTTTCCTATATTACATCAGTGTCCCATTAACTTGAATATACTCGAATTAACCATTTCCATATTTTGTACATTTAGGTGGAGGTCTAATTTTCAAACTTTGTTTAGGCTATCCTAAAGTATTTTTTCATAAGATCATAAAGCTAGATCTGAAACGGACCTCACAAGCTATTTAATTCAACCTCCTGATTGAACATATAAGGAAACAGGCCCAGGAAGGGTAACTGATTTGCTCAATTTTTATCTTCCTCTCGTTATTACCCTGGAACAAACCCTACACAAAAACTTTAGTCCCCTGCCATTTCTTTTTCTATCCTATTCCTCCTACTTGGATAAATATAATATAGTCAAAAGATTAACTTGATATTTATCCACAAAAGTAAGTAATGTTGAAACCAAATCTAATATGAATGCCCAGATGATATTTTGTTGGTGGCATAGACGTAGCAATATTTAAATGTCATTTTAAAAACCATTTTATTTTTTGATACAGCATATTGAAGTTTTGTCTCAGAAAGGATATTTGGAACTGAAATTTTAAAACAGGGCTCACCAAGCAAATTGGTTCCACACACACACACACACACACACACACACACACACACACATACACACACCCTGCAAAGCTTATTTAGGCAGGAAATAACTTTTACAAATGCAAATATAGTTTCCATATCTCCTTATTGTTAATGCCTGGTTTCCTTCTGATCTTATAAGGGGCACTTTCCATTCCTGGGATTGATTTCTGTAAACCACACAGTATGGAAAAGGGAAAGCAGAAATCAAAGCATCAACCTTCTTTGACCTTATATGATTGGTTTTTGTTTTGTTTTGTTGTGTGTGTGTGTGTGTGTGTGTGTGTGTGTGTGTGTGTATGACAAAGTGTGGTCATGTTGATTCCTTTGTTCCAGTTCAGTCATAGAAATAAATTAATGGGACAAAACTGAGGAAAAGAAAGGAGTTTGTCTGTCTTGCTTGTTACCTTTTCCCAAGAAAAGCTTCCTTCTACCCACAGAAAGAGGAGTAAAGGCTTTTCCAAGAGGAATCTTCTTGGCAGAATCTGATTGTGGAACATTCTGGGATGGTTGGACTCTGTTTTTATTGTTTATCATTTCTGAAATGGAAAGTTAAATCCTGTGTCGTGTCATATAGACATCATAGTGGTATTAGATTTGCAGACATCTTTTCATTTAAAGGCTTTACCTCTCTTTCTTCTCAAGCGATTTTGGAGGTTTCCCCCAAAATGTTACAAATACTTTGGCCAATATGATAGTTTTTATTTGAGAACATAGTAAAAAGGAAATGAAAAAAAATTATCACCACCAAAGGAAAGATTTTAATCAAAAGTATCCATTCAGGGATATCTTGCTTTCTTCAATATACATAAGTAAAATATTCTCTTTCCAAAGAAAAGAAAATTGCAAACCTCTTATATATTCCTGACTTATTTTGCAGGTTTCCCCCCACCCCTTTGCTTAGTGAGATTTCCCTGTTTGAGTGTGTTAATTGAAACATCTATAGCCATTCACAGGAAAATAGGTTATTAATTTTTAATTGTTATTTCTAATTGTGCAGAAGGGTACAAATCCTAAAATATTTAAAAATAGTATTTGTCTATGGGACTGTGTCTGAAAGAATGCTGTCATATCAGGTATACATTTCTTATAGTTACAGGTATCTTTATTAAACTTGTCACACATGTTATCAAGAATTCTCTGTTTTACCAAGACAATACCTATATTATAGACTTTTCCTGTTGTTACACAAGCAACTACAGTATAAGAGGCATAATTTGACACCTTCCTGGGGAACATAAATTAAATCTGTGGTATGGCTAGACACTTTTAAAAAAGTGCATTTATGCATTTTAGTTCAAGTCATCTGAACATTTGGACATGAAAGCATATTATCTAGTGTTAGAACAAAGATTCTCCTCTTCCAACTGGAGAAACTGAGTCATTTGATTGACTTTAGAGTTATTTTATTGCTTTTCTGGAACTATCTACTTTAATAATTGGTAAATGCTTTGAGGCAGGATAATTGCATACAAAATAGCAATAATGATGACAATAATAATAGTAGTAGCAGATGACATGTAACCCTATTAGGGCTGGTACTTTACACACCTCTTCTCATTAGAGCCTCAAAACAACCTTATGAGGTAGGCACTGTTATAGGTATTGCTATCTCCATTTTGTCAATGGGGAAAGTGAGGCACAAAGATTTAATGATTTAGCATGATCAAGTCGGATATGGTCAAACAGGAAATGGAAAGATTAAACATTGACATCTTGGGTGAACATTTAAAGACAGAAATGGGTGAATTTAATTCAGGTGATCATTACATATACTAACTTCTATGGACAAGAATCCCTTAGAACAGAGATGGGGAACCTGGGGCCTTGAGGCCACATGTGGCCCTCTAGGTCCTCAGACGAGACCATTTGACTGAATAATAAATCCTTAATAAAAGAATTTGTTCTGTAAAACTTGGACTCAGTCAAAAGGCCACACCTAAGGACCTAGAAGGCCACATGTGGCCTTGAGGACCCGGGTTCCCCACCCCTGCCTTAGAAGAAATGGCATAGCCCTCACGGTCAATAATAGCGTGAGAAAAGCAATAATGGGGTATAATCTCAAAAAATGACAGAATGGTTTCTGTTCTAATCCAAGACAAACCATTCAACATCACAGTAATATATGTCTGTGCTAAAACCACTGATGCTAAAGAGGCCAAAGTTGAACAGTTCTATGAATGCCTACAACATCTTCTAGAATAACAACGATGGAATGTTAAAGTAAGAGATAAAAAAAATAATTCGAATAACAAGAAAGTTTGGCCTTGGAGTACAAAATGAAGGAGGGCAGACACTAATAGACCTTTCTTAAGATAACCCACTGGTCATAGCAAACACTTTTTTTAACAACTGAAAAGACGACTTCACACATGGACATCACCAGATGGTCAATGTCAAAATCAGATTGATTACACATTTTTCAGACAAAGGTAGAGAAGCTCAGTTAAAACAAGATGTGGTGCTGACTGTGGCTCAGATCATGAGCTTCTTATTGCAAAATTCAGACTTAAATTGAAGAAAGTAGGGAAAGGCATCAGACCACATACACATGACCTACATAACATCTCTTATAAATAGGAAGTAGAAGTGATAAATCGATTTAAGGGATTAGACCTGGTAGATAGAGTGCCTGAAGAATTATGGACAGAGATTCAAAATATTGTACTGGAGGCAGCAAGAAAAAACATTCCAGTGAAAAAGAAGAACAAGAAAGCAAAATGGCGTCCTGATGAGGCTTTACAAATAGCAGAGGAAAGAAGGAAAGTGAAAGGTAAAGAAAAAATGGGAAAGATCTACCCAATTGAATGCAGAATTCCAGAGAACAGCAAGGTGAAATGAGAAGATTTTCTTAAATGGGCAGTGCAAAGAAACAGAAGAAAACAGTAGAATGGAAAAGATAAGTGATCTCTTCAAGAAAATTACAGATAGTAAGATAATAAAAGACAAAAATGGTCAGGACTTAATAGAAGAAGAAGAGATTAAAAAGAGGTGGCAAAAATGTACAGAACTGTACCAGAAAGATCTTAACATTATCCCATGATGGTGTGGTTTCTCATCTAAAGCCAGACATCCTAGAGAATGAAGTCAAGTGGGCGTTGGGAAGCATTGCTAACAACAAGGCTAGTGGAGGTAACAGAATTCCATCTGAACTATTTAAAATCCTGAAAGATGATGCTATTAATGTGCTGCATTCAGTATGCCATCAAATTTGGAAAACTCAACAGTGGTCACTGGACTGGAAAAGATTAGTGTGCTTCCCAATCCCCAAGAAAAGCAATGCCAAGGAATGTTCAAATTACTGAACAATTTGCCCTCATCTCACACGCCAGCAAGGTTATGCTTAAGATTCTGCAAGCTAGGTGTCAGCAACATGTGAACCAAGAATTACCAGAAGAGTGGCCTGATTTTCAAAGAGGCAGAGGAACCAGAGACCAGATTGCCAACATTTGCTGTGCTATGGAGAAAGCAAAGGAGCTACAAAAAAATCTACTTCTACTTCATTGACAACACTAAAGCCTTTGACTGTGTGGATCACAACAAAATGGAGCAAATCCCCAAAGAGATGGAAGTACCAGATGATCTTACTAGTCTCCTAAGTAGCTTGTATGTAGGCCAAGAAGCAACAATTAGAACCTAAGATGAAACAACTAATTGGTTTAAGATTGTAAAAGGAGTACAACAAAGCTGTACATCGTCACCTTATTTATTCAGCTTATATGCAGAGTACATCATGCAAAATGCCAGGCTGGACAAATCAAAAGCCAGAATAAAGGTTGCTGGGAGAAATAGAAACAATCTCAGATGAAGATAATACTACTCAGAAGGTAGAAAATGAAGAAGAATTAAGCATCTTGATGAGAGTGAAAGAAGAGAGTGCAAAAGCTGGTTTGAAACTTAACATCAAAAAAACTAAGATCTTGGCAACTGATCCCATTACTCCCTGGCAAATAGAGCCAGGAGAAATGGAAGCACTGTCAGATCTTATATTCTTGGGCTCATGTATCAATGCAGATGGCAACTGCAGCCATGAAATTAAAAGATGCTTGTTCCTTAGGAGGAGAGCTATGGAAAATCTAAACAGCGTACTAAAAAGCAGAGACATCACCTTGCTGACAAAGGTCCACATAGTCAAAGCTATGGTTTTTCCAGTAGCATGAGAGTTGAACTATAAGGTAAGCTGAGTGGAACAGAATTGATGCTCTTGAGTTGTGGTGCTGGAGAAGACTTTAGAGAGTCCCTTGGACGGCAAGGAGGTCAAATCAGTCAATGCTCAAAGAAATTAATTCAGACTATTCATTGGAAGGTCAAATAATGAAGCTGAAACTTAAATACTTTGGCCACATAGTGAGAAGATGGTACTCATTGGAAAAGACCCTGATGTTGGGAAAGTTTGAAGGCAAAAGGAAAAGGGGACAGCAGAGGATGAGATGAATAGATAGTGTGATGGAAGCAATGAACGTCAGCTTGGACAGCCTTTGGGGATAGTAGAGGATAGATGGGCATAGTCCATGGGGTCATGAAGAGTTGGATAAGACTGAATCAGTAGATGGATGAAGGGGACACATAAGAATAGTTTAGGGAATTGTGCAGGTAAAAATTTTATGCGTTACCTATGTTTTTGATGGATAAGTAAATGTCAATGCATGCATGCATTTATATGTTAAGACTCTCTTTTCCTTTTGCCCGGGGGATTATAGGACCTTCTTTATAGATCCAGTTTTTTTTTTAAAAATGAACATTAGAATGTTGTAATTAATTGCAAGAAGTTTTGGCTTATAGTTTGTGTATTGTGTGTCCTGATAGATTCAGGAGCTGGGGAGATGTCTCAGCAATGGAGGTGGGGGTGGGGGAAAAGGGATTGTAGAATAAGAGTCCTAGACTCCTCTGTGCATGAACAAAGGTGATGCTATTCCTCCCTTCAGTGAGGGTCAACTACATAGTCCTTGATTTACCCATTCGGTAGAAATATGTGTTTCATGCTCCCTCGGATATATCTGTATAAGGCTTAGATTCTCATTTCCATTACCTACTTTAGGAAGCATCTTTTTTCATACAGTACAATTCTCACCCATACTTTTTCAGATATAGACTATTTTCTTCCAGTAGTTCATGGGATGTAACTAAAATAGAGAGGTGGCTTTGCAGAATCTTAGCTTGGGGAGAGAGATCTGCACACTCTAATAATGACCTCCCCTTAGCCTTGGGCTCATCTGCTGCACCCTTTAAACATGGATTTTTTTTCAACTGAAAAGCCTCAAGCCACATCACAGTTTGAAAATAGAAAATGAGGTTCATTTTCAAATAATTCACTGATGTTTCTAATGGTCTTTGATGTAGAACCTTATGTTATTGAATGTAGTAATGTCGAATAAGTCTCTTATCAAAAAAGGAACAGTGCTAGAAAACTAAAAATAAAAATCATTTGAGAGGGAGGTTTTCTAAGAGGGATTATTTTTTCTTGCTTCCTTTTCAGTTTTCTAAAAGTAATGTCCATTCTCTTATTCTGTTTTGCAATAATCTGTTAAGTTAGAAAATTGTAAGAAAAATTCTACTACCAGAATGAGAGATGGTAAATGCTTTGAGGCAGGATAATTGAATATAATAACAATAATAATAGATGATATCTAGCCCTATTAGGACTGGTGATTTATATACATCATCTCATTAAAGCTTCATAGTTACCTTATGAGGTAGGTACTATAGGTATCATTAGTTTTATTTTATACATAAGGAGAATGAGGCACAGAGATTCAATAATTTAGCATGATCATATAGCTAAAAATAGTAAGAGGCAGGATTTGAACCCATATCTTTCCTTACTGTAAGTCAGTTGTACCACATTGCCTCTTTAAAGCATCGGCTTAGAGGTACACCATGTCTGATGTAAAGAATTTTCTATTCCAAATATTTTTCCCCTTGTGGCATCTGAAAATGCTGGTTAAATTTGAGACTATACAGGACTTTAGATCTAGTTCCTTGTAGCTGGGACAAGGAAAGTGGTAGGAAATGTATGTGTGTTGATATATGGGCTAACAAAGCAATGCTTCAACAGCATTATGTGAAAACAAGTAACAACCAAAACCCACTCCAGGTATGGTGAGATTTATTCTCGGAAGTTATGTCCCCTCTTAATGTAGTCCGTGCTTGCATTAGCTTTTCTGGATGCCACATCATACTGCTCACTCATATTTAGCTGGCAATTCACTAAGCCCCCCTCCCTGATTTTTTTCAAAACGATTACTACCTATATTTCCCCCATTATATACTTATGAAGTTGATTTATTTTTCTACCTAAGTGCAAGACTTTATATTTATCACTATTAAATTTCATCTTATTAGATTCATCACAATCCTTTTGAATCCTGGCTGTTATATATCATGTTGTCTATCTCTCCCAGCATTATGTCATCTGTAAATTTGAGAAGCATACCTTATCGGATAAAGCATTAACATATGGCCTTATCCAAATCATTAATAAAAATGTTAAAAAAAAGCAGGGCCAAACACAGATCTCCTATCACACTGACACTGAATCATTAACAACTCTTCTTGAGTCCAGCCATCTAACCAAGTCTGAATCCATCTAAAATTATATGATTTCTATTCCATATTCTCCTCAAGAATCTTACAAACTACTTGATCAAAAGCTTTGTTAAAATCTAGGTGAACTCCATCTACAGTATTCCTCTAATCTTCTAGTTTAGTAATTCTAAACAAAAAAAAGATGACATTAGTTTGGCATGACCTATTCTTGATGAAGCCATGATGGCCTTTTGTAATCATACCTTCCTTTTTTGGACTTTTGCCAGTCATCTTTTTAATGATTCTTTCTGTAATTTTGTGAGGAATTGAAGTCAAGTTCACTAGAATATAGTTTGCAGATTCTATTCTCTTTCTTCTTTTGAAAGTTGGTACAACATTTGTCCTTCTCCAGTCTTGTGGTACCTTTCCTATCTTACATAATCTTTCATTTATTACTGCTAGTGGTTCAGCGTCATATCTGCCACTTTTTTCAGGCCCAAAAGATGTAATTTGACTTGGCTGATGGACTTGAATTCATAAAGGAAAGCTAGGTACCCTCTTACTATTGTGTAACTTACCCTGGGTTACATTTCCCATTAGCCATTTTTGTTCCATCATTTCCATTGTAAGAATCATTCTCCTTTGCAGGGAAAACAAAGACAAAAACAAAAAAAAATAGAAGCCAAAGCCAGAAAAGTAAAGTAACTTGACCAGGGTCATGCAGGTAGTAAATGACAGATAGTAAGTACGAATCTAACCCCAAATTCAGTGTTCCTTCCAAAGTGCCACATTGCATTTTAAAGATGTTTATTTTACATATATACTGACCATACAGAAGAAAGGAGAATTAGCCCCACTGTTGTGCCAATTTGCCATTGTTAACTCTGCCATGCCATAGGAAGAATGGACATTCTTGTGGTCAGTGTACTAGCACTGAACTGCCCTTCCTTGGGTCTTGCCTTGGATCAGGTGTAGACTTCTTGCGCAGCTGAGGCAGCTATTCTCATTCTGTTTTGGTCATTATATGTGGTTTGGAGATGTCTATTTCCTCAATAAAACACAAACTTAATGGGGTTTTTAAGCTTTTATGATTCCTTTCAGAATTTCAACTGGACAGTAAAGACCCATGTTTCCCATCAATAGTAATCAATGCTTTAATGTCAAAGAAAGAAACCAGATTGTCAACCCTCCCCACCTCACCCTCCATTCCACAGCCCTACAAAACTCATTTTGATTCAGTTTGACAAACATTTATTGTTTATGTGTAAAGTACTCTTTAAGAGCAAGGGAACACAGATACAAAAAATGGTCACTATCCTCAAGAACCTTACATTCTACTAGGAAGAATACATATACAAATAAGTAAGTACAAGGTAATATGAGGAGAGAAAGAAGTAGACAGAGACAAAAAGAGACAGAAAAAGAGAGACAGAGAAAGAAAGAGAGAGACAGAAGGAAGAGAGAGAGAGAGAGAGAGAGAGAGAGAGAGAGAGAGAGAGAGAGAGAGGGGGGGGGGTAGTGAGAGAGACAGACAGAGAGACAGAGAGAGAAACAATGAGATGTGGGACTTGGAGTCAGGAAGTCTGAGTTCAAATCCACCCTTAGACACTCATTAGTTATGTGACCCATCACAAGTCCCTTAACTTCTATCTGCCTCAGTTTCCTCATCTATAACATGTATATCACAATAGCCCTGACCTCCCAGAGTTGTGAGGATCAAATAAGGTAATATTTGTAAAATGCTTTGCAAACCTTAAAGAGTTATAAAATGCTATTATTATTTAGGGAAGCCAAGCATTTTAAGAGATGAGGAGGGAGTATACAGTCCAAGCATGAGGAATAACTTGTAAGAGATCACTGAGTCAGGGGATGGAATGTAAAATTTCAGGATCCTCAGGCATTCCAGTTTCACTAGACTATAGATGGTGTGAAGGAGGGTAATGTGAAATAAGGCTGAAAGGATAGGTTAGAACCCAGTTTTTAAAGGACTTTGAACATGAAGATAAGGTTTTTATTGTATACTTGAGGCAACAAATAGCCATTGAAGGTATTTATTTAAGCAGAAGAGTAATGGTATGGTCAGAACTGTGCCTTAGGAAAATAATTTTGCTGGCTACATAGAGGATGGATTTGAATGACAGAAAAAAAGAAGAAAGTAAGACCAATCAGAAGGCTATTACAATAATCCAGAAAAGATATATTGAGGACCAGCAAACTGCGTGGATGGCAGTGATATTTTGGAGATGGAATTGTGGAAACTTCAAGGTTGATTAGATATTGGGAGGGGAGGTGTAGGGCAGGAAGAGTAAAGAGTCAAGGATGATTCTAAAGTTCCTAGAAGGATAGTAGTAGCCTCAATAGAAATTTGGGATTTTAGAAGAGAAGTTTGGGGCAAAGACATTAACATGCTAGGAGATGAGAGCAATTTCTGGGGAACATCAAGAAGGGATGAGCTGGAACAAGCTTATTTCACTTTACATTTGTTTTCACTGTATTAAATGTGTTTCAGCCTATTGAATGAATTCTTTGAGGTTACGCTGAGGAGGGAAGAGGAGTGTGGGATCTAAGTTGGTAGAGGCATGTGAGCTAAGAAAGGTACAAGTTATTATTAGAATATCCATACCCCTAGAGAGGAAAGGGGAATCTAGAAAGTGATAAGAAGGGGAAATGCTGGAGAGATATTGGAAATGGCAGATGCTACCTTTCTTGCATAGGGTGTACAATCTGGTAGCTAAAGACTGGGAGAGCCAAGTACATTCACTCATGCTCCATTAAGTGAGCATGCTGGTAAGCTTTGAGTGTCAACCCACACACCTTACTATTAGTAAAAACACTGTTCTTAGAAGGATAGGAGAGAAACAAAATTGTTTCCCTTATCAAGTCTGCCTATCTCCTCAAAAAATCCTAAAATCTTACTAACATAGAACTCCCTAACCAAATCTAAAGCAGAGGAACCAGGAAATACATTATGGACAAGATGGCTCAAAGCTGAGACTTGAAAGATAATAAGAATTCAGTGTAATGGCGTTGAGAAGAAAATGCATGCATTCTAGACCACCAAAAGAAAACATTTTATGCCATTTTTAAAACAGGGAAATAATGATATATTTGTACAGTTTTATGAGTTACAAAGTGTTTTGTATGAAAGATTATCATTTGGTCCTCAAAAATGACTCTGTGAGGCAGGTAGTTTAAGTATTCTCATTTTAAAGAATAGGAAACTAGGCCCAGAGAAACAAAATAATTTGTCCAAGGTCATATAGAGAGCAAGTGGCAAAGTGGGGATTTGAAACCAGGTCCTCTGACTCCTTGTCCTATAGTGTTTGGAAAACAGAATTCACAAGTTCCAAAACGACACATCAGAGCAACACAACATCAGAGCAAACACAATAGTATAAATAAAACTAATCTACTTGGGCCTAGACCACAAACCTCTAAGCTTTCTAAGTTATTCTGTCTGGCTACAATTCCTCAGACTTAGTTTAGCCCATAAAGATTCACCCCAGGGCAGCAGACTGGCTAGTTAAGAATTGTGTATCTCAGATCACAACCACCTATCCTTAAGCTAATTTTCTTTTCTTTTTTTATTTAAAAAAATACCTTTTGTTTTTGTATCACCTTCATTTCTAAATACCTACCTCTTCTCCCTCCCCTTGGCTCTTATAATTATATAGTATTCAATTTGTTGCTTTTAGTAGTTTCCATTTGCATTGTTGTAGTCTTTGGTTATAGTTTCTTCCTAGTTTTGCTTACTTCACTTTTCATTAGCTCTGCTTTGAGAATGATTTTACATATGTGTATATATCTATTTGGGTCTAATAGTAGCCATATCTGAGGGAGGAGAAAAAAGAGGGAAAAAAATTTACATGACAACTTTTATATATTTAAAAGAAATAACAAGTCGTACATAATAGATTTTCAGTTTCATATGCTTTTTTCATATCTTTTTTTCAAATTCAACTATGTTATGCAAATGCATGTTTTATTTCATAAATTAAAATAAAACAAATAAAATTTTGAAAAAAAGACTTTCCATTTTTTTCTGAATTCTTCTCTATTTTATCATTCCATTCCATTCATGTAGCATAATTTGTTTAGTCATTCTCTAGTCAATGAGCTCCTACTTTGTGTATTATTATTTGTCACAAAAAAACTGCTATGAATATTTTAGTGTACATGAGACTTTTCTTTTTGTCCTTGAACTCCTTTGGCCAGGTGCCTTAGAGTAGAGACTCTGGGTCAAAGAGTATGGATATTTTGGACTGCCCATCTGTTATCCCTCAGGCTTCCCATATGACTAACCTACATTCATTTCCAGTCATACATTTCTGTGATGATCGCCTTTATGCTGCTCCTTCTACTCATTTCTTCCCTGAACACATGTTGCAACCTACTTATTACCATCATGTGACTCTACTCTCATTTCAGTGGCCCATAGTTTTAATTCTTCAGACACTCTCATTTTCCATGCCTTGGATACAGCATCGACGAATGAATGCTGGTGTTTAAAAATGCGGCTTTGTTAGAGAAGCTTGTGGCCATTGAAACCACTACGTTGCCCCTGCCCCAGCCTGCTTTGATATAGAGATTTTCCACATCATGAGTTCCCTAAAAGAAATAAATCACAGAAACCCTCCCCCTCAGAAAATACATATGCACACAATATAAAATTTGCCAATGTGCTCATATATTTATATGCATATATATGTGTTTGAGTGTATGTGAGACAATGTTACATAGTGGAGAGACAGCTAGCTTTGGAGTTAGGAAGACCTAGATTCAAGACCTGCCTCTGATTCATCTTAGCTGTGTGGCTCTGAACAAGTCTCTTAACCAGATTGTCAACAGTTGTGCAAAGAACTCAGAATGGTAAAGAGAGCCCAGTTAGTTCAATTGCCTGTCAGGAAGTAAAGTCATGTTGTCACTCTGTCATGAAGATCATGAAGTCACTCTATATGCAGAGTGTCTCAAGAGTTTTAACAAATGTCATAAGGTGATCCTTGGGTAAAAAGCAGTAGAAACAGAATATTTCAGTGAAAAAACGGTATTTATTTTGTAGGGATCCTTTGAGAATCAGCATATTCAATTTTTTTAAAATTCTGATGAGGGGAGGAATTATCTTAAAATCAAAATATTCAAATTTTATTAGTACTTTTATTTTTTTCTAATTTTATTTAATAAAAGGTAAAATTTTAAATGGTCATCTAAACTCTTTAATGGAGTTATTGTTGTTTTCAGTTGTTCAGTCTTGTCTAACTCTTAGTGACCCCATGGATATGCCAATGCTGTTCATGGGGTTTTCTTGGCAAAGATACTGAGGCGTTTTGCCATTTTCTTCTCCAGTGTATTAAGGCAAACAGAGGTTAAGTGAATTGCCCAGGGTCACAGTCAGTAAGTGTCTGACGCAGGATTTAAACTCAGGTCTTCCTGATTCCAGGCCCAGCACTCTATCCACTAATAGCTGCCTCATATTGGAAGCTATATAATATTAATAAAGTCATCTTTAGAAACTTTTGGACTATGAGTGTACAACTGTGAATAATTGGAGAATATTGAAAAAAATTCATTTGATCTGATTCATTGGCCTGTCTCCATACCCCACATATAGAAGAGTTTCAACTTGAGCCCAACAGTTTTAGCTGGTACTATAACCAGCCTTAAGAATATAGTGAATCACAATGATTTTTCTTTTCCTTTATGTACCCGCTCAACTAGTAAAGGAGAAAGAAGATTTCTATGCCATAGCAGAGATTGATGCTAAATTCTTTACACTACACCTCACAAGAGATTTTAGTTAGATTAAGATATCAAAAAAGATCTCATTATAGTGGTAGCCCCAAGGTATAGTCTATATACATAATAAAGCTCTTGTGCACTTTTGAAAGTCCTAGAGATGAACAAGGGAATGGTGAGAAAAAATGATACTAGGACAGATGACCAGCACTCCGTATTCGATTGATGTTTCATTACTGTTGACTAGTAAGTCAGTTGTTGAGAATTATTAACAAGACAAAAGGTTGAATAGACGGAGGGAGGTGGAGGACATGAGTGAGACTATAATTAGGAAGAGTCTTTGTTGAAGAAAAAGTTTTATTGAAGACAGTGACTTTCACCCAGCTATCACTAAATAGTTGCCCAGAGCTCTAAGAGTCTAGTCCATCTGAAACTTTTAGAATTTCCCTGATGCTCCTATTCTGAGAGAGCTTGTTTTAAGCATTGGGAGCTGTCATGATTGGGTCATTTTTTATTTTAAATTTTAAAAATAACTTCATTTGCAACTAGATTTGGTGTTTTAAAGACATTTCTGGATCCAACAAATGTTTTTCAGAACCTCTGTTGTAACTGAGATAAATAGGTCTAAAAATAGACTTTGGGCTTCATTTCAACAAAGACCTTTGACAGGTATTTTTCTCTTGGCCTTTGGTCAGTGCATGTGTGAGTTGTATTTGAGATTATAATTGCTTTCTTTTTAGGAGCATTTCAGAGACTTTCTTGTCTGCCTTAATAAGAAATTCAGACATTCCTCCTTGCTCAGTTTAGTTAATAGCAACTAGATGGCAAAACACTCTGTATATTGTCTCATTCTGTTCCTTCTCTAGTGTCCCAATTCCCAATAATTTCTTCTATAAAGAAGGGGGATATCAATTAGCTCCTGGGAGGTGAAACAATTCATATGGATGCAAACATATGGGTAAGGAAGGTTCATGAAATAAAACAACAGGATATTATAATTCCCCAAAGGTTGGAAACACCACCCTAAATCCTGAAAATCTACCTCTGAGACAGAACATGGTACAACAGAACCCTGGGCTTGTGAGTCAGAGGACCTGGGTTCAACTTATGGCATGATATAATGAAAAAAAAATCGCAGTAAGAAGATTTAAGATTAAATCCTAGTGTTGCTATATATTAGTTATATGACTTTGGACAAGTCCTTTTCCTCTTCCTTAGAATGAGGGGATTAAACTAGATAATTTCCAAAGCTATTTTCATATCTAAACTCTATGATCCTTTAAGCTGTGTTAATTGAGAATTAATTAATTTTTAAAATTGTCATCAGATTCCCTTTTGTCTTTAGTGTTCATGTCTATAAGTCATTTTGCCACAGATGCCCAGTTTGACCGAGGAGTTAGAGAGAAAATTGCTTAGGAATTTAGTGCTTTCATTTTTGATGTATAATGAAAAAAAAAAGACAGACAAACCATCATCTATCTTACCAATCTTGTAACAAGTAACCATCAAATCACGTGCATATAACGGAGACAGAATATTAGTCTCTAAGTAACCATATGTTCAACTGTTCTATATGTATTTTATCCTCTTTATTTTTACATATTTTATTTCTGTAATTCTCATATTCTTATATATTTACTTGTTTTCTCACCTACTGGTACGTAAGCTCTTTATGCACAGAGATTATTTTATTCTTTGTTTCTGTAGTATTGAATTCCTAATAACGTAGGACTGGGTGGCCTGTGTGTAGCAGACATTAATAGTAAACCTGGAATGTCTTTCTCCATGGCTCAAGGAGACTGGAGTTCTGTCTTTGTGAGAACAGCCAAGGTTGGGCGATCCCTTCTTTGCTGTGGTATCTTCAAAAGGGTTAAGGTTCTTGGAAATATTTCTATCAATAATACACAAGATGTTTGAAGTCTAAAGGTACAAGTCTTTTTTGGTGGGTATTCAGGATAAAAGCCACTTTACTTGGTCACTATAACGGAATTGTTCTGCCCCAACCTGGAAGGTAACAGCTTAATCTTGTTCAGCTTAGCTTTCACTGCCCACCATATGCTTATTATATAAAAAGAAATGATGGATAACAAGCAAACATTTATTAAAGCAAGCAGCAGAACAGTATCTGGAGAGTTATATAGATTAGTTTAGGATATAGAATACATGAAAGGCAAGATATTCTGGGATCCTGGAGTGAAATGAAATCTCAGCTCAACCTGGAAGACAATACTCGCTCTATAAACCCATTCTTGACAGTCTCTAGAGTTATCAGGCACTGGGAATCAATGAATATATTGGGCTGCCAGTTTCCCAACATGCCTGTGGTGAGGGAAGTTCCCCTTCACCCTTCAGAATTTATACCTTGCCTTCTTTCTCTTTCTCTACTCCTCCCAGATGTTGGACCATCAGTCAATCAGGAACCACATCTCTGTGTACATATGCAGCTTTACAGCACTGTTTTTCAGAGTAATGCCAGACCCAACTGGGAATGGAGCCACATATTTGTATCCCCAGTAGCTAACCTAATGCCTATAATTGTTTATTGATTTCTTGGTTGAACTGTCAAAATGTTATTAGATAACAATATAAAACAATTATTTTAAAACATGGTAGTTACAATGATGACAATAGGTTTTCATTTTTTTTTATTTTTTGCATCAATGCATATTTATGGCTTTGTTACTCATTGGGCATTGGGGTAGGTACAGTTCTCCTCCCTAGCTAGCAAGGTGAAAAAGACAGGTACAAAGTGGAAAATAAGATGGACATAATGTATATCAAGAAGAATGGCTGATTAAGAGAAATATGGTTCAGGCCCTTGTTGGTGCCATCTTGTGTCATTTGGATGGTGATTGACCTGAGAATACTTTCTAGTTCAGCCATAGAGTGAAGGGGACCTTCTAGTTTTGTCCTAGCATGGAACTTTGTTTTCCACAGTTAGATCGATTCTAAATCAGAATCCATGAGGGAGGTTATGACATGTTCCATGGAAAAAAATGGCTATTTGTCTTGCCATGCCATGCTATATCATGCATTTTGAAGAAGTATTGAAAGAAGTTTGTTGGAATGGTAGGTAGAAACTAGAAATAAAAAGGGAAATAAACCAAAAATATTTATAAAAACCCTGGAGTGTCAGTCTATTTAACTGGTGATTTACTAGATACCAACCAATTAATGTTTACAGCAAAGCATGGGCCATTTCTGGAGAATTTTCTAAATTGTTTTTGGGTGACAAGATATATCTTTCAATGAAACCATTTTGTTAAGAAAATAAAACTGATTATAATTTGTGCACCTAAAATAATGAGATGCAGTTTTAAAATATTACATAGTTTTGTCTTTAAATACTAAAATTTGAGGATAAAACAGGACACATAAAGATGCACCTGTATTAATTATCTTTCATGATCAAGACAGTGTTGATGCCAGAGTTGTTTACATTAGTAAAAAAAAGACACAAAAAACAGGTGAGACAAGAAAATAGATGGAGGATTGGGAATATGAAAAGACAGAAGACCAATCTTGTTGGCAGAAGCTATCAGGAAGGAGGCTCTTTCCTTAAATCTGTGGAAGAGTAAAGGCATGATAAAGAGTTAAAAGAGGCCCAAATGAGTAGAAAATCAAGCAGAGTGTGTAATATAGCTTGTAATGAGGCCATATGCCTTGAAAATGTAAACACCAAATGTGAATGGTATCCTAAAAGTGAGAGACCTGTAGAGGGGTTTGTAGATGACAGAATTTGAGCCATATACCTTGTTATTGAATTAAGCAATATTTGACATGTTATCTAGTTATTCTCTTCGTGTGGTTTTCTCAATTTTTCTTTCACAATTTCCTTCACAAATCATTTTAAGTATTCTATTCTTTTAAATTTTTCCAACTATTTTTATGTCCTCTAACTTCCTCCCTCACCCCATGCTATAGTCTTTTTTTTTCTTCCACATGGACATGGCTGATCTTGGGAAATTCACCATTTTCACAAACTACTTGTAACCTAAACACACAGTTTCACATATATAGCCCCTTTTTCTCTTTTTCTTTGTATGTTGAAAAGTTTATGATTTTTTATTTTAAAAAATAAAGGCACAGTAGAAGGGGAAATATGAGCAACAAAAAGGAAATATACCATTTTCCATTCATTCAACTTAGAAAGGAGAGGCATTTTTCTGAGAGAGGTCTCCTGACACCTGGGTTCTAATCATGTCTATTACTAACTAGTGGCATAACTATGAGTAAGTCACTTTTCTGTGCCTCAGTTTCTTAATCTGTAAAATATGCATCATCAACACTTTATCCTGATGGATCTTTTAGAACTCTTATATGACTTGTTCTCTTGTTAACTTTCCCTAACTTAGATTTTTTTAGAACTGACTTCTTGCATGGTAAAACTTCTGTCAAGGAGACTGATGTTGGACTTCATTGTTCTGCAGAAATTTGGGGATCAAAATGGGAAAATGAGGAATGGTTTTCCAGCTCTTTTGGTTTATATATTCAACAGAAGCCCAGTGTGCTAAACTGGCAAGGGTCTTCTGGAATAAGTGCCGTTGAATACCTTAACAGCATCAGCTCTGAGATTAACTGGTGCAAAAGCAGCATGATCTACCTCCTGAATGGCAGCCTGCATTCCACTTTTAGGGGAAAAGGATGCCCCAGAGGCATAGGGAGAGAACAGAGAGGTAGCTTTCTTTAACTGGATTTGTTGTTCCTCTCCCTTTTGGCTTATTCACAGCTAGAACAACAACAAAAAAGAACTCAAAACCGAGATCAAGATCCTGCAGATAACAGTCCTTTCTAATTATGTTTTAAGCCTAAACATTAAAATTAGAATCCTTTTGTGCACAATATGCCAGTTTTCCATCCTGCCTTAAATTGGCATTTTGGATTGTGTTTCTCTCTAACCACCAAAGAGCTTCAGCAGAGAAGGAAGGAGGCAGACAGAGAGAAAGAAAGAAGCAAGAGAAATTCTAAATGATAACCTTTGAATGGTGCAAGTTCAATCCCTAAAACAAAAAGCCGAATCTTTTTTTTCCTTCTAAATAATGTGCTCTCCAGCTTCACCTCTCATCCTGAGAAACATGAAAGGAAAAGTAAAAGAGGTGACCCAAATCACAGAGTTCCTTTGATAGAAGAAATTCAGCTGTTTTGAACACTTACAATCAAAGGAAGTGGTTTCCCTAATTACATGAACTATGTGAAATCTCTCAGAATAGCTCTTCCACCCCAGGATTCCTTGCACTTTAGAAGTTTGCATAAAAGCTCACATGGAGAATCAGATGCAGAGTGTTTGATTCAGATTTTATTAGGCAGAAGTGTGCCGACATCCATCGTGTATAGTTTGTCGCTTGGCTGCTCAGGTTTGGACCACTATACCTGGTTTTGATGTAAATGTCTTTCAGACCTGAACTATTAACATCTTTGTTCATTCTTTTTCTTCTAAGAAGTGCCCCTTTTCAGAGACTGTGGCAATGAAAATATTCAGAAAGTTAGTCCACCTGATTCATTTACTGAATTATAAAGACTGCTTGGTATTATGTTTCTGCAAGTCTTAAAAGAAGAAAATAAAATCTTCTGTGTATATGTGCATATGTGAATGTTGAGATGGGTTAAAACGTTACATTTTATCAAACTCTTAGTCACACAAAATGTGTAGAGTTTTTGTTATTATCTTAAAAGTAGAAGTTTAAAGCCTAAAAATACATGTCCTGAATATTTCGCTTGCTGTAATCTGGAAGAAACCAGAAAATTGAGAGTAGGAATCTGCCAAAACACTTGCCCCAAAATTCAATTCAATTCAATGAGCATTTATGACTACATTAAATCTTTTGTATTTTGACAGCCACCTTGGTATTGAGGCATACTGTGTTGTGCAGGTGTGTAAAGATGAGAATTATAAATACCCCAAGTTCCCTGTTTAGTGAGGCAGGCGTCAGTATGGAGGTGGGAAAAGACAGAAGCAGCAATTTTCATTAAGATGTCAATTTAAGAAGTAATTTTTCCCCCCGAGCAAGTCATTTTGATATGTTGTTCCTGTAAAAGGAATCAAGGAACATTTTCCAATAATAGAAATGACAGTGTGCTTTGCCTAAAATTCCTTTAAAAATTTTACTGACAGATACTTTGCTCCTACTGTACTGTTATTAAATGTACTTATCAAATTCTCCAGGTCCTAAGAAGTGAATGACCATGCTTCACACCAAAAGGAAGGCTTTTTTTTTCATCCAGTGATTGTTATAGTAGCCAGAGTTTATAACATTTGTATAACATACTAATGCTTAAACTGTTAACAAAAATACAAATGTGAAGAAAAAATAATAGCTGAACCAACCCGC
This sequence comes from Phalanger gymnotis, assembly GCA_028646595.1. Classification (NCBI taxonomy): domain Eukaryota; kingdom Metazoa; phylum Chordata; class Mammalia; order Diprotodontia; family Phalangeridae; genus Phalanger; species Phalanger gymnotis. The sequence goes on along the minus strand of CM053622.1, from coordinate 630,790,862 downwards.
AAATTTGATTTATCCGTTTTCCTAGAATTCTTCCTTTTCTTCTTCAAGACTCATCCTGGGGAAAATGCCACAATAATGTGAATGCAGACATTGCAGGTGTTCACAGCTTTAACGAAGAACTTTAAATTGTTTTTATTTATGAATATCTTATGTTTTTAACATTCTGAATGTCAAGTTATATATTGGCAGGTTTCTGCAGTTGTATACATTTCTGGAGGTGGTTGCTAGTAAGAAAGGAGATAATGGGAGAAAAGAGAGTGGTAAAAACAATTTGGGAGGATGATAGGGCTAGGTGGGATAGGTAGAGATTTGTATATAAAATTGACCACAGATTTGTTTACCTAACACACCAACCTGATATTTTATGTGATAATCAACTTCCTAATATCTTCTTTTTTAGCCATGCACAGTGATACAAGCCTCTGTTCCCTGATATTGGGGAGGCTGAGGCTGGTGAAGTGCTTGAATTCAGGAGTACTGAGTTTCTATAGAGCAAGGTAATAGGTTTGTGCATGTGCTAAATCTACCACCAATATGGTGAGAATGGGGAGGAGACCTGGCTGTCTAAGAAGGAGCAAATAAATGCAAGCTGGAAATGGCACAGGTCAAATCTCCAATACGATTCAGTGGGATTGAGCCCAAGAGTGCCTGTTGTACTTCCAGCCTGGATGAGATAATATAGACCCACTCTCAAAAAAAATCTTTCTTTTATTCATGAAAGTTCTCATTTTAAGGGAGAAGGTTACCTATACTTGAAAAGTTGTGTATGTACGACCATCTCAGCATTAATAACAAATGGTCATTTTATTGCTTTTCTTCATCCATAATACCTAGCAGCTAAGGACAGGCTGGTTCTTAAATTACAGCTCAATGTATTTTAGGGCTATACCTAAACTATCTTAGATAAAGAGGCATATATCTTTTATTAAAATTCTTCAACTTCTTTTGGCAGTAAGTTCTATAATCCTCATCACCAGAAAATTCTTTTTAATTTCTAATTTGAGTTTCTTTGATAAAGTTTGAGCTTGAACTGTAATTGAGAACCTAATTCCCTTGTACTGCCTCAGTAGAAATGGCTGACAATATCCCTTCATATCAAACATGTAAGGATTAATAAAATATTTAAAATCATATTATGAAATAAAATGCTGAAGTATGGGTATAAAAGCACTTATCGTTAAACCATTAAAAATATTTATTATTGAATTGCTTCTCACTCTGACTTCTCTTAGGCCAAATAATATCATTTGGGTAAATCTTTCCAGCTCTTTTATTTTTTCTTTTGGATCATTGCCAGAAGATTCAAAATATTCCTAAATTCTTTTCCATGTATAGAATCTCAAGTTAGACAAATACTAGAATAACTGTTCAGAAAAGTATTTTTCTATCTGCATTAGTTTCTTTTATGCAGTATACTCATTCATTTAGCCATTCGCTTCAATAAACTTCATTGTTTCTTCAATAAACAATCATTAGTCTAGATTTTCTGGGAAATAAATAAAAGAAATTAGACCCAATCTTTGCTTTCACAGAATTTACAGCCAGGTAGAAGTTACTTATCAGCCAGGAATAGGTTACTTACATAATTAACTACAATATAAAGTAGAATATGTTGTTATAGGAGTGTTGTTAACAAATGCCCAGATAGGAGGAAAAGGGTACTTCCAACGTGGTGTGTTTGGTGGGGCTGGGCAGGGAAAGTGGGAAGGGAGGATAGGATCAATTCTTGGAGGAATTGCTGTTTGTATTGTGCCTTGAAGATAGGTAAGGTTTAGTAAAGCAGAATGGTGGAGAGGGATTACCTTTTAGGAAGTGAGAATGATGTAATCAAAGGCATGGAAGTGGGAAAAGATGTAGATATAGTCAGTAAATCAGTCAGTAAATGCTTAAGTACCTATCCATGTGTCAGGCACTGTGCTAAGTGCTAAGGATACAAAAAGAAGCAAAATATAGTTCCTCAAGGAGCTCACGATTTAGTAGGTGAGACAATAAGTAAAAAAATATGTAAATGTATTTTTTGTTGTTCAGTCGTTTTTCAGGTGTGTATGACTCTTTATGACCTAATTTGGGGTTTTCTTGGCAAAGATACTGCAGCCGTTTGCCATTTCCTTCTCCAGCTCATTTTATAGACAAGGAAACTAAGGCAAATGTGGGTAAGTGACTTGCCCAAGGTCACTAAGTTAGTGTTTGAGGCCACATTTGAACTCAGGAAGATGAGTCTTTCCAACTCCATGTCCAATTAATCAATAAACATTTATCAAGCACCATTTATTTACCAGACTCTATGCTTAGTGCTTGGGATACACAGAAAGGCGAAAGATAGTTCCTTCTCTCAAGGAGATCGCAGCCCAATGAGAGAGAAGTTTAGAAAGATAACTTGAGGTCACTTTGTAGAGGGTCTTGAATGACAGGCTAAGAAACTTAGGCTTTATGTTATATGTTATGAGGAACCATTGAGAAGGAATGAGGAACTAAAGAAAGGGAAAGGTGAGGGACCAAGAGAAAGAAAGTAACATTCTTATAGGTGTGCCTTAAGGAGATTGATCTGGCAGCAGTGTGCAATTTTGTAGGGGTAAAATATTTAGAGACAGGAATTCCAGGTAGGACGCTAATCATAATCAAGGCAGATTAGGGCTTGGAATAAGATAATGATAACAGCAATGGAGAAGAAGATATGGATGCCAAGTATATAATGGAGTCAGAATCAGCAGGACATGGTGACTACTTGTGTATAGGGGTAAGAGAGAAAAGCTGTTTCCATGCTTCTCTTATATTAAAAAAAAACTCTTGCAAATAATTATAAGGATTCTTTTAGTTCTACATCTATATTCATCCTGTATTACCTTTTGAACTTTACTAGTTTAAAATCCTGCACTAAGACTTTTGGCATACCCTGTATAATACTATGCTGTGATACCGATGTTTATCTTGTCTTTTGTGACCCTGAACCCTTTCTACACCATGAATACTTACTGCATTTATCTGTATGACATATAATCTAACTTTAATAATTTTTAGTTGATACTTATTATGCCTGTTGTCCAAAATGTCCAACATACAAAAATCTTTATTTGAAAATTATTAATGATAACATTAATTATATGCTAAAGTTTGATCATAGTAGAATACTTTCCACCCCAGCTCCCTTACTTCTCCCTCCATATTCTTTCACAATTGTGAAGGATTTTGTTTTGCAGCTACAGTCTTGGATTTATTTGGATAAATTGTGTTTTCTTCTAGTTTTTCAACTCTTTAAAATTTTAAAAGTAATTTTTAGCAGTATTTGTTCTGTTGGCAAAAAAAAGACAGTTTATCTTATAATTTTCTAAGGTACCATTATATTTGATAGCAGTTTTGATCTAAGTTACTCATTACCTCCAATGATTTTATTAATTCAAAATTTAGATTTTCTGTCTCTCTGATATGAAAAGGAAGAGGAAGGGAAAGGCAGTAGGGGAAGTATAGGGAGAGAAAAGGAAAAGGAGAAAGAAAGAGAGGAGGGAGAGAAGAAACTGAATTTGCAATCCCTTCATATATATTAGGGTCTTTATTGACATGCAGTAGGAGTTAGGTAACTATTGTCACCTAACTTCACGATACCTTATTTTCCTTACTTATGGAGCTAAGATATCTTCTATGCCTATCCACCTCTTAAGGCCACATAAGCCACGTACTCAAATGGATCTGTGAACTTAATGGTGTGGATATACCCATATAAAGAAAGCAGCTTTCTATGCCTTCTTATCTTGTGCACTACTTGTTCATGTCCTCTCATAAACTTGCTAATAGGGACCCACCCAATTTTCTGAGGTTCTTCCTTACTTTGTCTTAATATTATAAGTACACCAGTAAAGCACATGGGTTATCCAGCATTTATTCCTCTTTCTTGCCTGGTGATTAGTTTATCTTCTTTAATACTCATACATCTGTTTGATAATTTCCTTTATGTCAGTTCTCCTTAACTAAATAATAAGTGAATTCCGTGTTTGTAGTACAGCTTAAGTAATACCCACCATAGAACTTTTGGGTAATTTTTATTTGGGTCTTTTGAGTAATCTTTATTTCCAATTCTTTAAGGATTGTCTCCAAAAGCTAAATAAGTCTGTAGCATCTTCTAAATAAGATTCATAATCACTCAAAATAATTTGAACTAACTATCCATAATGGAAAAATTAAGTGGATTAAGAATGCATCTTCTCCATACTTTTTGATGACAACACTCTACCTATGCATTATGGCAGCGGCACATGGAATACGACCATCTCCAAAGAATTATCACCTAGAGAGCAGTGGGAAAATAAATGTGAATGGGCTCCAAACACTAAAGAAAAGCAAGAGTTAGAGATATCATCAAGTAGTCATTTGATGGGAAGAAAAGATGGGCTGGTAATGTGGCAAAGAAGAAAGATATTAGGTAGACAACCATTGTGTTTCACATATATTCCCCCCAGTGTCAAGCAAAAACAAGAAAGGGCCACCGGAATGATGGATAGGCGCCTTTCTATGGTGAACTAAGGGTAGGACATGGACAGGGATGAGTTAAGATCTCCATCAATGGAGGGAACTTCCAAATCAATGGCTGAGAATGTGAATTTTATGAGGTAATATGGAATAGTGCAAAGACCATTACATTGGACTTGGTATTCATAAACCTGAGGTTCATGTCCCAGCTCTAACAGTTGCTAGCTACCTGATTGTGGGTGAGTCATTTAACCTTTATTTTCCTCATAGCTAAAATGAAGATGATAATATTTGGAGTACCTACTTCACTTGGTTTCTCTGAGGAAAGCATTTTATAAATGTCGAAGTTTATAAATGTGAGTTGTTACCATGATTATTACCTAATTAAACTCAATGTTTTATTTTGGTAATGAAAAGTAAAGGTTCATAAGTTCCTCAAGTGATCTCTGTGGTCCCCTCCATGCAAATGATCATATTTAACTCAGAAACGAATTCATCTAAACTTAGAATCATCCGATTTAGAGCTGGAAAAAATGGTTAAGAGCCTTGCTGACATATCCATTTATCAGCACAAACAATTGCTATATATTTCAGTTAAGAAATTCATTGAGCTAATCTTTATGCCTTTGAGTCCTCTGACTCCCCACCCCAACCCCATCTACTCCTGCCTTCTACAGTTTTCATTTTACTTTGCTAATAATGCATGTGACTTAATGGATTTAACATGCCCTTAATTAGATGACAGTTGGCTTCTTCTGAAAAGAAACTTTAAAGATTCTTGTGGTATCCTGGGTACGAAAATCACTGACCTAAAACTTTACGGTAAGATGGGCAGGATGGTAAATGACTTTCAGGATGGGCTATAATGTGAGGATCTACTTTTCTCCCCACCCTGTTCTCTTTAGTGACCGAAATTGATATTTTGATTACTCAACGTTTATTAAACATCTCAGCTCCTTAGTATTGTAAGGATGATGGCAGATCTGACTTGTATGGTTACTGCATGTACTTTTCTGAGCGAAGGTGGCAAAACTGAGCTTATTTACATCTGAGAGCTGGAAGACATTGGGGGAAAGGGAATACTCCTGTCCCCATGTCTACAGTGAGTATTTCCGTCCTTCCTTCTGGTATGGGGGCTGCTCTAGCCCTGTGTCATTAGGAGGCTGCCATTAGAAGTTGTATGGTATGGTTAATGGACTGATTTGAAAGGCATAAGAAGTTGGGCTTGTCTCATTCTACGTGCCACAGTTTGGCAGATTTGGCTCTAGCCCCTTTAGCTATAGTGCTTCGGAAACATCAGATCTCAGCTGGGAGCAGGCGCCTTAAAAATAGCTTATCTCAGTCTGATGCCTATAATGCTCAGCATGGGACTCTGCTGGGGGTGCTTAGGAAATAGTGATAATTGCTCACAAGGTTAAGTAGGGATGCCTCCTGAAAATTCAATTAGAATTCCTGACTCTACTATGCCTTTTTCTTGCCGACCAGGCAGCTAATGTTGAAGAGATGTGAGGGAAGTAGATGTGTTCGTGAATTCAAGGTCATAGTCAGTCCCTGTGCTTGTAAGTTATCTTATACCTCTTAGCCTCATGTATAATGTTTTCCAGCTGGATGTTTTGAAAACGTGTAGTTTTTTCTGTTTGTTCGTGGGTTTTTTGTTTGTTTTAAAGTTTTTGTTGTTGCTGTGGGATCTTTGATATCATTCAAGTTATGAGAATCCCCTCTACTTATTTGGCATTTATCTGTAATTCATTTTAAGCAGGCAAGTAAGGGGACTATGGGAGTAGAATACTGTATATACTATCAGATATGGTTGATATGTTGCTTTGTTTTGTTGAATTATTTTTCTTCTTTTTAATCTTTTTTATAAGACATGGTTTCCTGTGGGGAGGAGGGAAGAGGAAATAGCACCAGTGGGTATATGAGAAATGAAGGTGAGGTAAAAATATATATATATATATATATTTTGATAAAAACAAGATTTTAAAAAAGGAGAGTTGCCTGAGGCACTTAAAGGTTAAATAGCTTGCAGGATGGTAATTAGTGTGTCAGAGGAGGATCTTGAACCCAGGTCTTCCTGATATCAAGGTCAGCTCTTTATAGATCATCACACTGCTGTGTGACCTTGATACCAAGGTCATCACACTACCTTCAGAACTCATCACTGTTACTAGAAAAACACTTCATGACCTTGAGTTACTAGCATTGCATTCGAATACAAAGGACATCCAGAGTTTCTGTAATTACTTTAAATATTTAACTAAGCAAACAGAACAAACTACTTTCTCTTAGCTAAGAGGAAGAAAAACCGAAAACCAGTGAATGACAAGAGCATCAATAGAACTTATTGGAAAAGGTTCATAGTATTGGTCTTGAATGAACTGTAGCACTAAAAGCTAATGGACAGAAAAGAGAATTAGAGGTCCTGTCCCATCAAATCCTGGTTAGCTTTGCAAATTCAGTAATCAAGGATAGGGCTAACAATGGCTAGCTAAATGCCTAACGTTGATATTGTCACTCTTAGGTTTTCAAAGTCCTTTACATATGTAATCTCACTTTATCTTCACAACAACCCAATGAAGGAGAGACATTTACTTAGAAGCCTGAAGAATTAAACTTGATAAATTGAGATATTCCTTGCATAGAATTTTCGTATTTAGTGGTGCCACAGTGGCTGTGATATCACCTAATCAGACACAGAGGATGAAGTGAAGAGTAATGCCCACCTAATTGTTCATTGACTCCTAGATCCTTAGGAATAGGGTCTAAGGCAGGTTTGCACCACATATGCCCTGCAAGCCACTTATGGCCTCCAAAGGATTTTGGGTGGCTGGGGGAAAAATGTAGGGTTGCCACTGCCCACTCTCCTGTTTGTCACATGTCCTGAAGCAACCAATCATCATCAGTAAGACTCTAGTCTAACTTATCTGTGGCCCAAAGAAGTTTACAAGTTGTGCAGGTCCGTGTAAGGTCAAAGGGGAATAAGATCTTCCCCACACATCAATAGGCCTCTTGTGGAGCCCATTAAAGGAAGCTTGCTTACTTGTAGGAAGGCTTACACACTTTTTGTTAATTTCTAACCAGGCATTGAGTTAGGAAGGTTCTAGCTCTGACCCTATTAGCTGAGAGTATATATTCTGAGAAGTGAGATTTATATGTATATATATATGTGTGTGTATGTGTATACATATATATGTACATGCATATATATGTACATACATATATATGTATATACTATATGTATAGATATGTATGGATAGATATCAGTTTTGCTTTGATTCAGGCAGTAGAGCCCTGTCTGTCAGTCTTTATTTCTCTTCTCTGTATTTTTTTCTGTTTAATTAAAGAAGATAGTTGACCCCTGAGACAGCTGTCTTTCCTAGTCAAGCAGATAAAAGAAGCTGCAACAGCAGCCATCATGGATATGCCAGTGCGGTTGCCATTACACTCTGGTCTAAGGGTAGGACCTTAGAGATCTAGGCCAACTGCTTCATTTTTTATATAAGGAAACTGGTGTCTAAGAGGGAATGTAACTTAACCTAAAGGCCATGGGTAATGGCAATCTCTTGACTTCAAATCTAGTACTCTGTCCACTCTACTAGATTCTCTCAACATTACTATACTGTTCTTTAGCTTATGACTATAGCTATTCTTTGTAAAACTTTATTGACATTGGGGCTAATGTCCTACCAACCTTCTATGAACATCATAACTTTGTTCACTCAGTTTACCCTTACATTACCTTTCTTCCTCTAGCAACATGCAGTTTCATAATCACTTGAAATTTTTCTTCTGTACAGTTCTGCCTCTCTCCACTCCATTTACCATCTTACCACTTAAGATCACCATGTAATGACTGCCTAAGTATCCTGCTATGTATAGCCTTATATGCCCTGTCCAGCAGGGGTGTACTTAGAAAAGCTTTCTCTATTGGTAAGCTGTGTTCTCTGTTAAGAAGAATACCTCATTCCTTAAGGCCTTAAATACCTTGCTGTACCTGTTCATGTCTCTTTCACTTGCCCTTGGCTTCAGGATAAGTTCTGAAGGCCCAGAATCTCTCTAGATCCTCACATTAGGTTGCCCAACCTGCTCTACCATTTTCAAGTTTGGCCCTACTAATAGTAAGATCAATGAATCATTATTGTTTTCCAGACTTTTCCAGGATCAACATTTCGGTACAGGCTTCCTTAAACATCACTTTAATCTCAAGCTGCAAGAATGTGAGTGACGTGAGGGATGATTAAAATGTTGGGAATGCATTATTTCCCTTGCTACAAATAGCTACATATTCTCATACACATGCCCAGTTCTTGTTGGCATCGATTGATGGTGCCTAGAGTGAGGATGGCTGCAGACAGAATCTTTAATAATCATGTGACCCCCCCCCCCTTGAAAAGATCGTAGAATTCTAGAGTTGGGGAAGATCTTAGAAGACATTTAGATCAACCAGTCTACAGCAGCATTCCTGGCTACTGGTCATCTAGCCTCCCTTTCAACATCTGCGTGATGGGAGGGATAATGTCTTCTAAGGCAGATTATTCTAGTTTTGGACAGCTCTAGGTACTGTCCCTTGCATTGAGATAAACTCTGTTCACTTTCGTGCACTGATACAAATTCTACCTTATGAGGCTAATTGACATCTGAACACAATACACTCCAGAAGTGGTCTAACCAGAGCAAAGTATAGCAGAACTCTTACCTCCCTCATTCTGGAAATTCTGTTTTTATCAATACAGCTTGAGATAATAATTTCAGACTGCCATTTTGCAGTGCTAACTCATCAAACTTAGACAATAAAATCTCGAGGACTTTTTCATATGCTTTCTACCTTACATCTCCCCTGTTTTATACTTATGCAATTTATTTTTTCAGCCCAAAGACTGAACTTTACTTCAATGATATGTGATTTTGTTGGCACAGGTGTTTCAGTTTAGTCCCAGGGACATGGGGTTTAGGCTCTGCCCATGCCAAAACTTTTGGGGCTTCATGATGTGTTGTGGTGGAACTGTCTCAAAGGATTCAGAGTCAGACCACCTCTAATACAAGTATAGGCATTTATTGAGATTGACACCTCTCATGAAGTGACCAGCAACTCAAGAGAAAGAAAGTTGGATTTTTTATAGAGTAAACATGTGATTACATAATCAAAATTTACATAGAATATAGGAAGATAATTAATATTAAAAAGGCAAGAGGAGTTTGTTAAGGGATAAGGTAATGGAGGACGGGTTCCAGCCATAGTAGAACTGCACATGCAATTACCCACAATACATACAGAAAAACCCATTGGGGGGTGCCTATGTATGATAATGTTATTATAATAAGCTTCTTTACATCATAAGTTTACTCTAGGTCAGTTCTTTACTATAACTGCACGGGTGCCTACTTAGGGAAAGTCTCGTCTATTGTTTTGGGGCCCATATCCTGCTTGAGCACCCTGGTGGTGCTGCTTTCTGATTGGCTGACTATTGTGGTCTGTCTAAGGCTAGATGGTTGTAGTTGTGGTTGAGTGCATGAACACACCTGCTGTTTCTGTGGGAAATATGAGGAATGGGTCTGGGGGCAGTGCATAGCTCGAGGCAGTGGCTGGGATCCCATCACATGGACATGCCTGCTGCTCTGTGAGAAATTATGAGTTCATGGACACACCTGTTGTTCTAGTGAGCGGTGAGGCATATATGAAGAAGTTAGGATATTGAAGTGGGGCAGGGGCAGTGAGTGTCTAGGTAGGGGCAGTGGACCTGCCATTCAGTGGGGCCTGTAAGGAAGTCAGAATATTGGGGTTGAGGGCAGCTTTATTAGGATTCCATCACAGGTATTCGTTCTGCCAAGATAGGAGAGTTGTGATCAGCGATTTAGTAGACAATCTTCAAGAATTCATGTGATCTATGATTTATCATTCTGGGCCAATCTGTCAATGAGTCTGTTTGAATTTAGCCAAACTGGTCCTCAAATGACAGGCTTATAATCTATTACAGGGTCTATATTCAAGGCCTTTCCAAATTTGGTAGTACCTACCAGAAACTGTACTTCCCCGGAACAGCCTTTAATGATGGAGAGTCACCTCCACAGTACAATGAAGGCTCAGAATAAAACTTTATTAGGGCATAGGACTTCATAATTAGCCTCTTCCACTCTGACTATTCACCTCCCTGTCTTTCTTTAAGTCCTAACCAAAATCCCACTTTCTACAAGAAGACTTCCCCCTCTTAATTCCTAATGCTCTCTCTTTTAATTATCTACTATTTATCCTGTATATACCTCGCTTTGTATATATTTGTTTGCATGTTGTCTTCCCCGTTAGATTGTAAACTTCTTGCGGGCAGGGATTGTATTTCTCCTCTCTTGTATCCCCAGCACTTAGCACAGTGCCTGGCACATGGTAGACACTTAAAGTTTTTTTTTTTCATCTTATTAGCTTCGGTCTATTCCTCTAACCTGTTGAGATTCTTTTCTCCCACTTCATTCTCAAATTTGGAAAGCATGCCTTTATGTCTTTATTAAAATCATTGATATGAATGTTTACCAGGACCAAAGAGAATTCCACTGTAACACTCCACTAGAGAGCTTATATTATTGCAATAAGAGTTTGCATTCAGTTTTTCCACTGGTCCCAAATCTACCTATTATTGGCTTTTCACCATCTCATGTACGAGTCTTTAGACATTTGATAAAATTTCTTCCTGAAATACAGATATCTTATGTCCATGGTATGAGTATGATATAAGCTTCACCAGACAGGAGCTTCTTTTCATCCTACAAACCAAATACTTTGCACAATGCTCGGAACACAGTAGACACTTAATAAATGCTTGGGGGTTGATTTTCTGATTGATTTTCTGAACTAGAAACCCTGCCCGAAGGAAGTGAGGTTCATCTTGAATGACTTTATCAACTCTTGCTAGCTCTTAGTAACCACTTCTTTTTAGTGTTTACAAACCATCTCATTAATAATTCAATCCGCAATGTATTAGCAATTAGTGTAAAAATTTACCGGTCTCCAGTTTGAAACATTTGCCCCTGTGAAAAATCGCTTGTCTCATAGGAGGCCATCTGCTGTCCACAATGCTGCAGACATCATGGGCAATAGTTCAGCAATCTCACTCAGTTCATTTAAGACTAGTCAGTTGAACTACCTGCCCTGTTATCTTCTCTTGCATTTAAAAAATCCTTTTAAACTATTTTTGGTTTATTGCCAACACATTTTCCAATATAGAGAAAATTACAAAATTAGAGTTAAGTAGTTCTGCCTTCTCTTCTTTCTTCACTATTATTTTCCTATCCATTTGAAGCAGAGGATTCCATCCCTTTTGTGGAAAATGAGGAGGTATATGCTGGAGCCAGCTCTAACTGGCTTGTGAGCATCGATTGTTAAATTTTCATTGTGAGTATTTACACCTTAGAAATTGGAAATTGCTTCAAATCTAGGTTTAGTTTATTGTTTTGTTGATTGCCAAGACTTAAGAAAGTGTTAATAGTGAAGATTAAACTTAAAATGTATGTGTATCCTCACCCCGCCCCCTCCTCCTCTCCAGCCTGGGTGTTAAATATTTACCAAATCATATATCTATTACTTGATAAATATTGTTTGAGTTCAGTAGGAGTGTAGTATAAGGTTTAGATAATGAAATCATGACGAGATTGGAGGCCTGGTGACTATAGGCTAATAATAATCACAATAACTGGCATTTATATTGAAGTTTAAGGTTGGCAGAGTGCTTTCTATCTATTATCTCATTTGAGCCTTTCAACACCCTTGATTAAAACTATGGAGACCTGGGCTTAAGTCCTGTATCCACCATTTTCTACCTTTGTGATCAAGGGCAAGGCATTTAATCAATCTAAATTTCAGTTTCCATAGTATAACATGTGTTTTGGCTAAATGACTTCTAATGTACCTTCTAACCCTAAAATTCTATACGCCTTTTGAAAATGTTCTGTTGAGGGCAGAGAAAGCCAGGAAGACTTATGGGCTAGGTATCCCTCAGCCAGCTAGTAGGTCAGTTACTGTATCTGTCAAACAGTTGGCATTAACTGTTAGTCACCAATTCAGTAAAAGCCAGAGTGGGACCTGATCAGAATGAGGCAGTGAGTGATCAATGTAGAAGTAAGGAGAGTGGGGTCTATTTACTTAGAGTTCCTGCGGAGTTTCAGCTAGAGCTAGTTTTGAGTCAGAACAGGGATTATAGAGCAGATATAATAGGATCTTGTACCTGGAGCTTCAAAGACAGGCCTAAAAGGTAAATATGCATGGAAAGCAAAGCAGAAAACAAGTCAGAGTCACTGTGGGCATACAAGTCCACAGGGTTCCAAGGATGGAGTTGCTGCAGCAGAGCAGTGGCCAGGGCTGGAGACAATCAAAAGTCCAAGCTCTCCTTTCATATTTGCTTTTTAAAGAAACTTCTGGTTACTCTGGCTTGAGGATTTGGATTATCTGAATCTTAAGGGGGAATCCTTAGGAACACAGATAGAGGACAGAAGAACATTTCCAGATGATTGTAGCAGGGTCCTCAACAGCTAGCTTGTACATCCTGATAGATTAGATGAGGGCAGAGGTATCAAATAGTGCTCTGGTTTGGACAAGGAAGGTAGCTGAATGTCATTTGGAATGATAAGAATAAGATACGAGAGCTAATGTGTTGGTATGGATCTCCAGGTATTAGGAATGAGCCTTTTTTTTCCCCTGACACTCTACTCACGCTGAGTCTCTTTAACTGTGGGCAGAATGGAGCAGTGTGGACTGACTATGATAGTATAGTTTAGTGAAGTCTTACTTTATTTAAACAACCATACTCTATCCAAAGAAATTTATTTAGTTAGATGGATGTCAATCTGCATGGAGGTCTCTAATAGTAAGTAACAGAGCTCTTTCTTCAGCCCTGTTCTATTAAAAAAATCTTATCAATGATCTGAACAAATCTATAGAAGGCAGTCCTATCAAGTCTACAGATGACACAATGACAATTAGATGATAATGGCAGACAGAAAAAAATGGATTTTAAAAGAAGCTTACAGGTTAGAATAAGGGACTACAGCAAGATAAAAGTGAATAGGGATATGAAAGGTTTTGTGTTTAGGCTTTAAAAAAGTCAATTACGTGTGTAACTGATAGAAGAGACCTGGCTTCATTTCAACAGCCATTAATAAAATGCCTATTCAGTGAGAGCACTGAATAAGACATAAAGTTTTACTTTAGGTAAAAACAGATTCCCACCCTCATGTATTTTGTAGCCTATTAGGAGAAATTATATACACTATGTAACCCAAAAGAACTAATATTTGACAGTGGTGGGAGGGTCAGGGAGGGGAGAGGCTGTTACTGATTGGGAGTGAGGAGGTCGGCCAACAGTTCATGGAGTAAGTGCATTGAATTATTCTTTAAGGGACGGGAAGGATGACATTTCAGGCGTAGGAAAAATTGTAAACAAAGGCACAGGTGGTAAATTATTGGAGTCTAGCAGACAGGGAGGAAAGTCATATGAAATAAGACTAGAAGGTAAGGTACTATGAAATTCTATAGGGCCTTGAATGCTAGGAAAGGGGTTATCTACTTTATTTAGTCAAAAGAGAGCCACTGAAAATTTTTGAGCAGATGAGTGATACGAGCAGACCAAAGCATAAGTGTAATTAACCTGGATAGATTGGAAGGGGCAGTTTGGAAGAATGTTAGATTAGGAAGAAGAGAACCTGAATTCGAATCCCAGCTTGATCCAGCCATTTCATTTCTCTTAACCTTGATTTCCTCATCTATAAAATAAATGAGTTAGATGAAATGACTTCTAGGGTTCCTTCTAGCTCTAAATCTGCGCTCCTGTGGGGGAAAAGTGTAGTTGGGAAGATACTTCGGCAGGCTGTTGTAAAAGTACAAGGAAGTGGTAATGAAGGCACATGTTCTAGGACTTTAGGCATTAGAAATAGAGACATTAATAGGATTGAGAGGTAGAAGGAACCGTGGAGATAATCAATTTGTAGATGATGGAACTGAAACCCAACTAGGTTGAGTGACTTGTCCAGGGTCCAACAGGTAACAACCAATAGAACCGAGATTCAAGCTCAGGTCCTGAACTGGTCTTTCCAGGTTTTTCCTCTTGTGGCTTGATAGGACAACAAATAC
>CM053622.1:630744925-630775790 GCA_028646595.1 Phalanger gymnotis | reverse complement strand
TTTTCTGTGCATATGTGTGTTGGGAGGGGGAGGGGGTTGAAGAGGGTAGTGCATCCAGATAAATTGGCTTGATTTGTACATTTGAAAAAGTTCTGAGGTCTTGAGTTGAAAAACATGCACAATTTGAGCCAATAAAGTGATATGATTTTCAAAGAAGTTATGAATTTTTTTAACTTTAAGAAGTTAAGAGTGAGCTTCTAGGCTCCAATAATAGAAGAATCATGTCTAATACAAGGAAATTAATAACCCCAGCTCAGTATTGGTTAGACCAAGTTTATAAAATTTTGTGTCCAGGCATGAGCCGCAATTAAGGACAAATAAAAATTATTTGGAAGAAGGTGGCCAGCAAATGTGTCTAAAATCCACATTTTATGAGACATGGTCAAATGTCATAAATCATAGATTTAGAGCTGGAAGGAAATTTAGGAACAAAGAGTGTTTAACATAGAAAAGACCAAAGATAGACATAATTTTTATTCATCAAGATAGTGTCTTACATATAGTACGAGTTCAGTGAATATTTGTTAAATTGGTGCACTGAGTTGGCCTAGTTCCTTGGAGTAACTTTTATTCTACTTACCAAGTCACAGTGTTAGCACAGATGCTAAGCATGGATCAGACAGCTAGGTGGTATAGTGGACCGAGCTCCAGGCCTGGAGTCCAGAAGATGAGTTCAAATCTGGCTCTATTTGCCCCAGTTTGCCCAACTATAAAATGGGATAATAACAGCATCTACCTTGAAATGTTGTTATGAGAATTAAATTAGAGAATATTTGTAGAGCACTTAGCATACTACCTGGCACATAGTAGGTACTATATCAATACTTAACCCCTTCTCTTCACCATGATGCAGTGAAGTTTCTGTTTTGAGAGTAGAGACAGTCCTTTCCAGTTTCTTTAGCTTGGACTTTCACTATGTAGAATATTTGATAGGAATAATATGAATTCAAAGGAACTGTCATAAACTGGAAAGATAAAGATCAATAAGGATTAATCTAAGGTTATAATCATCACCATTTTATATAGCACTTTGCTGTAAAATTTATGTATTATCTCATTTGATCCAGACAACAGCCTCGTAAGTTGCCCCCTATGACACAACCATGATTATGCACATTTTTACAAATGAGAAAGAAATCCAGACCTGAGTTTTTGTTGATATAGGAGACTTCCATTGAGGAAACTTCCTCTGCCAATGAATACTTGCTCTTCAATTTATAGTCTTAGAACTTAAGAGCCCTGATCAATGCAACGAACAGCCATGATTCCAAGGTACCAATAAGGAAGATGTTACCTCTTTCTGAGAGAGAGATGATGGTGTCAATATGCAGAATGAGGCATACATTTTTGGATGTGGCTAATGTTGGAATTTTTATTGTTTGACTATACATATCGTCATGAGTGTTTTGGTGGGTTTTTTTCTAATGTAGGAGGGAAATGGGAGGGATAGAAAATAAATACTTATAATTGAAAAAATGTAAATTATAGTCTCAAAGAGTTATTGTTTGTGGAATTGAGAGATTAAGTAGCATGCTTTGTCTCACAGTTAGTATGCATTAGAGTCAAGTCTTTAACTAAGGTAAGTATTCCTGATATAGGGGCAGGCTCTCTATCTACTACAATGCTGCCTACAAAAAAATAAAAAGCACAGATATGGAGGAAGGATGAACTAAATATGTACAAATACAAAGATTGAGAGATGATGATAGATATAAAAGCTGAACACAAGTTTTTAGGCACACATTTTTAGGAAAGCAGTACTTAAGTTTAAAGGGGAAATATGATAGTGATGCACCAAAGTACAGAAATAATACGTAGGGACATCTGATCCTTTCATTAAGCAAATACCTATAATTCTGTATCCTTCAAAGGGATAGTGATATGGAGATTTCTGAGATGGTTCACAGGGGAACCGCAAAGGCACAAAGCTGTATATAGCTCCAAAGCTTCTAGATAAAATGAAAAATTCTGACAGTCATCTGGATGCTTTATCTATACAACTCCAGACATTTGGATGTTTCATCTACATTTTTTGGTATTGTGTAATTATCTAGACTTAGCCAAAAAATGATTAAGGTCCTGGACAAAATTTGTCTGGAAAGATTAAAGGGATTGGAATTATTCAGCCTGAAGAAGAGGAGGTTGAAATTCAATGTAATAATGTCTTCATGTTGGTTTAATGATGATGTACAAGTGTCACAAGATTAGAAATGTTAGACACATACACTGACCAAAAATGGTTGGTGAGGAAGGAGGAAAGAAGCTCACCCTTTGTGTTGGTAAGCAAAATGGGCTCCTTAGCACTTAGCCCTTGAAGAGTTTGGCTTTTGTTTTTGTAGAGTAATTCAGTGTATTTCATTGAGTCTTACTAAGTGCTGAGCCCCAGGCCCAAACCCCTATTAGGTGTAAAACCTATGTGGGTGTGGATTGGCAACTAAGGTGGGGCCCAAGGTGGGGCTAACTCTAGGGAGGGCCTAGTTTACATGTCTGGGATTGCAGAGGCTCTTAGACCACGTGGATTTAAGTCACCTCTTTGTGACAATTTTACCTCACATGACAAAGATATAAAAGCCAGGGGTTGGCCTCTTCTTCCTTGGAGCTCTTTGTCACAGCAGTGGTGGCTCGCGTGACTCTGGGCCAGCCCTTGTTCTGAGCTCCCAGGCTGAACCTAGATGTTGGTAACTATGAATCTGTATTGGGTCTGTCTGTTGATGTTTGTAATTTGTTTGTAATTTGCTCCAAAGTTCAGGGTTCTGGCTTTTTCCCCTGAACTAAGTGAATGATATTTGTATGCTGAATTAAAGTAAGCTTGCCAACCCCTTAACCTTGCTTTTCTTATTAAGGCAGATCAAAAGAACCTGTGTTTTTGCAATGTGCTGGCAGCTTTCTGGGTGCTGGCTATGGGTGGATCTTATACCCCCACAGAAGCTGCTAGCCAGATTGTGAAAACACCCTTCGACAAGTGGGATATAGGTTAGTTAAAGGCAGAGATGGGTTGATAAGTGTTTAATGGGGGTTATGGATATATACACACACTTTTAAGTTTAATCTGTGTGATTAACACTTTCTTAAGTCGAGACAATCAGCCAAATAGTAAATCTGTCACTGATTTGTAACGATGTTGATTTCTGGGGGTATAAATGCTTATAGTGAAAATTTAAGTCAGTTCTGCCAGCAGGATAGAGCTGACACTAGAATACCCTTGGTTAAAAGGCAGGGTTTTCTGGTTGGTGATGGTTGGTTGATTGGTTGTTGTCCTTCATTCTCAATGAGGACCAAAATGACACCACAATATTGGAGTCAAGGTACAATGTGCTGACTGTGGGTGATTAGACAAGTATAAGCTGTGAAGGCTCTACCACAGGTCAGGCACAAATAGTCCACATGAACATTTGGAGAGGAGATGCCTCTAGATTTGCATATCTCATGTATCTTTTGAGCTACTGAAATTCTGCTTCACTCATAGAGCACAATACCTTCTTTGAGGTGGGCACATATGCTGGGCAGTCATTTGCCAGTGTCTCCCATGTCTCACACTCAATACCAAAGTTCTTCAGAGAGATCTTGAGAGTGTCCTTGTATCACTTCTTCTGACCTCTGTATGCTGGTGTACAATGCTGATGAACTCTGGGCAACCAAATTTTGCCATAATTTTCCACAAGCTTTCATGACTGATAGCATCAAAGACCTTGGTCAAATCAATGAATGTTGTGTACTGATCTCTGTTCTATTACTGGCATTTCTTCAGGAGTTGTTGGGCAGCAAGCACCATATCAACCATTACTCTGCCCTTTCTGAAGCCATACTGGCTCTCAGGTAGGTGACCATCTTCTAGGGCAAGGATCAGCCTGTTAAGAAGGACTCTGGAAACAATCTTGATAGCAGTGACTAAGAGAGAGACACTCCTGTGATTGTCACAGGACAACCTATTTCCTTCACTTTTACAGAGATGGACAATAGAGGCATCTTTGAGCTCCTAGGAGATAACCTCCTCTTGCCATATAACCCAGAAAATTTCCATCAGCTTTTCTATGAGCAGTGGACCCAGGCCTTGTAAATCTCAGCTGGAATAAAAGCAGCACTAGGTGCTTTGCCTCACAAGAGGAGCCTAATGGCATTTAAAACCCTTTCTTCAGTTGGAAGTTTGGCTAGAGAGTAATTGACTTCAAGCTGAGGTATATAGTCAGTGGCTTCAGCATTGATTGATGATACTCTGTTGAGAACACTATGGAAATGTTCAGCCCATCTCTCTAGGATCATGTCCTTATCACTAATCAATGTGGCTCCATCACCACTGAACAGTTGAGATGCCCTATTGGTCTTTGCCCCATAAATAGCCTTCAGGGCATCATAAAAGCACTTTAGATTGTTACAGTCAATATGAAACTGAATTTAATCTGCCTTCTTACTGAGCCCAAAATCCTGTGTTCCTCTAAGCTTCATGCGTACTTTACTTTTGGTGGAGTTAAACTCTGCCTTCTTAGAGACAGACAAGCTATCTTGATGGTAAGCTCCATGGAGTTCTCGTTTTTTGTTTAGCAGTATCTGAATTTCCCCATCATTTTTGTTAAACCAGTCTTGATGTTTGTGAGTGTTTTGATCCAGATGAGTAAATGCAGTGCTGTACACCAAGTCTCAGAAAGCTGCCCACTCTTTTTCTTCTTCACTGTTGCCAATTGTGTGATGGCTTAGCTTTTCCTCTAAGTTAAGCTTGGAGAAGCACTCTAATCTGCTTACATTAAGTCTTCTGGTAGTTATCTTTCCTTGGGGCCTGCTGCTTTTGTTGAACGCAAATATTTAGCCTGGAAAGGGTGAGTCTATGATTAGTTTAGCACTCTGCACTACACATTGTCTTTGTCACTTTCACATCCTGTATATGATAGTGATCAAATACTAAAATAACTTATTAAGGGATGTAATGAGACATCTTTCTCTAGAGGCTTTTGAAAATAAAATTCTGATCTGTTTTCTGCTTGTGGGGGACTGAAGGAGCATCTCTAAGAATAAGGCTAGAGTCGAAGGTCAAAGAAGGAAAAGACTTTGAGGTCTCTTCCATTCCAAAAACTATCATTTTTATTAGGGATTTATTAAGATTTTGTATCTATTCTTGACAATTAATGAAAAAGAAAATGACAAGCAATTGTTTATGGTGGGCAGTTCTCATTAGTCACTATTCAAACATACAGTAACTTACCTTAGGAGTAGTACAATCATTAATCTAGTTCTAGCCTAGGGATAGATTGAAACTCAAGAGCCACTCTAATCGGAGCACTCAGGCTGCTGTAGGACTTTTCAGACTTTTAAAAAAGAATCAAGTTTGCCTAAATTCTTCTAAATGATTTTGTAGATTTCCATGTGTAGATTGCCAAATGTGGCAAACATGTCTTTTCTGGAATGTAAACAATCAAATTCTGTTGCTTAGTTGAGTAATATTATAGAGCACTTAGGGGTGTTCAGCTAATCAGATTGCTGGAACAGCTGAAAATCCCTCAACCTGTAATTTTGCATAGAGAGAGGGTGCCTCATGCTGTGCAATTAACTAGTTTTACTAGAAATAAATTTGTTTGCTTCTGGCTGGCCCTGTGGTCTGTTGGAGTAAAGAGCATTCTGAACTTGATCCTGAACTAGCCAAGTATCAGAGCCAGCTAGCGGGGTCATGGTATTTCCAAAGAGGAATTCATACTTACCTTGTGTGACTAGTCACTGACATTTCTTAAGAGGGAGACACTAACGGCTGTGTACCCCAGGAAAGCCTTAAGGAATGGGGAAACCTGTGGCCTCAGGTCACATGTGGCCCTCTAGGTCTTCAAGCGTGGCCCTTTGATTGAATCCAGACTTCACTCTGTGAGGACCTCTGCACTTGAGGACCTAGAGGGCCACATGTGGCCTGAGGCCACAGGTTGCCCACTCCTGTTTAAGGATTTTTCAGGTCCATTGTATCTTTATGAGGTAAGAATCTGCCCTTCTAGTTTATAGCATGCAGATATTCAAATTAATTAACATTTATCAGCCACTATGCTGAGCACTGGGGATGCAAGTAAGAAAAAAGGTGTTTCCTCTATAGGAGCTTACAATCTAATGGGGGAAGTCAGCACACAAAAGGAAGCTGGGAGGACATCACCAGGAGGTACTTGGCAAAGGAGAATCTTGTTCCATGGAGTTGAAACCCAGCAGAGATGCAGATGAATAGTGGAGTGAGATGGAAGTTAAATTTCTGCCCCAATTAAAAAAAAAAAACTTTGGGAGAAGTTTAGCGTTCCATTTTCCAGCCCTCCAATCAGAGGAGAAAAGAATCTGAGGGAACTGGAAAGGCATTGACTATACAAGGCTGAGTTAGCAGAGTAGTGATGAGATATGTTTAAATGTAAGCTTATTAGACTCATTTTAGATAATGGCCGTTTCTATTAATGGCTCATCTGGTCAAAAACATTTTCTCTTTTTAATCTTTTTTAAGAGAGAGAAAAAAGAGCATAAGAGCACAATTCTTAGTCAAAGTCTATGTGAGATTATTAAAAATAAGCCAAATATAAGGGGAAGAGGAGGGAGGAAAGGAAAAATAGAATTTGGAACTCAAAACTTGAAATAATTTTTTTAAAAATAAGCAAAACATGTAAGATGTCCCCAATGTCTTAGTGCAGTTTTAAGCTATTAAAGCTAATAAAACATTAAGAATGATAATAATAAAGTTTTAATTAATCATAATAATAAAGCTTTAATAATTATTTAAGCTATTAAAGCTTAAAACTGTACTAAAACTTTAGGGACATCCTTATAGTAAATTCCAGTATTGAATCATATTTATTCAGCATGTTTAATTCAATAAGCATCAAGTACTTATTTGTGTAGAGCTAAAACAAAAAGCTTAAATTTGATATTGTTATTGTCCTTATGGAGCCTACAGGTTTTTTTTTGGGGGGGGCATATACTATTTGAGGAATGGAGAGTGGTTCATGCATGCCTCAACTTTCCCTGTGAAGTAGGTTAGATAACTTAAGTCTACTGGGAAGATCAGAGAAGATGAGGGGTGAGGAGAGAGAAGAAAAGATTTGGACCAATTGCTATAGAAATTGAGATAAGGAAGCAAAAGAATAGAGACGTTTTATTGAGTAATATTGAGAGAGCCTAAATGATGACAGGAATGATAAATTTGTAATGGGCAAAATCAGTTCAGTTTCATTTTTACTTAAAAACCTTGATGCAGAAACAGAGAAATCAAGTAATAGAGATTACTGTAAAACGAGGGTTCAACAAGCATTTATTAAATACCAACTATGTGCCATTGTATAAAGTGACAATGTCAGGAATGAAGATCATCAAGGCAAGAAATTCTAATGCAATGGCTAGTAAAACATGGTAGATGCAGATAGACCAAGATATATGTATATATATATTATATAGATACACATACATATACATATGTATGTGTATCTATCTACCTATCTATCTATCTATCTATCTATCTATATACATATATATATATATACATATATATATATATGTATATATGGAAACAATTAAAGCCATAGATAGACTGGGAGATGAATCAACGGACCCAAAAGTTATAATAGAGACAAAGAGTATGTTTAGTGTGAATGACAGAATGGGTGAAGTGGAAAGATAATGGAACTCTAGATCTTGTACAGGGTGCAGTTTTGAGAAGTTGTATGTGACCAAAATTTTGTTGTTTTATTCAGTCGTTCAGGCATGTCCCACTCTCCATGACCCCATACAGGGTTTTCTTGGCAAAGACACTGGAGTGGTTTCCCATTTCCTTCTCCATTAAATTAAACAGAGTTTAAGTGACTTACCCAGGGTCACACAGCTAGTGGGTATCTGAAGCCAGATTTGAACTCAGGTCTTCTTGGCTCCAGGCCCAGTGTTCTATCCACTGAGCCACCTGCCTTCTTCCTGTAACCAAAATGTGAATAGAGAAAGACATTTTTGTTGTTTGAGGAATTTGTGGTCAGACCGTTAGTGGGTTCTGGAAGAGACTGAAGAAGTCCTCAAAGGTCCCTTCCACCATTAAATCTGTGATTATATAATCCAGTAAGTCATCTTGTCCAACCCCCTCATTGTATGAATGAGGAAATTCGTATTTGGAGAGGTTAAATCACTTGCCCAAGGTCATACAGTGAGTTAGTGACAGAGACAAGTCTAGATTAATGAGAGAACTTTGTCTACATTTGTTTGGATTTTACTGTTCCCAAAATGGTTTCATGCCTATTATCTGACCAAATTCTTATGCCAACCTTGCAAGAGAGGCTAGTCGACAATTATTATCTACATTTTATGGATAGGAAGCTAAAAGTCTGAAAATTTAGTGATTTGACCAAAATCACATAGCTAGTATAACTAGAATTAGAACTCAGGTCTCTCGATTGTCCTTTCAGATCTCTTCCTTGTTAGGCAATATTTGACAAAAAGCTGATCTTTCAAAAGTTCTTATTTACAACTAAACTCAAGGCCTTGCATTACAAAATAATAGCAATAGCCTTATGAAGGGAAAGAATGGAAAAAGTACTCCTTAGTCATATCTCAGCTTTTAGCACCAAAAGCAATTTTGTTGGCAGCATTACAGAGCTGGATATTTGGAGGTATTTTTGCACACTAAACTGCTTGTAACTCCTAGGTAAAATGTTTTTGCTTCTCATGCTGTCAGAATGACATTCTACACAAGCACCGTATTTGTGTAAATCTAGTTTACCTTTCTTTGACTTTTTATGGTCTCCAAATGTTAAATGTTCACCATTTATTTCATTCAGTTTCAGCTCCTCTCCAGTCTTGCCAGGTTAGCTTGCCCTTAGTAGGATATGTAACCAAAGAGCCCACTCTTTACTAGAGCAGCATGTTCCTTGGAATCTAGCCTGAGCTGTTCTCCAAGAGGATGCCAAATGAAGAAAGAATAAGCTTCAATGATCCATAAAAAATAATTGAGTCCTAATTTTTGTAGGTTCACAACATAAATGGTGATTAAATGAAATTCCTCACCAGTCCTTCTTCATCTTCCAAAGAATAGCACCAAAATGAGAGAAACGGCTGGTCAATTTAATCACTTTAGCTACAGCAGTTAAGGATGTATCTCCAGGGGGAATTTCTTCATGGAACTAAAGAAAGTTACTTATTTGGTTAGTTTAAAAGAAAAAGAAATTTCTTTTCCCCAAAGAGAATCTACCTGGCAAGGGCTTAGATACCAGCCAACACTCCTTTTGCTTTGAAGAGCATTTATTGTGAACCCATTAGGTTTCAGCCACAGAGACAGGCTGCAGGCATGTAAAGATGAAAAAAAATGCCAGCCCTCAAGGACCTACATTCTTCTGTGGGGAAAGAACATGTAACATAGATAAATAAATATAGAGCATATACAAAATAAATACAAAGTCATTGAAAGGAGGAAGAAGAACACTACCGATCAGAATCATCAGGAAAGGCTTTGGGGCAGTTGAACCTCGCGGGGAGCTAGGACATAAACACAAGACCAAAGACAAATATCTACAAAAATATTCCCAAGACCATAGACCTTAGAGCTGGAAGGGACCCTAGAGATCATCCAATCTAACTCCCTGATTTTACACATGAAGAAACTGATGCCCAGAGATTGAGTGACTTGTCCAAGGTCACATAGATTATCAGTAGCAGAACTATGCCTTTAATTGAAAGAGACAGTATATGTTTTATTACCATACCTGCCATGCCCCAGTCTAGCAGATGAGCAATTCTCCTGAGCACACTCGCTACAAGTAGCGTATCTCTGATATATTATATTTTTACTTCAGAGGCCTAGGATGTTTTCAGTGTGAGATCTCCCTCCACCAATGAACACAACTCCCTCTGCCCTAATCTATGGGCTTCCTAAGTTGCTGGGACCAAATCCATTCATTCCTCGATAGCCAACTATCTGGTGGTGAGCCTCTCTGTATTCATCTAGGCTAATGTTTTTATGATGCCCATGTCCATTGTTGGGGCAGTCCTTGAAGCCTTTCCAAATTGTAGGACTCATTGAGCAGATGGTCTGCTAACAGAGAAACCAGGATTACTCCCATGCTACTAGGAATCTTTAGAGGAGCACTTTGGTGAAGGATGCTTTCTTAGGATGGAATGAAATAATCCAGTAAACTTCATTGATCTTAAGGACCTTCCAGTCACATTTTGGGAGGAGAAAAGACCAACCATTTTCTTTATAGGTTTAAAGTTTACTATTTGTCAGTTTATCTGGGCTACTGAAGTGGCCTCTAAATCTAAAGTGACACATGTGTGACACTGATCACTAAATATAGGGCAAAAATGTTTTGGAAATAGTGCAAGCCTGCTCTTTAGGTTCTACTTGTAGTATAGCATTACTAGGAATTAGTGGAGGGGCTGGTTTTCTCCCTTTCTGTACAAGTAGGGAGGAAGTTTTTCTTTTTTTCCTTTTTCCTTTTTTTTTTTTGAGGGAAGGAGTAGATTAGTAATGGTAGTGGTAGGGTAAAAGTACAATGAAACTATATTTAGCATAGTAAATAAAAATAAATGAAACAATATGTAGTTTTCTATAGTCAATAAGCAGCCTGCAGGGATCCTTATGTATAGTTTAGCGACCTCCATTTCTATTTGAGTTTAACTCTGCTGCCTTTGGACAGCTAGGTGGCAGTGGAAAGAGTCTGGAGCACCAGGCCTGGAATCAGGAAGACCTGAGTTCAAATCTGACCTCAGACACTTACTAGCTGTGTGTGACCTTGGGCAAGTCACTTAACACTTTTGCCTCAGTTTCCTCATCTGTCAAATGAGCTGGAGAAGGAAATGGCGAACCACTCCAATATCTTCGCCAAGAAAATCCCAAATGGGGACACAACTGAGACAACAGAACAACAAGAAGGAACTGCTGCCTAAGGGGATTGTTAAATAGCACTAAGCATCAAGGGTGTGCTTCATACACCCTTGGAGAGCCATCTACAGTTGTTCTGATCTAGATATTTTCAACGGACCAGTGAGGCTGGTGACTTTGTACAGCTCTCCCTCACTTAAATCCCATTCGCTTGCATGTCACGGCATCGCCTCCCTGATATCATGGTCTTCTTTGAAAATGAAGGACAAACAACATTCATGGAGAACATTAGTCCTACAAGAGGCTCTCACAAAGGTAAATGTTTTTGAAAACCTAGAAGCTAGGCGCGATGGTACCCTCGACAATCCTTGTACTAGGGAAAGTTCAGGCTGATGGATCATTTGAATTTCAGAGGTCTGAACTGCATTAGGCTAAGCCAAGAAGCACCTACTTCCCTTCTCCATGATATTACTAGAAGATTTGCAAAATGAATCAGCAAGTATGGCACCAATATTGTGAGTCTTCGTTTGGGGATGATGGGATAGGGAACCAGGCAAACCAGCTCAGGTTGAAGCCAGACCAGATCAGATCCCCAGCGCTGATCGTCAGTTGGATAGGGCCCATGAATGATTGCTGTATTTGCAGCCTGGGTCAGATTGGGAGACTCAGTCTCAATAAACCAAAACAAAACAAAAACAAAAAACTTGGACTTCTCTCTGACTGAAAAGATCCACAGTGTACTCATTAAAACTCAGTCCCCAAACTGGATTTTATACTCATTCACAGTGAACTAATGAAGCTAAATACCAAGTCTAGGACTGGGCTTATGTATTTAACTGTACTACCATACTTAAGGAACATAAAGTTAATAAATCCTATATGTCCATTTTCAGGAAGAGTATTGTAAACTCCCATCTTTCACAATCTTCTGTTCCCCTTTTCTGAGTAAACGTTTACAAATTTAAGTAGATGCCATATCTACAATATTACTTACACTCTGAATATCACTATCACCTGATAATATGAAGAAAACCTCTTTCCTTCTCTGATATCATTAGAGTTAAAAGAAGCATATAATGGCATAAGAATCTACCAGGATCATAGATTTTAGAGCAGCTAAAGGAAGCAGATGCTCCAGCAATAGGCAAACACCAAGAGTTATGGATGGTGGTAGGTGGAAAATATAGGAACTCTGTTTTTAGCACCCAGAAGAGCCTCAGATCCACCCTAGAGATGATCTTGTTAATTGCTAGTCTGGTCCAGAGTAATGCTGGGAGCATTGTCCAAGTTCATGGATATATCTGTGCTGATTATGGTATGCTTCTGGGCAGGCCTGGGACAAGTGAAGAAAGAGTTTTATTCAGTGGGTTGACCAGTCCTAGGAAGGACTAAAATCCATGCCCACTCATTCTAAGCTCCTGTGAGATCATACTTCTAGGAGTGAAGACCATACTTAACTACTTGAAATGACTCTGAAATGTATGGGAACTCTTAATGACACTGTTTGCTATGATTAGAGGTTGTCAAACTCCACTTGGCCTGGGGTCAGGAAGACACATCTTCCTAAGTTCAAATCAGGCCTCAGATACTTGCTAGCTGTGTGACCCTGAACAACTCACTTAATCCTATTTGCCTCAGTTTCTTCATCTGTCAAATGAACTGGAGAAGGAAATGGCAAACTAGTCCAATAACTCTGCCAAGAAAACCCCAAAATGGGGTCACAAAGAGTTGAACACAACTTAAATGACTGAACAACAACAAATCAGTATGGGACTGCAGGGAACTGTTACTATTTTGCTTTTGATACTACTGGTCTAGAGTACCTTGGGCCATGGAAAGGGGTCCTATTTGGCATTCTTGGTGTTCATTGGAGCCAAAGCCAGATGGCTCTGGAGGAGAGAATAAGGCTGGTGACTTTGCACATCCCTGCCTCGTTTAAATCTAACTCACTTGCAAGTCAGGACATCACCATCCTGATGTCGCTGGTCCTCTTCAAGAATGAAAGACGAAGAACAACAATTCATTGGAGCAATGATGACCTAGGTTGGAACCTTTCCCCTTCCTCCACTGCATTTCTGTCTGGAGATTTAAGGCTATAGAATGTTCAAAGAAACAACAGCAACAAAACTAACCAACACTCTTCCCTTAAAACAGAAGTAATTTATCTTTGACTCTTTTATTAAAATCCGTGTTTATGATGAATTCCTGTTGTGGAAACTCCTATAGATGCATATCTGCAACTGGGCTATTTAATAACATATAGTCTTATAGAGTTGCCTGGGGCAATAAGAAATCGAGTGACTTGCCTGTGCTCACGTAGTTAGTAGATGTCATAAGCAGAATTTGAAAGCTAAGTCTTCCTGATTTTAAGGCCAGTCCTATGTCCAGCCATGCTCTAATGCCTTCTTTTACCCTTGGACTCATAGAATCAAAAATTTAGAGCCAAAAGGGATATTAGAGATTATCTAATTTAACTCCTTCATTCTACAGATTACAGAACTGCTATTCAGAGTTTAAATGACTTACTTATGGTCACAAGGGTAGGAAGTAGCAGAGCTGGGGAATCTAACCCATATTCTGAAACTCAAAATCCAATATTCTTTGCCCTGCCTCATTGTCAGTACCAGGTTATGCTTAGAGTGGTGGATTCTCCAAAATAATTCGGAGGTAAAGTGAGAGAGCAATTGACAGTTGAGTGGATAAGCCAGTCTGGCATAAGATAGAGGATTTGAATATCATTGATGGACCTGGTTATCTGAATCATCCTAAATATCAATAGGCTGCTTTCAGTATCTTTCTTTTCTTTCACCAAAAGAGCTGAACTTCCTTTTCCCTAAATGTATTCAAGAGAATGTAGTATTGATAAACTAAGTCATTACAGACTGTTTGTAAGAGACATGAATTTAGCATGCATGCCTAGTTGAAGTGGGGCAAACCAGAAAGTTGGAGAGAGACTGCACTGTCAACCAGCAAGTTACTGCTTTTCTTAAAGAAATCAGGATAATACTCAGCATTTACTAATTCGATGTTCTGTTGAAGATGTTTCACAAGGATTCCAAAAGAAGGCAGTTAAAACCGTGAGACTGACCAGTGTATCCATCTTGGTGGTGGAGGTTGGTGTAGCAGAAATCATAAATCTTGCTACAGGCTAAATCATCAATTTCCAAATCCATAGATGAACTGGTTGGAAAAAACCATCTCTAAAATCCCTTTCATCTATAACAATCCATGAATTTGTTACTCTATTTGTAAGGTATAGTCATAAGGCAAAAACTACTGAAATCCTGTGTTGATAGATCCTTGGTCACTCAGATGCTACTATCAGATTAGGACCTCTTGAGTTCATGGGAAGACTCAGCCACGTGGTTTTACAAGGTACATCATTCCTGCATCCTTTATTATTATTTCATAATACCGCATGTTTATATTCTGCTCAATGGTTTTCAAAGATACATATATACATACGTATGTATGTATGTATGTATGTAGATATATATATATATATATATATATATATACATAATCTCATCGGATCACCCTAGTACACAGTTAGGTCAGCTACCTATATACAATAGTGATAGGTTAGATACAGGCAAGTTCAATAGGGATCCATAGAGATTGTTAGCAAATCACTCATCATGACTTCTTAAGATCATTAGTTCAACTCCCACATTTTATATATGGGGACACTGAGCCCTAGGCAAGTGAAATGACTTACTCAAACTCACAAAGATAATACATAGTGTGCAAACCCAGTTCTGCTAACTCCAAATCTAGTGTTGTTTCACATACACCGTACTAGCCTTTCAAAGGACAATGATGGCCATATCAAGGCTATTGAATTACACCCACTTTTTCTAGTGCTTGTCTAATTTTAATAACCTGGATTATTAGCAAAAGGATATTTTATTTTTAAAACATTAATATTAATATATTATAATATTTGTAATTATTTATTTATGTGAGTATATATTTATTCATATTAACATTTTCTAATTACATTTTTAAAAATCTTTAACATTCATTTTTTAAATTTTAAGTTCCAGATTCTCTTCTGCCTGCTCACCCCTCTCTCACTTCTTAAGAAAGCAAGCAATATGATATCAGTTATACATGTCAAGTCATGCAAAATGTATTTCCATATTAGCCATGTTACAAAAGAAAACACACGTACACACAACAAAAAGAAAGTGAAAAAAGGTGTGCTTCAATATGCACACGGTTCATCAGTTCTCTGGAGATGAATAGCATTTTTCATCATGAATTGGAATTGTCTGGGATCATTGCCTAACAGAATAGCTAAATCTTTCACAGCTGATAATTTTTATAATATTGTTGTTACTGTGTACAGTGTTCTCCTGGTTCTGCTCACTTCACTTTGCATCAGTTCATATAAGACTTTCCAGGTTTTTGTGAAGCCATCCTGCTCATCATTTCTTATAGCATAATAATATTCCATTATAGTCATATACCACA
Source organism: Phalanger gymnotis (assembly GCA_028646595.1). Taxonomy (NCBI): domain Eukaryota; kingdom Metazoa; phylum Chordata; class Mammalia; order Diprotodontia; family Phalangeridae; genus Phalanger; species Phalanger gymnotis. The sequence goes on along the minus strand of CM053622.1, from coordinate 630,760,513 downwards.
ACTTGTTCAGCCATTCCCCCATTGATGAGCATCCCCTTAACTTCTAATTCTTTGTCACCACAAAAAGAGTTGCTATAAATATTTTTGTACAAATAGATCACTTTCCCTTTTCTCTGATCTCTTTGGGATACAGACCTAGTGATGGCATTGCCAGGTCAAAAGAAAGTCACAGTTTTATAGTGCTTTGGGCATAGTTGAAGTTATTTCCAGAATGGTTGTACCAGTTTACGACTCCACCAATAATGCATTAATGTCTATTTTCCCACATCTCCTCAAGCATTTGTCATTTTCCTTTTTCTGTTCTGTTAGCCAATCTGATAGGTGTGAAGTGGGATCTTAAAATAGTTTTAATTTACATTTCTCTAATCAATAGTGATTTTGATCATTTTTTTCATGCGACTATTGATGGTTTTAATTTTTTCTTCTGAAAACTGCCTGTTCATGTCTTTTGACCATTTATCAATTGGGAATTAACTCATATTTTCATAAATTTGGCTCAATACACAATATATTTGAGAAATGAGGCCCTAATCAGAGAAACTAGCTATTAAAAAAATTCTTCCAGTTTCCTGCTTTCCTTCCAACTTTGGCTGCATTAGTTTTGTTTGTGCAAAGCCTTTTTAATATCATGTAATCAAAATTACACATTTTGCTTCCCATTCATTTCTCTGTCTCTGAATTCTTTCCTTATTCAGAAATCTGAGAGGTAGATTTTTCAATGCTCCCCTAATTTACCTATGATATCCTCCTTCATGTCCAAATCATTTATCCATTTTGACATTATCTTTGCATACGGTATAAGGTGTTGGTCTATTTCTTGTTTTTGCCAAAATGCTTTCCAATTTTCCCAGAAATTTTTTTCAAATGGTGAATTCTTGCCCCCAAAGCTTGGATCTTTGAGTTTAACACTAGATAACCATGGTCATTTACTATGTGTATTGTGTATCTAATCTATTCCACTGACAAAAGGATATTTTTAGAATTTATTTTTGTTCCTACAGAAAGAGGAAACTCTTTAGCCTACTCTGTTTGCTAAGATAAGCACAGTATATTTAACAAAATAAACGAAACAAAAAAAATTCTGTCCAGGAAGAAAGACTACAAAAGAATGTATCATGCATTCCTATACACCAGTCTGGTCTCTAAAAGACATAGAACCTAGCAGAGGTAAAAGTATTTAGATGTATCACTAAGTTAAAATTTGAGAAAGCTCTTAGTATGTAGTAACAACCCTTCAATATATTGTAGTACACTTATCATTGCAAAAGTACCTGCCAACATATTTCTATTCTAAATACATAATGGAAATTTTTATTTCCTAGAGTGCTATAAAAGACAGTCTTTCTAAAGTCAACAGACTTTTGCATAAAGAATTTGTGTATATGGAGGGAAAACAAAAGACTGAGAGATGATCAGAAATTGAAGAATTCTGATTTATTAGAACATTGTATAACTATGAAAAATGCACTGTTATACAAGTTTGTCTTTGATTTTTCAACAGGCAGAAATACTCAGTATCCTCAGTCACAGAAACATCATCCAGTTTTATGGAGTAATTCTTGAACCTCCCAACTATGGTATCGTAACAGGTAAGAATGCCTTTATTAGTACAGAGGCTTCCCCCCGTCCCCCAATTTACAAGTCTTTTTTGCTCCAAATATGTTAAAATGCTAGATACAGTTATGAACTGTATTCTACTGTCAGATGTCACTTTTGTTGCCATAAAGCATTAATAAAACTGATTATATCAATATAATTAGGAATGGTGTTTCTACTTCTACCCATGTTTAATTGTGCTAATTATATCTGAGTAAATGCTATTTAAATGCACTTGCAGCTGCAATACCAATATTTGAAGGTGCTGTTTAACTAAAATTTCATTTAATTAGTTGAAATGAGCGATGCTTTTTGCAACTCTGTGACCTTTTGCAAATTAAGATTTCTTGAGCTATTCGTGTTATAATTCTTTGCAAGGCATTTTAATCCCATTAGAGCATTCTTACTTCAAGGTCTCTGACATGAGAACAGTATTTTTCACATTTGGTCATTTGAGTTGATAATGACCTTGATCTAAATCATCAGTTAATTAGGAACAGCAGTTTAGAACTAGGTGAAAATATATTTTCTAAAATGGAACATGTAGAAAATTTTACACCTTTTTTGTACTTTGTGCTTGTATATATTTCTATTCTGCAGTGAGAAACTGTTAAGATTACAGTGTTGGCTATGATAACCACAGGATTTAATTTTAAAGAGCCTCTGACATTTCTAACAAGAAGATCCTGAAAATAGTATAGCCTTCTCTTTTAGAATCATGTAAAGAGTTTGGGAGATGTTGGTTCAAGTTGGATATAAAAATTTTAATTGCTAGACATTATCATGTAGCAAAAGTAAATATGATCAGTAATTTAATCCCTTCTTCACAGGTCTAATTTTAATTAAGATCCTACTTTTTTAAGACTAACATTAATAATCTTAGATACTTGGGCCTAAGTAGGATGTCATTGAGTTGTTGAGTTCATTGGTCCACCCTAAGATAGGACTACATAAGGCTTTTCCTTATTCCCAAATATTTCTCCAGTTTCCAAAATAACTTATAACTTAGTGGCAGTAATAGAAGTGGTAGTAACAGTAGTGGTGTCAGTAGTAGCAGTGGCAGTGGTAGTAGTAGCAGTAGTGGCAATAGTGGTAATAGTAGCAGTAGTAGTAGTAAAAGTATAGTAGCAGTAGTAGTGGTGGTAGTGGTAGCAACAGTAGTAGTAGTAGCAGTGGTATTAGTAGCAGTGGTCATAGCAGTAGCAGTAGTAGTAGTTGTAGTGGTAGTAGTAATTGTGGTGGTGGTAGTGGCAGTAGTAGTAGTGGAAATGGTAGTGTTTAACATGGCAAGGGATAGAGAGCTGGCCTCAGGGGCCAGAAGACCTGAGTTCAAGTCTTTCTTCTGGCATATACTATCTGTGTGACCCTAGACAAGAAATTTGACTTCTCAGTGCCTCAGGGCACTCAATGACAACTGTAAGACTCAGAGAAGACTCTTACCTCTCCTGCTAAAGGGAATTAGTTTTTTCTCTTGAGTTTCCTCTACCAATGACCCCACAGATGTTATTCCTATAGGGCTTTAAAGTCTGCAAAATGATTTTGTGTACATTATCTCATTTGAGCCTTACAATTACCCTGTGAGACAGCAGCTGTGGATATTACCCATTTTGTTGTAGTTGTTCAGTGGGATCTGATTCTTTGTGACCCCATCAGGGGTTTTCCTGGCAAATATACTAGAGTGGTTTGCCATTTCCTTCTCCAGCTCCTTTTACAGATGAGAAAACAGACAAACAGGGTTAAGTGACTTGCCCGGAGTTACACAGCTAGGAAATATCTGAGGCCAGATTTGAACTAAGGAAGATGAGTCTTCCTGACTCTAGGCCTGTTGCTCTATCCACTGCATCACCTAGCTGCCCATTATTACCCCTTTTATAGATGAATAATCTGAGTCTCAGAGAGGTTACTATAGTCAAATAATCAGGTATATGCTGGAGCTAGTTTATACTAGCTTTCATGAACCAGTCGTTGTATTTTCAGTGTGAGCATTCATGCTTTGTAAATCAGCAAGCACTATGAATTAGGACTTTATTTTTTGTTGATTATCTAGACTTAAGAAAGGGATGAAGATTATGTTAATGCTGCAGATTAAATTTAAAATGTATGGTAAAAATGTAAGAGAGACAGTTGCTAAACATTTATCAGCACATCCCTATTTAGAACTTCGAGCAAATGTCAAAGATAAGATTCTAATCTAGGTCCTCCTGACTCCAGGTCTGGCACACTATGCATTCGGTCAGGCTACCTCTCAACTGATTACATTTTAAGGATGGGGAAATTTAGGCATACCCAGAGATAAGCTGCACAGAACCTGTATCCAGGTCCCTTACATAAAATTCAAATGCCTCCATTTTGTTTCTTATTAGTGTCTTAATATCATTAAGTCTGGATCATTGCCTAACGTATTGGATTTTTAAAGTTATCTGTGGATTTTAATTGCTATAATTTTAATTATGTACATAGCATCTGTGCTCTGCATTAACTTGAAAAGCTATTTCCTGCTGGCAAGGAGTGACATTTATGAGTGAAATTTAAACTTTTTGAACTTTAAAACACTAAGCATCTGCTAATATCATCATCATCACAAAAGTCACCACTATCATTATCATCTCTGATAGCCTTCTGCATTTCTCTCTTTTTTTCCTAAATCTTTATGTTCCTTGTTCTACTTGGGCTTAATCTGCAGAAATGCATCCAGTTTGAGGATAAGGTAGGCTTATACCTATGTCGCCTACATCAAAGGGACTGGTGTTCTTCTGTTTAAACCAAAAGCCTTTCTTCTTTGGGTATTTGAGAGAGAGGCTTTCATCTAAATAAGAGAAACTATTCCTGGTGTTGTCTGGAGGGACAGAAACAAAGATGAAGCTGGAGGAAGGGTGCGGATTACTTATTCCACAAGTTTGTTTGTATGTAAGACAGTTTCATTTCCAACTATCTCCCTCACATTTAAAAATGTCTAATCGTGTTTTTATTGTTAGGTATGCTTCATTTTATTTTTTACTAATATCACAGTAGGCCAAAGCTTTAATTTCATCCAATCCCATAGCAGGATGGCAAAATGTAAAGACCACTGGATTTAGGGTCAGGAGACCTAGGTTCAAATTCTGACTTTGCTGTTAATTTCTGGCATGAAATTGGGCAACTCAACCTCTCAGGCCCTCAGTTTTCTCTCAAATGAGAAGGTTGAATTTGATTACGCCTAACATCCATTCCTGCTCCAAGTCCTCCAATCACCTGTAATCTCAGCCCCTCCCATTCCACTTATGACACACTTCTTGGGGGAAAATCTCTTTCCCAGGATAGAAATTCATAGGTTTATAGATTTAGAGCTAGAAGAGACCTAGGATGTCATTGAGTCCAATCCCCTCACTTTGAAGAAGAGGAAACTACTGTGCAGAGAAATTAATCAACTTGCATAGTTAGGCAGGATTTGAACCCCTGTCTTCCTGGCTCCAGCTCCAGTGCCCTGTCTGCTACACCTTATGGACTCTCAATTGGTCTACAAGAGTCTTGTTTTCTATTTCACTTTAGAACAGACAAATAAATAAATTAGCATCTCTGCGTGCATTTAACGTTTTTCTTTTAAAGCAAGAAAGACAGAGTATAAAAGTTTAAATCCCAAGAGGCTACATGGAACCTTGAAGTGGAGTTATCTCTGGCCTAGAAGGCATTATTCCCCATTACCAGAAAACAGATGCTTATCTTCCTGCTCTCTGTGTTTACAGTATTTGATTTTCAGGCATCAGCCAAAAGCATTGCATGAACGTTTCCAACATGCCTTTCATAAACTCAAGACCCAGTCAGAATAATATATTATCTCCATCACTGCCTGTTCAGAGTATGCCAAGTTGTGGAAAGAAAAGATGTTAGATAGGCAAGAAAGGCTATTGCTAACCCCACCTAAAATATGAATGTAGATTGATATGATATGATATGATGTAAATATAGGTTATCTTTGAAATAGATTAAATCCAGCTCAACCAGCTTGGAGTTACTGGTAGTCCTCCTTTCTGTCAGAGGCTGGAGGACTAGAAGAGGTTAGACTGGTTTACTGTTTCACTCAATCCTTTGTTGATGGAAAAGATTTGATTGTTGCAGGAAACCATAGGCATCTTGAGTTAGGGCTTGAGGTGGGGTTTTTATCAAAGGATTTTATTTGGGGTAGTTTTATTTTGTTTGTTTTATATGTCTATGGCCTTTCTCTTGCATATAAAAATCTTTAGGACTGTGAAGAGGAAGCATGAGACAGAGAGGATAAGAGGTGAGCCAAGGGGAATGTGGGCCTGGCACTTTATCAAAAATAAAATGAAGTTAGATTTGCAAGTAGACCTTTGAGCCCCAAGAAAGAACAGAAACATCAGAACAGAAAATCATATCCTTTTTACTTGAAGTCCAGGAGACAGACTTGCTGTGATTACTCTGCTTTTGTTTTATCATCTCTTTGTTCCCCATTCTAAGGGACATGGGGGTGATCAGAAGAGATGCTGATCTATTTATTGAAAACTTCTAATTAGTTTGACATTAGACGGTGTGGGCCTTTGTTTGAGGGACACTCCTCTTAAAATGAAACCTAATCACTAGTTGCCAATCATAGGGTTTCCTGGAATCCTCTCAGTAAGGTGCTAAGGTATGTGGTAGTCTGCCCCCCGCAACAAGAGCCACAACCTGTAATTCCATCAACTTGATTATAGGATGGAGATAAGGGTGCCCCCACACACACCCCTTATACTTTGTTCTAGAAGATAGAAACTAGACCTGTGATTTCAGTGGAATAGGGAGCTCCCAGGTAAGGAAATTCTCTCTAGCAATGTAAGTCACTACCTTCTCTGCAACTCGTGGTCATCTACTTTGGAAAAGTAATGAAAGGTTAATCGACTTGCCCATAGGTAACATAGCCAAGTGTGCATCAAAGGTAGGACTTGAAATCAGATTGTCTAGGCTTCAAAGACAGTTCTGTCCATTGCGCCATCCTGTTTCTCATACCTGTTTTTGCTAGCCATAATTATTCAGAAAGGGGCAGCTAGGTGGTGTGGTGGATAGAGTGCTGGGCCTGGAGTTAGGAAGACCTGAGCTTAAATCTGGCCTCAGACATTTACTAGCCTTGTGACCGTGGGAAAGTCACTTAACCTTGTTTGCCTCAGTTTCCTCATCTGTAAAATGAGCTGCAGAAGAAAAAGGCAAACTTTGCCAAGAAAACCACAAATAGGGTCATGAAGTGTCAGTCACAACTGAGAACACCTCAACAACAACAATTACTTAGAAAAACATGGTAGGGAGCAAGATAAACCCAACCCTACTTACAGATCACAGTTAGCCAGGAGGAAAAAAATCCAAACCCCACCTGAGGTATCAATCGCTGACAAATATAGAAGCCCACAAATCAGACTTTGAGGTCCAAAGAAAAAGAAGGTCCCTGATCAAGCTGGTCTAGCACTATGAAGAACCCTGATCTAGAAATCAGAAGTTATATCTGAGGAGTCATAATGCCACACTGTTGTATACATTTTCATCAACCTGTAAAAAATTTCAAAGCCTTCGTATATTTACTCATCTCCAGTTGACTCTCTGCCGCATGCCCCACATAGGCTGTTTCAAACTTTAAGCACATGCACAAAAACACTACAGAATTTCACATTGGCTTTCCAGTCATTTTTCCTCCTATTCAATTCTAGGCCTGGTTCTATTCCAGTATTTATTTGCATAGTGTGTGTGTGCCTGTGTGTGTTTATGTGTGAGTGTTTATTTTTGTAATTTATGATTGCATTGTACCTATATGTATAGAATATACATATATATCCAAAGATTTAAATTGCAGTAGGACTTTTAGGACACGCTGCATATGTATCTGTACACACATGTATATACTGATAGATCGGTTCTATGAAGAGTTCATATAATTGTATAGCATCATCTGAACAATAGACATTCCTCAGAACTTGATTTTTTATAGATAGTTAATCCAAACTCTTTTGAGTACTTGTGGATTTTGTTAGGAGGCTTTGCAATGCTTAAGGGCTTGATGCTTTCAATATCTGAGGGCCTCATCATCTATAGAGAATCTGTCTTCCATTTGGACTTTACTGCTGTCTACTAGATAGACCGCACAACCCTGGTAAGCACCATTTGTGAGCATATGTGCCCCTATTTTATGCCTCACATAATCTTTCAAAAAATCTCATATAATTCTTCATGCACATGGGAGACATATTGTCTAAGGAAAGCCTTTAAAGTGGCATTTTGTTCTGCCAGTTCAAATGCTTTCTTACAGTCAACACACAATAAGTATAATGTGATCTTTTGTATCTTCCACAAGACAATCATTTGTCAGTAGGGTGACTATATAGATGTGGTCTGCCATAGAATATTATTTGTAAAAGTCTACCTCATTTCTGAGATTCTATCTCACATTTATTAGATTTGAAATTGACAAAAAGGAAAACTACAAATATTGAAAGGGCTGTGGGAAAATAGGCCCATCAATGCACTGTTGAAGGAACTATGAATTGGGGCAACCATTCTAGAAAGCAATTTAGAACTAAGCCCAGAAAGTTACTAAACTATATACCCCATGACCTGGCAATACCACCCCTAGGCTTATACCCCCAAAGAGATTAAAGAAAGGAAAAGGAACCATATGTCCCAAAATATTTATAACAGCTCTTATTATAGTGGCAAAGAACTGGAAACTAAAGGGGTGGGCCATCAATCTGGAAATGGCTGAATAAAATATGGCATGTGAATGTAAAGTATATTATGCCATAAGAAATGATTAAATGGATGGTTCTAGGGAAACCAGGAAAACTTACATGAACTGATGCCAAGTAAAGTGAGCAGAATTAGGAAAACAGTTTGTATCATAATAATGACAATTGTAAAAACAAACAAATTAGAAGCAATTAAGAACTCAGGTCAACAGGATGACCAGCTCTTAGAGAATTCCTCAGCCCAGGGATATAAGATCCTTCTGAAGAGTAATTCCTCTCACCTGAGTCCATTTCATTGGAAATCAATAAACCTAAAAGCGAAGCTAGGGGGCTAAAACTTAATTAGCATCAGCTGATGGTCAGTTTGGTGGCTAGGGACTCCCACAAAACATGGAGAGATACACACATCTATAGGGTTTTACACAGCTAGGTGGCTCAGTGGTTAGAGTTCTGGGCCTGGAGTCAGGAATACTCATCCTCCTGAGTTCAAATCTGGCTACAGACATTTACTAGCTATGTGAACCTCAACAAGTCACTTAATCCTGTTTGCTTCCTTTTCCTTATATATAAAACGAACTGGAGAAAGAAATGGCAAACTAGTCCAGTATCTCTGCCAGGAAAACCCCAAATGGGGTCATGAAGAGTCAGACACGACTGAAGAAACTGAAAAGACTGGACAACAAACAGCTTTAGGGCAGGTAGCAAAAGAAGCCTATCAGGTGAGGCTGCTCAGCCTTTTTCCTTATTTGTGAGGTTGACAGATTGTCAGGTGATTTGGGGAAGGAGGAGAATGTCGAGAATGTCTAAATTTTGGAGTGACCTTGATGTCTCACACCCAAGATCAGGCCTTTTCTCACAGGGATGTTTATCTGTAGTTAATTTCATCAGACCCACAGAATGTCTAGATGGGACCAAAGAAGTAAGACAGTGGAAACCTCCTTTTGAGGTAGCATCAAACTGAGAGTCTGTCTTCATTTATACAGTCCTGCAGGCTACCTTTCTTTGACCTCTGAGGGTACTGTTTCCGGCACAGCACAAAGGTTTGGTGCATTTCCTTCACACAACCTTGATTTTAGAGGACTGATGATTAAGACTACTATCCATTTCCTGACCGAGAAGTGATGGACTAAATATGTAGAAGTGAAATAAATATTTTCATACATGGCCAATGGGAGACTATGTTTTTCTTGACTGTACAGGGTGTTCCTAAAGTCAGGACACATAGGCAAAAATGCATATTTTCAAGAAATGAAATGATTGAAATTTTCAACATTTTATTTAATTGGAATATTAACAAATAATATCTTCAACTTCAAATAACATCATATGATTTTGTATTCATATTCCAAGAGTGAATGTGCTAAAATTGATGGCAGCATGGAGTTACTGAGCAATTGTACTGAGTTCACATGAATCGTGCAAAGTGCATCAACCTTTGCATCACAAATGATGGAAATCATATTGAAGATGTTATGTGTTAATATTCCAACTAAATAAAATGTTGTTGAAAATTTCAATCATTTCATTTCTTGAAAATTTGCATTTTTGCCTATGTGTCCAGACTTTAGGAACACCCTATATATTTGTCACAAGAGTTTTATTTTACTTTTTTTTTCAGTTAGAGGAAGGAGGTAAGGAGAAAAACAATGCTTGTTCCTTGAAAAAAATAATTTAATAAAAAACAACCAAATTAAGAAGAAAGTCTCTATATTCTCAAAGATTCCCTCAAAACATGCTTGATTGTGTTCATAAATAGTTCGTAGAGATGGGAAAATAAGCAAATGAGTTAACAGTTATTGATTTTTCTCAATCTGTTTTTCTACATGTTAATTTTTTGAGTCATTTGATAGCCTCCAATTCTTATGATATCCCCAGTCCTCCTTTGTATAACTTGGATGAGTCCATTCCTGTCTTTGTTTTCTTAGTGACATTTCTAATTTTTCAAACAGATTTTAGAGCCCAAAGGTAGTAGATTCATTGTCATTAGTGGAAAAAATAGTTCATTGTAAAATCTTGCCTGATCTTTTTCAGTTTTCACCTGTTTGTTGTTCTGCCCATTTCATGCTGTTAGTATTATCTGGTCTAAATGAATCACTTGTAACAGTTTTGGTAAACTTGCCTCTCCTTCTATAGCTAAGCACTTCCCTTTCTTCCATAAGATTTTATAAATAAGTTTATATTTTATTCTTGGGTTAACCTTATCTGTCACACTTCTTTCCTTGGCAAGAAAATCAAGTTTTGCTGGTTAAGAATGTTTCTCAGCTCTTCTGGTCACCTTGTTGTGGCATTTGCTTTTTATAGGTTAAATTTCCTTGCTAAACAGTCAGTTTGCATTGATGTCTATTGTTTTGTTCATTTCCCATTTTTTTCAGCATAGATTGTTAAATAGATCAGGTTAGAAATGTTTTAGTTGCATGCTCTTTCTTCACATTTTTATCTTTTCTCCTAATTTGTATTAATTTTCACCTTTGTTCTAAGTGGATAGTAACACTCTCACATTAGTAATCCAGGTTTTTCCTATAAGTTAAAATATGGTCAGTTTCATTAGATAGATGCTTGGTGGCTCTTGCTATACCCAGAGCCTCATAATTCTGTAAAGAAAATATATGTGTGAGACTTCTCTGTAGCCTTTGACTCCTATTCTTTCATATTACTAGGCCATCTTTCCCAATATAAATACATTTTTGCCAAGCTCTCCCATAGCCTCTTTTTCATTTAAATCACTGAGTATCAAAATATATGTTAATTAAATCTCGGGTTTCTTATTAATTCTTTGTGGAATTTTTCTTCCTCCTTATTCTGCAATAGATATTGACTCATAAGATGCAATTATCTTCATTGTGGTCTTTTTATAAATGTTCATCAAGAGTGCTTTCATGTGAGATGACGAAATATCCCATGAAATCATGTTACTAGATGTTTGTGGAAGCCTGATTAAAACCAACTCCACCAGTTCCTTTATTTGCCTCTCCAAGAGGACCTGTGAGATAGCCTTCCATTTAGCTGCAACTTCCATTTGTCTTTTTATAGAGAGAATTTCAATATCGAGATGATTCAGTTTCTCTAGCAATGTGTCCACCAAAAAAAGAAATCTCACATTTAAAGAACCAACAATCAAGTTAATATTAATAGATGTTCTAAAAATTGTGCAATTTTTAGCAACCTCTGTCACCACTCTGCAGAAACTTAAGAGTTTTTACACAGGCATGGTAGTCATTTTCTATTTTTCTGTGTTTTATAGTTTGCTGTTGCCAAAGAATTCATGACCTAGTAGCCAGCCCATAAGAAGTGATCCCTTCTGAACTTAGTTACATTGGTCCTTGGAAAGTAAACACTATGTTACCAGGTCTCTGTGCGAAGCTCATTCTATATGGTAGAATCTACCACAGATCCTAAAGGTCCAAGTTCCTAAAGGTCCTTTAAGGACCAAGGCTACCATTAAACCGTGATGAGACATTGGGGCAGTATTTTGTGGAGAATTTCATGTCCTTTGCCGTTTGCAAAGACACTTTTCAATTTTGAAAAAAGTAAAATTGTGTGTTATAATAGTGTTAAGTAACAATCATTAAAACTATGAAGAGTAAAACTGAAATGCTTCATTTGAAGAACTGCCTTTTGCCAATTCTGCCCCTTCACATAAACAAGTATTTCAAGAATTATATGCTCTGATGTACATATTTAACAGTCTGTGTAATGAAAATACAAGTTTTTTAATGTCCCTTTTTTGCATACATACCTTTATTCCAAACATACTCTTCAAGGGGCCATTACTTTTATTTCTTTCATTTCTATATAGCAGATTTTTCTTCCCCTCTTTGCTTGTAAATCCATTAAAATTTATTGTGTAAAGTCAGTAATAATGGATTTTACCTTTGAGATATTTTTTCTAGAATGACCTTAATTTTTAGAAAATTTAACACAGTGAATTGCTAATTTTTCTGGTATACCTATGAAGCTTTTTAAATAAATCATTTTACCATAGGGCTCAATTATGCTTTCATATTTCAGGAGTTCAGGGCTTGTTTCTGAATCAGCAAATTCAAGTTTAGAAGAGTACCTGTGGTTCTAATATGCATATTTTTTTTTCAGAGTATGCTTCTCTAGGATCATTATATGATTATATAAACAGTAATAGAAGTGAAGAAATGGATATGGAGCATATTATGACTTGGGCCACTGATGTAGCTAAAGGTAAGAGAGTTTTATGATTTTAAGTCTGTCCTGAAACAAGAACATAATGAGAAAAATATGCTTTTCCTGCAGAGTGTCTCGTGTCCTGTTGCACTATATCATTTAATGCTTTTCCCTTTCCAAAATGAATATACTAATACTCAACTGATTCCTATAACAAAATTTAAACTTACTGTCTTTTGCTTTTTTCTTCATCATTTCCACTGTCGTCCTTTTCCAGTTCCTTTTCTCATTTCTCTGCCTCTGCTCTCTTTTTTTCCACTCTACTTTTCCTTTCCTTATCTCCTCATTTACATTCCTTCATTTCTCTCCAACCCGCATCAACAATTCAGTATAAACCAGCATCACATGACAGGGTAATTGACTATCTTACCACTCTAACTTCTTAACACATTAAATGGAGAAAACATAATGCCATTGGTCTACAAGACTTGGTTTATACTCAGGCCCAAGGAGAAACTGATTTATCACTGGATTAGTTTTACCAATTTTGTATACATGGTATATGCTAAAAATAGGAATCACTTTCAAAAAATATATTATTCATGCTGCCATATAAAAACAATTCAGATTTCATTTTATATTTAATACAGTCTTGGAAATCACTCTTGGAAATTAAATATTTTTAACCTACAAAATCCCCAGAATACTAGCCAATAAAATGTCTAATCCCTTTTTTCCCTCATAAATTCATGTACAACCTAATGCTTTCTGAAGTAATTCAAATTCCATTTATTTTTATCTTTTTTTTCCATTTTCACAACCGTGAACCTTTTGGAGTTTTATTTATAACTATCCAAGTTGCTCTGGAAACAACTTGACCTAAATAATGAAGGCTGATAGTTACATTTGTATTCCAGCAACTCCTAGGATGCCAATGTCCAAATTTCCTTGGAGCAGTTAACTCTATGTAGCTCATCTAAAGGCATAACAGGAGAAACAGTAAATTAAGACTCAACAAGAGTTTGAGTCTTGCCTCAGACATTTCATAGTTCTGTGATTGTGGACAAGTTCCTTTCATTTCAGTTTCTTCATCTGTAAAATGGGGACAATTATATTTCCTTTACTTACTTTACATGGTTGTTGGGAAGAAACATGGTTTTGAATTAGTAAGGTACTGACTGTTGTCCTTCATACTCAAAGAGGACCCAAATGATGTCACTATGTTGAGGTCAATATACAGTGTGTCTGACTGATCAAATCAATATGAGCTCAGAAGACTCTGCCACAGTCAGGCAAAAATAGTCCATATGAACATTTAGAGTGGAGACATCTAAATTTGCACATCAAAAGAAAAAGAAAGTTATATTGACTAACAGAAGCAACACATTCATTTTGTAATTATCCTATTTGGGGCTCAGCTTGAAAGATAATGTACCTAGAACTAGTGAATCCTCTTTCAGAATTTAATCCTTTTCAAGGCATTTTGCTGTAATAACATAGTCATTTTTCTGTGGGTCCATATGATATCACAAAGGGCTGGCTCATCTTTAAGCAAAGATCAAATAGCTTATTAGAAGTCCTGCTGCAACAAAGATCATACTATTTAGCCTAACATAAGAATGGCAGTAGTGTTAACATGAAGGCCTCCCCTTCCTGCCACTGGATTTACCTAGATTTTCACTTACATTATTCATTTATACCCATTATACACAAATGAACCTTGTCATTTTGCATCCTGATAAACTTTTCCTAAGTATGAAGATAGCTACAAGCTTCTGGCTATCCCAGAATAGCCCCTCATTCAACCTAGAAATCCTATTTATAGAGGTCATTTGGCTCTAAGCTAACATCACAGTCTTTCTCTAGGGGATCCTCTGGGTATATTGGCAACAGTGCAGGGATGAAAAGACTAAGCAAACCAGGAGGGAATATATGAAGAGGCAGTTAAAAGAGCATTGGAATTAGAGCAAGAGAGTCTAAGTTCAAATTCCAGCTATACTATTTAGTAACCTATGTAATTTTATGTATATTATTTCACCTCTTTGACCTTAGTTTCCTCATCTGTAAAATTATTGGGTTGGCTGTCAGTCAAGAAACATTTATTAAGCACCTACTTTGTTGTACAGGCACTATGCTAAGGGTTGGACCAAACCATGACTAAGGACCTCACTAATTCAAAATCCTCTCAACTGACCAGATAGAGGAAGTGTGTCCTGAACCGTAACCTGGTTCTTGGGGCATTTCCCCTTCAAAATTTCAAAAGATGTTCTGAACAATAGCAATAGTATTAGAATAATTCACCATAGTAACTGCTGTGTTATTTAAATCCATAAGTTTCAATTTGTCTGAGGGAGAGAACCAACCTTGATACTTTAAAATCACATTTCTGTAAAAGAAAGAAAGTTATATTATTTTCTAAAAATAGAGGGGAAAAGGGAAGAAAGAGTACTATCGTCATGGCTTTAGTCTACTATTATAAGGAAACATGTAGCTTAGATGGAAAGACTTGGTTTTATACCTTAAGGATCAAACATTGTGGGCTTTTGAATTTGACTATCATACCTGCCAAAAGCTTTAAGAATTTTCAGTACTTTGAGGTGGTGAGAGACCAAAAGATGAAAAATTCAGTGCAACTACAAATTCTCATACATTTTAAAGGAATGGGTACCTTGCACTTCTCTGATGAGGTAGCAGTTTAAGAAAGCAGAAAGGCTGTCTTGTTTTTAAAGACAGAAAAACCAACAACCTGATCTTGAACACTTGGAATAGACATCTGTAGGTCAATTCTCTAAAAGTATGAAATAACGTCAAGTTTCCACAAAAGTATCCTCAAAAGACACATATCCTTTCAATAAAATAGAGGACTTTCAAGCTTTCTCAATGAAAAGACCAGAGATGAATAGAAAATTTGACTTTCAAACACAAGAAGCAGGAGAAGCATGAAAAGGTAATCAAGAAAAAGAACAAGAAAAAGAAATTGCAACGGACTTACTAAAGTTGAACTGTTTTGTTTACATTCCTGCAGGGAAAGATGATGTGTATGATTCATGAAACCTCAGTATTAGGGTAGCTGAAGGGAATATGCATATATGTATATATATATGTTTATGTATATATATGTATATGTGAGTGTGTATGTATGTATGTATATATGTAT